>CM021106.1:386870152-387334034 GCA_007115665.2 Sequoiadendron giganteum
ACCCAAGGCCACCTTTTCTAGTGTATCCCATTTGTTTAGCCATATGATACCCTTTATTGCTAGGATCGATTGGAAAGGGTTGTAGCTATTCTAGTTCTTCTTGTTCTTTGTAGATCATTGACAAGAGGTCCTCTTTGAATATTTCATCCTTTCATATCTCCCCACTTGGTAAATATCATGGGTTTGACTATCATTGTTATTGCTTGAACATGTTTGATCTCCTTTGGCCCTCCATAAACCTTTGGTGTTCGGGGAAGCATTCCAATGCAAAAGGCTTGATTGAAATGATAGTTTTTGTTACCCTTATCGAGTAATTAAACCTTGGAATCAGATTTTGGTTGTTCAGTTGATGTGGTTTTAGTTGAGGTTGATGGTAGTGTTGATGGTTCAACATATGAGAAGGAGTGGAATGATATATCATTACTAGGTACTCATTGGATTTTGTTATAATTCTCCTCCAATTTTGCATAGTAGTGGAAGGGTTTAAGATCAACGTATAATGTAACATCCTTTCCTTTGTGAGGAAGTTTTAGACACTAGTGGAATGTCAAAGGAGATTCTTGTAGTGCATGAATCCATGGGTGTCCTAGAAGAAGGTTATATGGTAGCTCAAGGTCCAGTACTTCACATGTTTATTTTGTTGTAAGTCCTATCTGTACAAGAAGCTTGATTGTTATATTTTTTGAATGAAGAATGTTTAATTCCTTTGACCTCCTTTATTGATGATATTGTTAGAAGACTCCTAGATTCTCTCAGTTTGCTTGAACTAGGTCAAACTACCTCCTATATTCTCTCAATATATTGCACAAGTCATCAAACTACCCTAGATTCTTGGAAAAATCCATAATTGATCATTAATCTTCTCAAACTACTACAACCTTCATCTAGATGCTTTTAGGACTTGTGTTAGAAACCTTAAGATGATTAAATTCCCTAAGAGATGGGAGATATTTGAGGGTTTTATTTTCTTGGACTTGTCTTTATTATTAGTTGCTTTTTGTGGCAATTTATGAGATGTCTTTGTTCATGCTTAGTCCACTATCATACTTATTTTACTTTATTCCTAGATGTTGTTTGTATGGAAAAGAGCTATGTCTCTTCTCACTATCACCTACTCATAAACTCCATGTAATCTCTGCTCTCCTTTGACTTAGGTTTCTTGAAAAATCTTGCTTCATTTCCATCATATGCATCGTCTTATGTACTTACTTTGATCCTCCTTTGACAATGTCTTGCTCAGATTGTCATAGATACCTACAATTCCCCTATCACTATCTCCTTTAGCATTGCCATGTATTTGTATATGCTTTTCATACTTGAACTATAAGTGAATTCTCATTGTCTTTCATTTGTTTTTCAAGGTCTTGCCTTATATTTTTGATAACTTCTACATTTTATACTTTGTTCATTGTATTTCCTAGCTTATGGTAATAGGCAATCCCTTCTTCTCTTCAACAAATATAAAGGATTAATATTTCACTGTCATGATATTCCACTTACATGATTGTGATCCCTTTGTTGATCTTTCTACTCTACATAGGAAAGATACCATAATTTAACACTAATTAATAATGTTGATAATAGTAAGGTTGGTTATCAAGAGTTTGATAGGAATTTTGGCACTTTTAATGGTTTCACGCAATCTTCAAGTTCTTAAGACACCAATACGAACTTGCACTATCTTCATTTCCCACATGGAGAAAACATTGACTACATGAGCTTATCCATATCTTAACACCTCCACAAGATACTTGCAAGGTTTCCAAAATTAACCTTTGAAAGGGTTTGGACTTCAAGATACCTTTAGGGGCTTAACATTCAACAATAGCAAGTCCTCTTAATAAGGTATCATTCAATGAAAGATCTTTCTTAATTATTCATGAGACATATCAATGATGGTCTCCTTTTAACTTTGTTCAAATATCTTCATTGTTTATTCCTCATGTAAACTTCATGGTTGATGGAATCTCTCATGAGTAAGGCCTTCAAACTATTGTTTAAAACAAAGAAAGGCTTTCATAAAAATCCACATCTTTTTCTAAAAAAATCTATTATTCTTTCAACATACTATTTTCTATAGTCTACTCTCATTCATAGTTCACCGGCTTTGTGATACTCTACTATTGGGTGTATCATCTATGCCCTTAAAACACAAGATCATTGTCTTTTGTACTTACTTGATAGTGCCTTTGTCATTTGGTAGTGTTTTTCAAGAGAAAAGACAAAGAGGGTTATCTTTCACACATGTTTGACCCTTTTATTTGTTCATTAGATCAAACCTTAGATATACCATCTTTTCATCTCTGCATGAATACAATGTCACAAATCATATATGCTTCTTCATAAAGTGAATATGCCCTATTAGATTTTTTGGCTTTTTCATAAAGTTTTACGCTCTTTCATCACTATCCTTTGGATCGTGCATGTTTTTTTCTTCTACTTCCATAGTTAATGGATTTTACCCTTGCTCTATCCTTCAAAGCATTATCTTCTTGCTAATTAGTTTTCCCTTAAGACTATCATTACAATGAACCACAAACTTTTCCAATTGTTTCAACTCTTTATAATATTACCATGCTTCATTATTTCTCACAAACACGTCATTGTCTTTTCCTTGAAGACTATCATCATATGATCTCCTGCCCTTATAACCTTCATGGCACATCTGTCCTACTAACATGACTATCACGGTCATTTTTAAAAGAGTCTTGGTGTAGGTTTGGTATCTCACAAGTTAGATGTGTTGTAATGAATAGGGTAAATGACTTGTGACTCTCAACAAATAATAGTGAATAAGGACCCTAAAAATACATGTTCTCATCTTGATATTGGTAGAGAATACAACCAAAGAAGTGGACATATATGGTTTGCTTGTATGACCTCCCATGATAATAAGACAAAATTAAATGGGAGGACAATACATGTACTTCTTATGACTTTATGAGACCATGCTTCCACCATTTTATGTTGACAATGTGATAGAAGATCAAAGGGCAATGTGCACTTTACCTAATACAAATAGAACCTATTGAAGGCATTTATGACTGACTATCCTCATGGACATACTTCATGCATTTTATGAATCTATGGGTCATGGGACTCATTCCAACACATCTTTTTCATATAAAGCCTATCTATGATGAACTTCAACGTGTAAAGTTCTTTCTCATTGTGCTTCCAAGCTTGGCAATGACAAAGTTTTGAGTGGAAATTATCCTTATTGACAACAATAAATATTTTGAATTTAAAAGGATCAAACAATAGAACAATGCATATTGTTTGTTACTCAAGCCTTGTATAAGACTCTCACAACTAGCAATCACTTATAGTAGACTTTAGCCACATTTATCTTTGGAAGGAGATAAAGTGTATTCATAGGTCTTGTGAGGGTTTTGACAATAAACAAGGGTTCTAACCAAACAACATACCTACTTCCTTCAAGGATAAAACATCACTTACATACTCTTGTATGGTTATGCATGGCTACAAAAAGACAACCTTCATGGACTTTGCAACCATTTCAAGTTCTTTTTCCCACAATATGAATACACTTCCACATCCAATTTGCTTAGCAATAGGATGTTATTTACAATGAAACTTTAAAAATGGGGAAAACCAATATTATATGTGATTTCCATTGTTGAAAACATGTGTAAGGGTGTTGGATCTCAATATGATCTTCGTTGTAGCTCCTTGTTCTAGTCTTGGCGGCCTTGACTACGCCATGCGCCATGTGAACTGTTAATCTTATGAAAAGAGTTTCATATCATAACAAAAAAAAACCTAGAAAGCTCGACCTAATCATAATAGGACTCAATTTTTTACCCAAAAAACTTCCCTCCAAAGTATATATGTGGAGTTTGATTAAATTAAGGTGTTTTTGACACTACTAAAATACTTTAAGACTTCATTGAAAGATAAATCATTTCTAAGATGTTTTTGACACTACTAAGATGCTTTAAAATCTCATTGAATGATAAATCATTTCTAAGATGTTTTTGACACTACTAAGATGCTTTAAAACCTCATTGAATAATAAATCATTTCCAAAAAGATCATAATGACAACCACTAGACTCCTAATGTGGACAAAAGAACCTTGAGATATGAATGACTTCGACACTTTACAAAGTTTTGTCTTCGAAAACATTTTCAAACTTTTGAAGATCCTATGACAAGACCAAGACTCTTTAAACAATATGAGCAACCTGCTAAGGCTAACTTTGAAGCCAAAGGGCAAAACACGTTAACAATTCTCTAAGACGAATACAACTTTATCTGGTACAAAAACATATTCCAAACTATGGGTGGCCCATTTATGGTGATGTGTGCCAATCATCCACCTTAATAGAATTAAAAATATATCAAAATTTAAATATTTAATAATAAATAATAATTAAAAGTTATGTATTAAAATACATATATTTTCTCTTAATAATTTATATATGTACTTGTTATATTTATATATATAGATTTGTTATGTCCAGATGTATCCATTATTAGGGGATCTTAAAAATAGTCTGTATCCATTATTAGGGGATCTTAAGAATAGTCGTATTAGTAACAAATACCATATCTGTGTCCATGGAACTTCGCTAGTAATACAGTAATAATATATTATACCTCAATTTAACAAAAAAAAAATTATAAAATTTACAATTCTAAACCCTAGCAGCTTGGGCTGGCACATACCCAAAATATACAGCTGAATATCTGCAAAATATCCCACAATTTCATGAGTGACACAACAATAATAACCCATCTATTTCACAACACAACATATCAAACAAACCTCACATGAGCCCTAAACACAAACAATGCAGCAAACAAACCTCACAAGACAAAACCCAAAAAATTAAAAATGCATGACAAATTCTCACTTTCTCCCAATAGAGTTTTGCCCTAATTGTGTGTCAAACACAAGTTTCTACATGTTCTAGCGAGTCATGTCAAAAAAACAGGCAACAAGTTTTATATGCCTGTTTTTTTGACATGACTCGCTAGATACACCGGAGTTGCCTTTTAATTCATCAGTAAACTTAAAACACAACAAAGAAGAAAAAAATGATAACAAGGAAGACGCACGAAGAATTTATAACCTACATCTAAATCTTCAACCAAAACAATCTTCAAAACCAATAGAAAAAGCTCACTCTAAACAATAGTAAACATTTATTCACAACATATATTATTCACCAAACTTATACCAGAAAAGGAAAAATGCTATACACAGTTCAGAATTGGGTGATCAATATAAACTCTAAAAACATCAAAATTAACTCTGAATTGACTTATTACATACTGTAATAGGGGAAATTAATATAAAATAGAGTTTGAGACACCCAAAAAAAACAGAAAAATATCAGCTAAAACCATCACCTATCATGCAACTTATCAGGCTGCTCAAAACAGAGTTTTTAAAACTCTACAAAAAGGCATTGAAATCACTAACAAAATTGGCCAGCTAAAAATCAGTACATCAATCGTTAAAGTTAACTTTTAAAATGACAAAACTTATCCTACAAATTGAAACTGACTTATTCTAAAATAAACATGACTAATTTAAAAATAAAAAACCTATAAAGATCTCTCTATAAATAGCTTTTGACTATTGCCAAAGAGGTATCACCAATTTTTATGCAACATAATCCTTGATCCAACATACTTTAATAAAGATATCCACTACTTGTTCTCGAGTGTTTACATACTTCAATAAAACCTCTTTCTTCAAATCAAAATGCTTTGACCTGCTAAAAGATAAACTGGATTCTTAGCCTTCGATCACAAAAAATAACTATAGGCTGTTTGTGTTTCTCCCGATTTCTTCCAAAACTTTCTAGAGCCATAATGTTGTGTACATGCTGATGGAGCGCCCAAAATGTATTTTGCTCCTGTAGATGAAAGAAGCAAAGTGGACATTGCTTCTTTGAGAAGCATGTAATCAGACTCGAACCAAGTGAAAACAGTTGCCTGATATTGACTTCCGATCAAAAATTACTTCCTCCCCGATCATAATCACTCAAACCAGCAAATTCAAACAATTTAGAGGTTCTTTTTCTTTTTTTTCTTTTTTCATCTTTCCACTTATCTGTTCACAATTCTCATCATCACTTCTACTTCTCTTGCTTATAGAATCTTTTAAATTAACTTCCTGCACACCTTGCTTCTGTGCTTCGGTCTCTTCCCGATTTGGCAGAATCAGAAGATTTTCTTGCGCATGCTGGTTATTTGGTTCTCTTGAAGGTGCTGAATTTTCATCATTTGCATTTGAATTTCCAGGGCCCTTTTCAACTGCACTTAAAATAACCTCCTGCACACCTTGCTTCTGTGCTTCGGTCTCTTCCTGCTCTGGCAGAATCAGAAGATTTTCTTGCTCATGCGGATTATGTGGTTCTATTGAAGGTGCTGAATTTTCATCATTTGCATTTAAATTTCCAGGGCCCTTTTCAACTGCACCTGAATTCTCCATAATTGACATTTCGCAGGAATTCTCAGTCTGCTTAGGGTTGTTTCCAACTGTTTGTTATTGTCCTCAATTCAAGATTAATACCCATGCACTCTTCAGTAGGCTGTTTCAACTCATGACTCCCCCTGCTTTCAGCCTTAAGTTGAAGCAGGAATTGATGATCACCTGTAACAGATTTCAACAGGTCAGTGGTTTGAGTGACTACAAATAGCATTTATGACGTCACAGGAACAATCAGGATAACTGATAAATATGCAGTTGGCTGAAGAGAATGCAAACAATGATGTAACCCACCGATTTGTTTTTTGATACTTTGAAATGCTAGAGAGGCAGCCTTCGATTCAGCATCCTTCTTAGTTTTTGCAACACCACCGACATAGGAAATCTCTCCAATTTGCACTGTTTCAGTAATATCTGGAGAATGTGGAAGCCCAATAATTGTAGAAGAATATGTAGCAGAAGGTATGCCCATCATTAGAAGAAATTCTCTGAGTTGTTTATTGGCAGTTACCTCATTGGCAATTGTCTGAAACAATTGAACAATGCAATTAGCATATTCCTTGATATTTGAAAATATTAGGATTTTAAATAAATTGAACAGCATCATATGTTCAACCAATTGCAACATATATTTGGAACATATTCCCATAACACAGAGCATCAACTACAAAGCCCCAAACAAGTTGTTTTGAGCCATCACCTCAACATCAAAATATACATGCCTACCACGGTTGAGGCCTATGCTGACTTAGAAAGTATGCAAACTGTGTAGATTTATCTAGTTGAAATGTAGGGTGCTTTGGCCCATAAGACGTGTCCAAGACCGTATCCAATGAGACATTTACCAGCATCTTTGATTATTAATCAACAGTTTGCAGCACACTTAAGATGTGATATCTGCATAGAAATACGCTCATAGGAACCAAGGAATATCACCTTATGACTTGGAGCAGCAGCAAATAAAAAATCCCAAAAGTAATGATGTTTTTCAATCCTCAGAAACAGCCCACCCAGCAACTGATGAGATCTGACAGTTCGTCTCAATTGACATAAGAAAACTCCTTTCTAGTTAAGTAGTGATTTCAATCTCATTTGGGACTTACTGAGACTGTCAGCTACTACACCCATAACAAAGCATAGTAGAATTACTTGGACTCAGGATTGACTCAGTAAATCAAAAGTATAAATAGAATTCAATTACTCGAGAATAAATCAGAAGAAAATGGAAAACTGAAAAACACTGAAATATTCATAAAGACAGGGTAACATGTAGACAACATGATGGCATGTACAAATGGTTAACCTCAAATGAAAGAAGAAATATTTACATGGTATTAAAGGCAAAATAGACTATTAAAACAGTTGTTACCGTTTTTGTTTACTCAGATGCACTCTCTTAAGTTTAAGAAATCGGAGTTCAAATATTTCTTAATTCATTCGTCAACAAACACTCAGGCTTAGTAGAGAATGGCGGAAGCAGTGAGGGTGGAGTTGTAGTGGATGTTCACTTTTATCAACTTTTCATAAATGTTTGTGAGTTTCTGCTCACTGCTGTTAGTTTCTAAAAACTCATCTTCTAAAAGTAAGAAAACAGAGAAGAAAATAAATAAAAAGATTCAAGAATGACAATATTCCTGTCTTCAACCGTGCAGCACTCATCATTTAGACTGGTAAGTTTCTCTAACTTCACCTTTCCGTGTTTGAAGAATGAAGATTTGATCAGAAATAGTGAGGACTTGGTGTTGACGAAAACACTGATAAAATTATAAAAAATGGCATGTGCCATGAAGGTCCATATAGTCTTGAAGGCTTTAAATTGGGCTTGGTGGTGTGGGCTCCACAACTCGGCACCACCTTATATCACAACAAAGAAGGTAGCTCTGCCCCTATATACAGCTGCCATTCCCAATGTCCCCCCATCTCCCATTCCCAAAACTGGAACATAGAAAATCACTATGTTATAAGGCCCGTGCATCCCTTCTTAATGCTTTAAACTTAGTTTTAGCTTACAATTTATGCTCCCTATTTTCATTTAGATATACTAGTTCCTATACCCATCAAGGCTTACATAGCTTGCATAAAATCATCGCTACAATGTTATGAAGGCAAAGAAAGCGAATTTCACTAAATTTTTGGCAAGTTCTAGGGGTAAGCTTGCCTTTAAATTGTCAAACTCGGAAAAAATTCTGTATCAGTTGGGAGACAAGGTCAAAATTATAGCTTTTCCATCCAGAAAAGCACAAAACAATTTTAAATATTTCTGCTTCCTCCCCGCAGAGATTCAAACCCTCTCACTAGAAAATCTGCCATCCCTAAGTACTCAGAAAACGCATACAAGCAACTGCATTCATGACCACACAAACAGATGACACTAAGAAACCAATCCAACCACAGTGTCAGCATTTGGTCACAACCCCAAATCCATATTCTTCAAAAATAATCCTAGCATTAACTCAGAGAGAAGCATATTGATTGTTATTCTCATTTGGGAAAATAATCGTGCCAAAAACATATGAAATTAACCACATATATGGTAAATAAGTGTCTTGTACATTTCCAAATTTTTATTTCTAATCAACTCACCAGCGAACATAAAATATTTGCAGTTAATGCAAGAGGAAATACTATGTGTGTCTGTAAGCATGTGCGCATACACGTCATAAGATTCAACCAAAAAGAAATCCATTTCAACTACAGTTCTCTTGAACCTCAACCAGATACCCTAAACACCACAATTCAAAACTGGTGAACATAACTCACACTGTATAATGAATCAAAATCCAAAATTTAGATTTAGAATCTTCCAACAACCATGATCAACATATCTGAACCAAACAAACATAGGAGCAAATCTTGGAGCAAAACCCAGAGCAACCACTGAACACCTACAACCTTTTTTTATTACAATTTTCTCAATATCCTCAACATATACAACTAATAACCTGAATCAATGAAATCTAAGTCACCGGGTTCGGCTCCTTGGCTCAGGGTCCTCGTCCGGGTTCACTCTGTGTACCAGTCTTGATCCAGTCCCTCTATGGGTTCGACCAAGGTTCGGTATTTGGAGTCCTAGTTCGCCAGTGAAGAACTCGGGTGAACCCGAGAAGAACTCGGGCGAACCCAAGTCGAACCCACGCGTTTGGACGCCTAAAAAGCATTTTTTTTTGCATTTTTTAATATATTTCTGCAGTTTGACTTTGACCCACGCCCAAGGGAACCCTAAAAGTGACCTCTAAAACACTTTAAACACCTAAACTACATCATTTTTATTCATTTGTTTTGCAAACAAGCATTTTCATTCCAAGAGGCTGAGTTCTTATTTTTGCTTGTTGGGTTGATAAAAAGAGTTGAAGATTGATCATTGAAGCTTCTACAAACGATTGCATTGCCATTCCTACATATTTGCAAGTGTTTATTGGCTGCCACAAAGATTGTTGAAGGATATTTTTGCAAAGAGGTAGGTTTTTCTCACTTTTTTTTGAATTTTTTCATCCATTTTTTTGTTTTACATTTTACAAACCAGAAACTTTGTTTTGTTTCATTTTATGATTTATATATGTTTTTCCTTTCCATTCTTCTATGAATGTATGCAAGATTCAAAAGAGCTAGGTTTTATAAATCAATATTGCCATAGGAATCACAATGTCAATGGGTTCTACCTCCGGCTCCGTAGCTAAACCAAACTCAAAGTTCAAAACAAATCCTAATTCTCCTCTATGGAAGTATGTTGAGATGATAAAACACATTCTAGGTGCTCGCGGTTATGTTTGGAAATGCAATGGGTGTGACGTTACATATACTAGTTCATACCATAGGGTGAACGCACATTTGTGTGGCATGAGTGGAAAAGGCATCACGTCTTGCCCTGGAAAAAAAGATGAACCTATTCTACCTGAGACAATTGCAAAATACATTATGGAGCAAGATGCAGCAGATCAACGGGAAGCCCAAAAAGGAAATCACCCTTTGTTTAAAAAAAATCAAAGGGAATGCAGCCCCCATCCAATCCCAATATTGTGGTAGAAGACCACCGATTTATTGCCATTCCAAGTCCTCAAGCTCGAAGTGCACAACCTATTGCAAAAAAGAGATCAAAGGGGCCTTTGGAACTTGCATTTCAAAATGAGAGTAGAGCCCTTGCCGACCATTGTGTAGCAAGATGCCTATATGCCAATGGATTAGCTTTTAATGTTGTTCGTTCTCCATATTGGAAAGAGATGTTGAGAACGGTTAATGAAGCTCCAAAAGGGTACAAGGGCCCGAGTTATGAGAAGGTGCGTAGCACTTTATTGGAAAAGAAGGTTGAGTTGGTTGAAGATGCATTGAAGCCTATAAGAGATTCATGGGTTGAGACAGGTGTGTCCATTGTTTCAGATGGTTGGAAGGACTCAAAAAATCGACCTTTGATCAATGTCATAGCGGTGTGCCCTAAAGGGGCAATGTTTTTGAAAGCCGTGGATTGTGAGGGCCAAGTAAAAGATGGAGAATTTATTGCTAGTATTCTCATTGCAGCCATTGAGCAAGTGGGAGCCCGCAATGTTGTTCAAGTTGTAACGGACAATGCTAAGAATTGTAGAGCAACAAGGTTGTTGGTTGAGGAAAGATATTCACATATCTTTTGGACACCTTGTGTCGTCCATTCACTCAATCTTATGATGCAAAAGATTGGGAATAAAATTGCATGGATCAAAGAATTGTATGCTGAGGCTGAGGACATTCAGATGTTCGTCACCAACCACCACTTGTCTCAAAGCATCTTTAGATCATTTTCAAAATTGGAGCTATTGAAGGTAAGTGAATTAATATTTACATTTGTCATTTTCATAATTTGATTGTGCATTCTAATTTAAATTCTTCTTTAAAGTTTATTTTTACATTCTAATTATTTTTTTTAATTTGTAATAGGTTGCAGAGACCCGCTTTGCCTCTAATACAATCGTCTTGAGACGACTTGTGAAAGTTAAAGAGGCACTTGCTAGCATGGTGATTAGCAACAATTGGTCAATATGGAGGCAAAGCGACACTGAAAGAGCAACAAAAATTAGGAGCATGATATTAGATGACTCATGGTGGGATCGTGCGGAGTATCTCCTTAGCTTCATCGAGCCCATTTTGAGTATGATTCGCTATACTAACATGGACAAGCCATGCATTGGAGAAATATATGATGGTATAGACTCAATGCTTGAGAAGATCAAGTGCACCATGGATGCAAGATAGCAAGACCCTGAAGAGACTTTCTTCAAACAAGTGCAAACAATTATTGAAGAAAGATGGAACAAAATGACAACTCCATTACACCTTCTTGCCTTTGCATTGACTCCAAAATACTACAGTAGTCAACTTCTTTCACAGCCAAGAAGGCTTCCTCCATATAGAGATTTAGAAGTGGCTGAAGGGTACAAGGCAACATTTATGAGACTCTTCCCTGACCAAGATTTGCGATCTATAATCATGAATGAGTTCACTAATTTTGTGCACTCAAATCATCTAGATGCTGATGCTTCTCGTGATAGGTTCTTAAAGGATGCTCATAGTTGGTGGTACTTCCATGGACAATACTTCCAAAATTTGCAGCCCCTTGCAATCAAAGTTTTATCACAAGTTTAATAAATTTTCATATTTTAGTTTTACTTTTAAAATTTAAAAGTTTCATAATCTCATTTATAATTTTAAATTTTTTAATTGTTTACTTTGTCTTCATAGGTTGCTAGTTCATCCGCATCTAAGAGGAATTGGAGAACATATTCTTTCATCCACTCAGTAAAGCGTAATAAATTGCTCTCAAAAAGAGCGGAGAACTTAGTATATGTGCATTCCAACTTGCGTCTCTTTTCACACAAACAACGTGACTACAAGGAAGGGGAGACGAAGTTGTGGGATATAGGGCCAGAGGATACTGACTTGGATGCTTCCACTTCCCACCATGTTGCATATGAGTAGTCCAATATCCAACAGGAGCATGGGCACAATACTAGTGCTAGTGACAATGCCATTGGCACTACTTGTGATTCATCTAGTCTTCCTACTTCATCTAATGTCAATGTTGACAATGACTTTGAAATAGATGATTTAGAGGATCCATTTGATGATTAAAACTTTAATAGTGTTGTAATATTGAACTTGAAGTTTGAAGTTTGAACGATGAATATTTATATTTATCATGCATGTTTAAAAAATTAAATGTTTTAACTTTTTAAATGATATTCAAGTTTATGGTGGTTTTGTTGTTTATATGATGTTATGTGATGTTCTAATCCTAATTCATGCTTCTAGGTTGCATATATATATATATATATATATATATATATATATATATATATATATATTTTTTTATTTACATGTTTTTCAGTTTTTGTACTAACAAACCGAACCCACCCCCAAAAAAATTTAGCCGAACCGACGAACCAAACCCCCGAACCGGCTACTTAGAATGAAATTAATGACAACATGAATGAGTTGATAGCTAGTTAACTAGTTGATATCAATGCCAACACTTTCATTCTTGCAACAGACTCTTCACTTATTTATAGTATTTTTCATTCAGTGTATGACATCAAACAATCAACAGGCCCCATGGGCTTAGTATGAGAAGATGGATAGTTTTTTGCTTGCTTTAGGGTATACTTGTAATTTTGATCCTATAGTCTACACTCAATGGTATGGAGAGGGTCTCTTGATTCTTGTGATCTATGTGGATGATTTGATTCTCACAATAAGTTCCACTTCCATGATTCAAAGTACTCAATAACAATTAGAGTGTTTTGATATGAATTATTGTGGACTTTTGTATTACTTCCTTGGTCTTTAGGTTCATTAGACTTCTGAGGGGGTCTTAATTTTCCAATAAAAGTATGCTCTAGATCTACCATTCAATGGAGCAAGACATAGCATTATGTAGTATTATATTTCCCTCCTCCGATGTGGCTTCAAACAATTAGTTGAGATCATAACTAACTATATGGATATATTCTTCCTAGGGATTTATTTCATTTTTCAACCTTCTTCTATCTTTTTGCAATATGTTGTGGATAGAGTGAGGAATAAATTATCCTACCTAATCACTAAAACTCTTTCATTAGTTGGTAAGTTCATTTTTTTTGAAGGGTTTAACAACCACTCATTTTTATTCCTCTTCATGTTGGATACCTTCCAAGTCTTAATAAAACAAGATGGGGGAAATATTGCATGATTCTTTGCGGACTAACTCCAATAAAACTAAAGACTTCAATAAGTAGTGTGTGATCGATGTAGTCTTCCAAAATACTCTAGTAGCTTAGTCTTAATTGATGTTAATAAATTGGTAATTACACTTTATTTAAAGTGGATTGTGATGACCACTAAATAAATGAATTGCACTTTTTAGAAATTATATTTCCTTTGGGTCTCCCTATGGGGGACTAGCTTGGGAAGGCTTGGCCTTCTAATATCTGGTTTATTCTCCTATTCTTGTTAATATTATGGGAATTTTATGGTAAAAATCATATGGAAGTAGTGGTAATCCAATAAAAACCACAATTTATATGGTTTAATAAAAATGAAAAATTAGAAACAAAATTCTAAATTTAATATTTTACATGCTAATATTATATGTATATAAGTGCTTCAATTTTTTACCCCAACTATGGGAAACTCTAATTTTCAAGAAAAAATAATGTCTCTTTTTGGCAAAATAGTGGACCCATTATCTTGCATTGACATCATTATTAGTGTATATATTACTATGTGATCAAACAAGCCATGGTAGAAACATTGGAAATGGTATGTAAACATCACTTTTTGTAGGTACACTTTGAGTAAAGTTTATAATTATATATTATTTCATTTTCCTCTAATTACAAACTTGAATGAGAGGTTGTCTCTTCCACACCTACTCACATTTGGAACAAATTATTTCAAATCAATGGGAAAGATCAATTAATATTGTTAAACCAAATATTTCCCAAAGTCTTTCCTAGTGTCTACAATATCGAGGCCTCCTTATAAAGGAAAATGATTGATCCAATTAGGTGTGGAAAACCCTATTCGCCACTTTGTGTGGGCACTTTCATACAATTAGTCATCTCTTTTGGTTTCATTTTTAGGAATGCGTTTCCCAATCTTAGATTCATAATTTTCATTTTCCTCTAATAACAAACTTGAATGAGAGGTTGTCTCTTCCACACCTACTCACATTTGGAACAAATTATTTCAAATCATTTGGAAAGATAAATTAATATTGTTAAACCAAATATTTCCCAAAGTATTTCCTAGTGTCTACAATATCGAGGCCTCCTTATCAAGGAAAATGATTGATCCACTTAGGTGTGGAAAACCCTATTTGCCCCTTTGAGTGGGCACTTTCATACAATTAATCATCTCTTTTGGTTTCATTTCTAGGAATAAGTTTCCCAATCTTAGATTTATAATTTTCTCAAGCCTTCCAAACCTAAGCCCTTTGCTTGGCACACACAATGTTCAACTAAGGGACAAGGCCAGATTTCCAACTAGAATTTCTCAACCATGAAAATCTTTCAAAATGTAAATTTTTTTACCCTATAAAAAGATACAAATTCTTCATTTTTTGCTTAAAACTGTTATCTACACATTTCTCTACTTACATAAGATCTTTAGTGATAAAAGATATGTTAAAGCATATTTATTTGTGGAATAATAAGGTGTATTTTTTAGAAGTGTCCCACCTCCAAACTCTACTTGATCTTTGGGGTAATGCCCCTTATATGATGGCTTAGGTTCATAACTTGTCTTCAACACCTCACACCAAGTCTCCTACTAGGGTTAAATGAATGGTCATGTGGATTCCTCTTAGTTTTTCTCTTAAATTTGATGTGATGGTCCTCTCCTCCACTACTAGAGAACCATATTATTTGGTCATTTTCATTAGAAGCAAGCCCACACCCTTCTTTTGTGTCTTCTCAATGGCATGAGTGGGTCCCTCCTTTTGGAGCTATGATAAATAGATCCTCACTTTGATCTTGTGGTTTCACCTCTCCAAGATGCTTTGGATACCCTACCACTTGAGGAGGAGGCTCATAATGATGGTTGGGAACTCATTAATGATGGTAAGGATTCACCAAATGGAAGTTTTGATAACCTTGATATCCCCTAGACATTAGCTTTTTAACTTTGGTTACTTAGGTTCTTATGGTTGTTTGACATTTAGATTAGTTGTTTCTTGTTTGGGGAGCCAAATGATGTAATTGTGGCTGTTCCATCAATAGAACCATTCATTAACTTAATACTTTGACATTGCAACTCATAAATATTGCTAAATTTATATAGTTTTAAGACACAATGTCATTCTTTCTAATTTTTTATAATGAAAAATTTTAATTAATACTTTATATATCTTAAATATAAACTATTATATTAATTATTCAATAATAAAGTATCAATGTGATTAAAAAATATTAATTAAAATTATTATTTATTTTATTTCAAAATTTTACCATCCAACAACTAAAATGAATTGTGAAAATTTATTAAAGTTACTTAGGTTCTTATGGTTGTTTGACATTTAGATTAGTTGTTTCTTGTTTGGGGAGCCAAATGATGTAATTGTGGTTGTTCCATCAGTAGAACCACTCATTAACTTAATACTTTGACATTGCAACTCATAAACATTGCTAAATTTATATAGTTTTAAGACACAATGTCATTCTTTCTAATTTTTTATAATGAAAAAATTTAATTAATACTTTATATATCTTAAATATAAACTATTATATTAATTATTCAATAATAAAGTATTAATGTGATTAAAAAATATTAATTAAAATTATTATTTATTTTATTTCAAAATTTTACCATCCAACAACTAAAATGAATTGTGAAAATATATTAAGCCACTACACAAATTACTCCAAAAACTCTACAATCTAATTAAATTATATGAACTATAAAAATATATAAATCACTACATAAATAATTTTAAAAACTCTAGAATTTAATTATATGAACTATAAAAATATAATAAATCAATACACAAATTACACCACAACTTTAATATAGATTATGAAAATGTTTACCAAATTTACACTCGACTGCAAAAATATATTTCAAATGCAAGTCAAAATTATTTCAGGAAAAATATGAGGAAGTCTCAAAAAAAAAAATGGACATCATCAGAAGAGCCGGCAAACTCTTCATCTGCTGGTCTCATGCTGCATAATGAAAGCAGAATCAATCATGTTCTCCTATTTCTTTACTCTTTATTTTCTGGTTTATCATATATCCATCATTTAAAAATAAATAAATTAAATTTTAAAAAATTAAAATTAAAAAAAATACAAATAATAATAATAATAATAATAAAATCATTAAATATGATCTAAAATATCAATATTTTTTATATAAAAAAGTATACACAATTAAAATAAAAAATATCATAAAACTAAATATAAACTATAAAAGTATTATCCTTGCAAAGCTATCTTCAAATTTTAAACATGCCCATCTAATTTTTAGAGTTTCTCTCTAACCTAGAGAGCTGTTTACATTTAAAACCTGTCGGTGTTTACAGGCATGGGAGAAAGATCTAGAAACGTACAGTTGATTCATTTCGAAGCAGTAGACACATCATCAACTCAATTCGAAGAATTCAAACATTCCCTTTAGGTCATTCCAGAGAAAGCAAAATGTGCATTTATCTCACACGTACATTGCTTGTGTAAGCTTGCAGATGTTTCTTGTGGTACAAGCAGTCTCTACTCTTTCTTTATTGAACTGTAGTCTCTATTTTATTCATTAAAACCTAAAACCAAGGAGATAGCATACCCAATTTGTTTGAAACATATCTTAAGAATTTGACCAGGTGGGTATGATTCGGTACTTGCAGCTTAAGATTTGAATTTAGTCCTCCAACAGTGGATTGATTCTCTGAGAAGATTTTGTTATGTGACAAGCAAGTGGAATGATTAAAGGTCGGTACTATGCACTTTCCTTAATCCATTTTTTTCTTTTATTTCCTTCTTCAAATACCACCGTACTAGGCCGAGAGGATTTTACGCCATTTGAATGAGTCAGGTTTTCTTTACCATACAACTACCCCGCAGACCATTCATTGCATATAATAATGACTGATTTTCTTGCAGATCGACTCTATGTTACTGGCAAACTAGGCTAGGCTGCTCGTTTAGCATTAACTCGTCTTCAACCCGGAATAGACATTGTACTTCATGCTTTAAAAGGTATGCAGGAGATAGGACTGAGAAGCTGTATCGAGCAGAAAGTAGCTCAGCAGAGTTATTTATTATGACAACTTTTCTTGGAACAAGTACTGCAGGTTCGTGCATTGTCGTGAGTTTGGTCACTGAGCAGAACGACTTCTTAGACAAAGACGAATACGATGTTTAACCATTGGAAGAGGGATAGGCCACGTTCACAAAAATATCATGCATTCAATTCAATACCTAAGGAGACTTGGATGAAAGAAAACTTGGATTAAGTACCTACCATAGTTATGAGATTCTCTGAGTTTTGAAAAAAATCACTTTAATTTGCAAAATTGTACAAAAGAGGTGAATGTGGTCCCAAGTTCACTCATTCTTTCCAAAAAGACAACGATTTCCTTAGCGTCACACTCCCATTCCCATATGAGAGATTTGAAAGAATAACAGGCCTGACTAAGTTGATCATGAACAGTTAAGGAGCCCAAGCTAAACCAGTTAAAACTAGTCTAACTGGCTCAACCTAGGAAACTTGGCTAATCTCTGGAGAAACTCGAGTGACAAGTCCGTAGGGCTTGCAAGTTAGCCTGAAACTAAAGAGTCTCAAAGGCACTCAATGAAATAGAAGTAAGGGAAATAAATCTTAGAAATTGTATAACTGTCTACCCATCCCTGCTACCTGCGCAATCCCTTCATTCCAACGTCTTAGTTTATGTCTGTCAGCTTGAAACAAAAAAACATTTTTTGTAATACAGAGGACTCATTTTGCGCAATTTTGATGACTTTGGTTTATTCTCAGTGACTAATAAATTTTGCAATTACTGCTGTAACGAGTCTTGTCAGGTTTTTGCCTAGGCCCACATTGGGTCTCACTAGCCCAATTCATACGATCAACATTAAGGTATACAATTTTTATTTTAAGCTGGTGAGGCTCAGGGCTCAAAACCACATTAAACACATCTTACTTAACCAAGTTACTGCATTAGCCAGTGGAAACACTCACTGATCTGCCATGCAAGCAATGGCATGTGACACAAACTTCTTGTTCATAAGCAATGCACAGAAATAGCCTTCCCTAAAAAACAGTAAGGCCTAAAAAAAAAAAAAAAAACCCTTAATACAAGCTTCTAAAATATGCCCTTCAGACACCCCTGAAAAATATAGGTCTTGTTATTGCTTCTACAACTAAAAATGCTCATATTATTACTCTGCGTAACTGCCAATATAAAACCCCTTTGGAATCTGCCATAAGGAGATTGCTCTTAGAACAAAAAAATCTTTTGAGCATTTTGGGTCACTTCAATAATTAAAAAACGTTACCTCAAATTGGTAATCAGGGTATTTGATAGTCAAATCCTGTATGGCAACCTGAGCAGCCGACTGCTCTGCTTCTTTTTTACGCGTGTAACTACCACTAGATTCGTATCTCGACCAATCGACGGTGACAAAACATTTAAAATTTGGAAGATGGACGAGACCCTCATTTACAGTGTCATAGACCGGCATTGCAATATGCTGCTTCTGAGTACAATCGTTAAGTTTGCTCTTGTAAGTCGCCATTAAAAACACTCGCAGTAATCCAGCACACTTAAAACACTGGCTGATAGCTTTTTAGTTGGGGGTTTTTAGTTTATCCGCCTCATGGGTTAGCGTATTGTGGGAGCTATACCTGAATGTGCAGATATACCATCTTGCAGGGGGTACTCGAGAACTTAACATTTATGAAACATCGTGCCTCTCCCTGATGTTTACCGAGGATAAATAATTAATTAATTACACATTAAATGAGTTCGAAGCATTACGTGAGTTCCTGCTGGTGTTTTGGTAGAGTACGTAGTTTATGTTTGGAGTTGAGGTAACTAATGATTTAAAAAACAAAACCTATGTAATTTATTTTATTTTAGAATAGGATAGATGTGTCATTCCAATAGATTGTTAAATTATCTAGTTATTGCATTTTAGGTGTGCAATGGGTTAAGCTGAATAATTGTATGGCGTAATAACGTCAAAGTAACTTCCATAGAAATCAAACTCATTATTACTATCTAAAAAACCATTATACATATTCAATTTGTTTTTTTATATTTATTTAAAATTGTAATATACAATTCCTATAATACATTACTCTATAAATTGAAAATCTAACTTTTATTATTTTTAAATAAAATATAATATTATAATAATAATTCCATTAACAACTAAACCTTAACCCCTTGATTTATTTATATATCATAAAAGCAAAAAATCATTATGAAATATCTCACCAATATTATCCCATGTGTAAAGGACCTCACTTAATAATAGCTATATAAAATAAAACTTTTGTGACCAATACATTACTAAAAACATCTCTAATGATGACATTATCGAGTATGAAACATTAAAAATCTCTAATGACCACATTATCGAGCATAATACATTAATTACAATTAGCATGATTGATAAACAACAACAACAATAATCCTACGCTAGTAGCCCTTTAGTCTTTGCTTCATGTCATGTAGATTCCCCGAGAATCTCGGTGTTGTGCAAATTGCTCTCGCAAGACACATGCTTCAAATAGGCGATGCATGCATATTAATTTAGGGAGGATTTCAAGGGAGATAATAGAGCACCCGATCAGGTCTCTCCACATTTATATCTTTCAAGATGGTTGTGATATTTTTGAAGAAGCTAGTAAACCCATTTGCGACTTTCTTTGTCTTTCATTTGTTGAAAGGATCAAGACTGCAATGTAAGATAGGAGATGATGAAAGGAGATTTTGACAGAGGCGAGACGGATCGCACACTTACGTGAAGCTTTGCAGAGATGAGCTTGCGAAGTTTCTGTTGGAGATGGGAAGTCTATGGTGGAAGAGCCTGTGGCTCCCATGATTCAATGGGCTGGGATAAAGTTCGTCTATTTCAAAAGTTAAAGATACAAATATTTTTTTTAAAATCCATTTTGTGCATATCTTACAATCATTGCATTCCATGAGGAAATCTCTATTTGAGGCATTGTATCAAACAATTCATGTGCCTTTTCTATGATTCCACATTTTGCAAACATGTTTACCAGAGAATTTCCAACTATAATATCTGGAAAAGTCTTTATTTCGCAATGTTTTGATAGATGTCAATGACTCCATAGTCTGTTCCAAAGCTCCCATTTTGGCACAGGCAGAGAGGATACTGGTGATGGTTGTGAAAAATGACTTTACACTTGCCAATTGCATTTGCTTGAAAGTTGCACAAAGTTAGCCTAGAAATCATTGCAGTCCATGAAATGACATCTTTTTCAGGTATTCTGTCAAACAATTTGCGTGCCTTGTTAATGCTTCCATTTTTCGCATGCATGTCTACTAGGGAAGTTTTGACTAAATATCTAGCAAATTTCCTCTATCCTTTATGCTTCAATGGGTGTCCATACCTTGTTCTGAAGCTCCCAATTTGGCATGGGCAGGGAGGATGCTAGCAAAGGTTGAGGAATGTGGTTTTAACCTGAAAATTGCATTTGCTTGGAAATTTCTAAAGCCTATCTACGTCCTCTCCATGTTGATCTCTTAGTTGCATAGAAACCAAGGTGAACTCCAGCATCACTGTTGCAACATGTCGATGCAGATGTTGTTCATGACTGGACCTTCAACACACCTGCACATAGACCAAGGCTACTGCTGGGTGCATTTCTGTGTTGAATGGAAACTGCAGTATACTACTGCGCTGCTCAAGGAAGAAAGCCTTGAGAGTAATATGGGTAAACCTCTAACAAGATGTGCAGTCCAGAGACAAAGATAGTAGTAGAGCCTAGCCTCTCTCCACCAGTCAAAACTGCCAGCTCTCCACTCTCTTTCTCCAGTAGGATTCAATCAGATTGCATGAAGGGTTTGTATGTATTTTTTGGTTTGTCATATGTTTTGAAACTACTTGTAATCACCTAGTTAAGGGTGTGTAATTCTAGGTTCAGGTGGAAGTTTAGTGTTGTTTGATGAATGTAGATGTTGGATAGGATTCCAATTTTGTATCTATGTAATATTTTTGCACGTCCTCTCTATTATCATAATATTGTAACAAAACATTGGTTCAAATACACACAACAGTTTGTATTTTGAATGTATTATATTGTTGGACTAAGCAGTTGAAACCATGATTCCATCATTTTCTATTTCTTTCTTGCTTCGCTGATTCTAGTTTTTCATGGGTGAAGACCCTAGTGCAAACCTCATTTCACCAATATATATAGAGAGAGAGAGAGAAAGAGAGAGAGTTGTAAATTGGCACATTGAAGTGTCGAAAAACTTTATCAAACTATTTCTATTTTATGTTTATGTGCATGCACCAATGCGGGTCTAATAGATAAAAAATGTAAAAGTTTCAATTGCATGAGGATCTTATAAATATAAATGTTATGCATAGAAGTGTAAAACGAAAACTAAAAGTGTAAACAATTATATTTTCCATGCAAATTTAATGCATGAAAACTGTGAATACTTTAATAGCACGAGAATATAATTTTTGCATGAATATACAAGATCATTGGTTGTTCACATCTATCAAAGCAATACCATAATTGGATTCATCTGTTTGATGAGTGTAGTTAAGGGAACCTGAATAGAGATGTATGCCAAACACAAGGCAAAGAAACTATTTGACAAAATGCCTAAAGATTTCAAATGCATATTGTTGCCTTTTCTACAACTACTGATGTAATAATCAACAAATCAAGTTTGCAAAGAAAAATAAAAAATATTTGTTGACCATACCAAACTGAAAACCTTTGTTTAGAGACAAATCATAGTAGAAAAGATATCAGTTTATAAGCATGCTTATTGTTAACCAGTTCATGATAATCAACAATGCATTTAATTTACAATGAAAAGGATAACCAATATTTTGTGACCACATTGAATGTAAAAACCTTTATTCTGGTGTGTCTTCAAGCAAACCATTGCAGAAGAGGCGTCAAGGGGCAGCTATGTTGCTTGAGATTTTATCAGCCCCAAAATTTATGTTGCTATGTTGCATTTAATGAGAGACTATCCATTTTATATGAGGATTTTTGTGCAACATTTTTAGGATCCAACTCATAAAGGACAGTTGTTGTAAATACTTCTAATCCTATATTCCTATGTGATCTAAAGATTCCAAGAAAACTCATCCACACAACCAGCATAGGTTTTATGTGTATTTTAATTATAAAGTATAGAGTTTCTTCAAGATAGCCAGCATGGTCAAGAAGGTCAACCGTCCAAACATAATAAAGGCATAATGCAATGAAAGTCACTCATGCCATTAAAGTATTTGAATCCATCATCCACAAAATCGACATGGCTGAACACAAGTGGAGCTTACATGCTTACGGTATGTTCTAGAGTGCTTCATCAGTTCCACGATTATGAGAGCATCCTTGAAGAAACCATTTTGTGCACATCCTTCAACCATGGCATTACAAGAGATGACATTTCTTTGAGGCATTTTGTGAAACAGTTTACATGCCTTGTGCAGGCTTCCACATTTTGCATAAATGTCTATTAGGGCATTGTCAACCACAAGTGCTGACAAAAATATGGTTTCAATTAAGCTTTGATGGATTCCCATCCCCTGTTCTATATCTCCCATTTTGGGACAGGCTGGGAGGATGTTGGCTTGGGTTGCAGAGATTGGCTTTAAACATGCTAATTGCATTTACTTAAATTCCACCAAGGCCTTTGCAATTACAATAATCATTGCAATCCATTAGAGCACATTTTTTTAGGCATTTATCACACATTTCTCTTGGCTTGTGCATGCTTCCACATTAGAAACATGCCAACCAGGGCATTCCCTGAGATGACATCTTATTCACGTATTTCTTAAAAAGCCTCAAAACTTCATCAAGAATACCATTTTATGTTATCCTGAAATCATCATATTGCATGATAACACATTTTTTTAGGCATTTTAACAAACAATTCCCATGCCTTGTGTATGCTTCCACATTTTTGGATACATATTTACCAGGTCATTTGCAAATAGCTAATTAAAGAAGATATTTCCATTACGGTATCATAGATGTCCATACCATGATCCAAGGCTCTTATTTTTAGTCAAATGATCAGTTTAGACACTTGTTTGTTGCATTTCATAACAGTCTCAATCATTGTGAAGATACCCACATTTTATGTTAGCTGCAAATAAGGTATCCCATCAGAAGACATCTCAAAGAAAACTAAAGAGAATTGCCTTATACATTCTTACCAGGGAATGTCAGGCTAAAAGAATAGTATGTCGGGGCTGCATGATTCTTGTGAGCGAAGCTGAGACTATTTTTGTCTATCATATAGCATTTATAAAAGTTTTACTGATTTACCAAGACAACAGACCCATTTTCATCCTCCAAGATACCACAACTAATAATCATGGCCAAACAAATGGTATTCCCATCGACCCAACAACAAATTTTGAAAGAGGCAACTCCAAGTGTGCACCGACCTTGAAATGGAAACCAAATTTGGGCGAAACAAAGTCATATAAACCCTATACAATGTAACACAACCCTAGACCTACATGAGAAGAAGGAAGATGAGAAACATCAAACTTGTATACTATAGATAAAGCGATCAACCATTTTTGTTGCCATTCTGTGCATACCCTAAAATCATTGAACTCCATAACACCACATCTCTTTCAGAATTCAAGGATGCTTTTTAATCTACCTGCATGAAATACCCTATCCAAACCTCCCATTTCGGCACAGGCAGGGAGGATGTTGGAAAAGGTTAGTTGAGTTTGGTTTTACACTTGTCAATTGCATTTTCTTGAAAGTTTTTGAACGCTTTCCAACAAATCCATTTTGTCCTATAATCATTGCAGTTCATGAGACCACATCTCTTAGAGTCATTCTATCAAACAATTCACATGCCTCATCTATGCTTCCATATTTTGCATACATGTCTACTAGGGCAATTGCAACTATAACGTTTGTTAAAAATCTCCCTTCCCTTATGCTTTGATGGATGTCCATATCGTGTTCCAAAAAAATAATAGGTTACCAAGATACTATAGCATTGTGTTTCCATAATTTAGCCCACAAATTTACTCTCCAACACCAGGCATGACTCCTTCCACAGAAATTTGACAGAAGCATTACTATTGGCAGCAGAGAAATCAAATTGAATGCGATCATCAAACTCACACCAAAATTTGAAGAATGACAAAATCCCCTTGCAAAATTTATTTACATGTTTTACAACACAAATTTATGGACAGCTGTAGAAATATTTGTCTCATTGATGGACTAGGTAGCATTCCATTTTTCAGGTTCACCAACATTGATCAGTTTCCCAGTTGTAGAAATATTATGAACAGCCGTAGAAATATTATGCTATGGATGTCCATATGGTTGTGGTAGTGAGTTGGTGTTTATTATGAAACGACTATTTGTTGGCGTCCCTCTTGCTGGTAGACACGTTGCTTGAAGATTTTGCAGGTGACCTAGTGATGGACATGACTGAACCATCATGGTGGGAGGCGGGCAAAAACAAACGAAAATAGCATCAGTGGAAAACAAATGGCTGCAGACGTTTCAAGCATCTCCAAGCTTATTTACACCGTTGATTGAACATTTTAGCTTTGTGTTGTTCAAGTTGGATACGCCTTCAGCGTAAAATATCAAATTATGCCAAAGAAAATTATTTAGTACAATTCCCCAAAGATGTGTTGTCATGGCTTTCTATGATCATAGACTATGCACAAAATGTGGATTTGTTGAAAAGTCTTTGGAAACTTTCAATCGAATACAATTGACATGTATAAAGTTAGTCTCAAAAACCTTTGACTACCTTCTCCTTACTTTTTCCTAAATAGGAGCTTTATAATAGAGTATGGCATCTATCACAATGTAATAAGCCTCAAAAACCTTTGCCTACCTTCTCCTTTGTTTAGATGCTATAGATGCAATTTTAAGTATTGATCTCTCTTCTCTCAATATCTACTCTTCCTCTCTCTATTGTAAACATAACATGAACCTATTGGTAATGGAGCATGATTATCTTCCTCATTCAGAAGCTTTATTTTAATCATGTTTGGAATCTTGTAAGAGGATGCACTTCTCCATTGAGACCTTTATTGCAAAAACATCATTTATTAAATGGCCTATCTATTGACCCAATATACTGCAAAATGTATGAAAAAAATAGACCAATTTTTTTCCTAATTGACCTTCCACACCTCTTCGGCATACCCATTGCACACCAAAGTGCAATAGCTAGTAACATTTTAATATAATATTATTGACTGAAAAAACAGAAAAGCAAAAAAGTTAATAAATCATACAATGATATTTAAAAAAACATAAAAGCAAAAAAGCTAATTACGCCGATAAAATATCCAAAATTAGTAAGATCGATTTGCACCTTCTACCATTTTCCCAACACCCAACCAGCTGGAATCAACTTAAAATTTCAACCAATACCAATCACTTGGGACGGCTGGGATTAAAATTCTTACTGCACATAAGAAATCTATGCTGTATTTTAATGGCTTATAAAACAATCTACAATCATGATATTGCAGGAATGGCACAGAGAATGTGCACAAGGCAATTGAGGACTATGACATCTACTAACACAGCCCAATTGCTGAACAATTAATCAATACCCTTCTGAATTATGCCATTTGGCCCCAGGTGCATTCTATTTATAGTGCATACAGACAAAGCTCAAGCACAAGACCACTGCAAATCACTTCCTCAATCAGATGGCTTCAGCTTTTATCTCCTCCATTCTTCCCCTGTTTCTACTTTTAGTTCCAATGTTAAGTGCAGATCCAGATGCATTACAGGATTACTGCGTAGCAGATACCAAATCCTCTGCAATTTTCATAAATGGGTTGCCCTGTCTGAGCCCGAGTGAGACATCTGCAAAGCACTTTACCACGTCGGCTCTGGGCAGCCCAGCAAATACATCAGGCAACCCATTCGGGTTTGGAGGGACACTTACAACTGCACATCTTGATGTGGGTGGACAGGTGCCTATTCATACACACCCGAGAGCCACTGAAATTGTTTACATATTGCAAGGAAAATTACTTGCGGGCTTCGTGGATAGTTCCAACAATTTGTTCTCTCAGACAGTGAATGCTGGCGATGTGTTTGTCTTTCCTAAGGGGACACTTCATTTTCTTCACAATATTGGTGGCACTCATGCCAGTTTGATAGCTGCATTTAACAGTCAAAATGCAGGGGTTGCTGTCACTCCTTTGGTCACATTCGCTTCGAATCCAGCCATTCCCCCTCAAGTTCTGAGCAAGGCATTCCAGATTAGTTTCAAAGAGGTGGAGAAAATCAGAAAGAGTCTTTGTGGTAATTAAGATAAATCATGTCTTTTCATTTAGGGCTCGCAATGTGAGTGGTAATAAGTGATATCACTGGTTCTGTGAGCCCAGTTAAAATGTATTACGATGAACTATTAAATAAGTTGTAAGAAATTGAAATTATGTATATATATTAATTTTCGCAATTACTCATGATATAAGATTTAATCTCTAGTGTTCAATTTTCTCTCAAAAATAAATTTTATAAATAGGTATACAATCTTTCATTCATCTACTCTTGAATAAAATTATTAGATGATGCAGTATCGAATAATGAATATTATCGATAGCATATTCATTTGACTCTCTTTTTAGAGATTGCATTTGAGATATAGTAGTTTTAGATGATGGTGGACCAAACAAGAGAGATTTTTTTTTGGGTGGGCAAGATAGAAGTGAAGTGGAGAGATTTCTTGACTAACTTGCCGCTGATGTTTTTTGGTTGGGTTTACTGTATGGTAGGTCTTATGGGAAAAAAAAAAAATATGTTACAAGATTAATTGGAATCTTTTTCAGTCCAAGCCCAAAATTTAAGTTGGTGGGATTGGGGGGTGGGGCATGCCCCACCTGTTGAAGAGTACTTTCTTGCCATTTGTCACAAATTTGAAGGGAAATGATGTCTATTTATTAATTTTTTATTTACAGCACTTCATTCCACCACCATTCCACCACCAGCTAAATTGCACAATCAAATTCATGGGACCACCAACTTCAAAATATTTTGCTAAAAATTTAAGAAGATTCTGCTCCGAATTTTTAGAAATCCCCCCTCCATGAGACTGTGCCGCTGGGGGGCCCAATTACATGTCTCGCTTCTTGTTCGCAGTTTTCCGTTAAGCATTCAAATTGTTCCTGCGCAGTTTCCCGTTAAGCATTCAAATTGTTCCTGTGCAGTCTCATCGTTTCAACACATTCAAAACTAGGTTTCCCACGCGATTGGTTTTCATTTGAGTGCACTCGCAACCTGTGCAAAAATGACAACTTTGGAACAAAGTATAGACGTCTATCAAAGCATAACGGGCTAGGGATTATTCAGTATGTTTTGATAGACATGTATGCAAAATGTGGAAACATAGACAAGGCACGTCAACTATTTGACAAGATACCGCAAAGAAATCTGGTCTCATGGAATGCTATGCTTGCAGGATATGGACAAAATATGTTTACTAAAAACGATTTACAAACTTTCAATAAAATGTAATCAGTAGGTGTAAATCAGAACTTCGCAATCTTTGCCGACATCCTCCTTGCCTGTGCTAAAATGGGAGCTTTAGATCGGGGTATAGACATCCATCACAGAATAAAGGAAAGAAGTTTTTTGTCAGATGTTGTAGCTACAAATGTCCTGGTAGATATGTATGCAAAATGTGGAAGCATAGACAAGGCACGTGAACTGTTTGACCAAATGCCTCAAAAATATGTTATCTCATGGAATGCTATGATTCCAGGGTATACACAAAATGGATTTGTTGAAAAGGCTTCAAAAACTTTCAAGCAAATGCAATTGGTGGGTGTACAACCAAACTCCACAACCTTTGCCAACATCCTCCTTGCCTGTGCCAAAATGGGAGCTTTGGAACAGGGTATGGACATTCATTAAAGCATAAAGGATAGAGCAATTTTGTAAGCTAAACCTGTGGTGGATGTGTGGATCTATTTTCGTGTTGCCTGCAGATCACATATGAATACAGGCTTAGGAGTATTTACAACAATGCTATTTTTTATTTGGATCTTTAAAAAATGTGACTTGTCTTCTTTCAAGCATCTATGCAGTAGTGGGTAGGTGGTGTGAGAAAATGGTAAGGGAAATTGATGAAAGATTAGGAATTAAAAATCTCTCAAAATGTATTGAAGGCAATGTGCTTCTTTTGTAGGAGACATGACATCCACAGACACATAAATCTATGCAAAGTTGGAGAAATTGGCTTGGGAGATGAAGGCAATTGGGTATTTTCCAAATGTAAAACACTTAGTGGTGCGAAAAAGGAAATTATTTATCTGCCACCATAGTGAAAAGATGTCAATTGATTTTAGTTTTATAGACATGCCTATTGCAACAATTATTAGCCTTGTTAAGAACCTTTGAGTATGTGTTGATTGTCACAATGAAATGAAATATTTAACAAGTTCCATTTTTTGGAGGTAATAAGATCTTCCATTGAGACCATCAAACTATTCTTACAGAAGAAAGCTATAGATCCCTTAAATTTGGAGGGGTTCCATAAAGTGGCAATACCCCCAGAAGCACCTTCAACATCACTAACACCATAATTATCACTAGGCCAAATATTCTTGACAATCTTGGCAAAGGTATCCTCCTTCATTTTCGTTTCTTAGATTAGCAAAATGTTAACTTTATAATCTGTCAAGCAAGTCTTAAGCAAATGTTGTTTGTAGGGACTATTTAGGCCCTTAATGTTCCAAGAGATCATCTTCATGTCAAAAATAACCAAAGAACAACACCACCTTGATGTTGTGGGAAGGAGTCTTCCCCCCTTTACTTCTTCTTAGACTTAGGCCTCAAGAGAGAGTCAAGTGTCTTTTGCCTCCCTGAGGCAACATCTTTGACAATGTCTTTATTCCTAGTTTCTTTTTTGGATGGCCTACCAACTTTATTTCCTCCCTCAACATCATGTTTCTTCTTCCTTTTAGATTTACTATTAGCTTGAATCCAGTCATCATCAGCTACACCCTCATTAGAAGACGAGGTAAAACCCAACAATACCATAGAATCCTTCAAGTTATTACCTTCCTTTATATTTAAAGACAAGTTATTTTTGTCTACAGATTATTTCCTAGGAGTTGAAACAGGAGAAAAGGAATCATGTCCCCAACCGTTTGAGAATCAATTTCTCCTTCCTCTAGAATCTTTGATTTATCCTCAGTGTGGTACTTAATTTTTCTTGTCAATTCTATCCTTGATGCAGACTCATTAAGACTATCCTCCTTATGATTGTTATCAAAACACTTTTCACTTTCCTCTTTTGCTTTTCCAGTCTTTGTTTGAGACACTTCTAAAGCTTTTTTATTTAATTCATCAGAAGAAACAACAACTACCCCATCCCCACCTAGAACCTCAAGAAGCACTCCCTGGGATTACTCTTAGATCTTTTGATTTTGGTCATCAAAGTAAACAGCCTCTGCACCATCCCCTCCAATAGCATCCATAGTTGGCTCTCCATTAGTAGTATCCTTAGTTGGCTCCTTCCCTTCCAAGAGCTACTGCTTTAAAAACATAATTGACAACTCCCCCAAAAGTGAATTTTTTCATGTTTTCATGTCCTAGTTTTTCATATTATGATTACGGATCAAAGATAATTTTATGTTAGTTTGGAAGAACTTGTCTCTACATGCATTTACCCCATATGCTTAAATGGTGGCTAATCCAATAATATCATCAGGTTGACCTAATAACTGTTATCAATCAGGATTGCACCCTAGCTAATTTGGAATTAACTACCCTATTGAAACGTGGAAACACTTTCAGATTGTGGGTTATCTATAACAAGAGTGAATCTCTAGAGCGGGTTGGTTCCCTTGGAAGATCACCTAATTCTAAATGATTTTCCAAGGTAAAGGGAAGAAAGATAAACTAGAATTTAAAACTCTAACCTAAGATGATTCACCAGAACTTAATGATGACTTTGATATTCTACCCACAAACAGTCCTCAAAAAACAACAATAACTTCATAATCTATCATGAACACAAAGCACATAATTGATTTGCATGAAGGTTTGGATTCAAACACAACATACAACCTGCATCGTATGAACTTTTTGTACCAATAATCTGCAATAATAGGACATAAAAAAGGATCTGTAAATAGAATCACAATGGAAACATCATACTAAGATTGCAAAAGAGACAGAAATTGGAGATAGGAATGCTGCTTTTATTAAGCTGAAGGAGTATGCCAAAGTCTGAGTACAAATATTAAGCTTACAAAACTCTCTGCATGAACAATAGAGGAAGAAGCAACAATTTGAACTTCCAAAACTCTAAGTTTTTCTTCAATATATTAATCCCCAAAGGTATCTAACATTGAGAATAGAATAAAACTACAAAAAGCTCTCTCAAAATCAAAGTATTATGTTACTTTGCAACAAAAAGGGATAAACCCTTCGTGGGTACTTGATATTTTGATGAAAAAACAATACTCTAGGCCGCAACCATGCATAAGATCTGCAAATTTTGAAAAGAAACTCCACAGTCATAAAATAACACAAACTCCATTGGTATTTCTGAATCTTTGTTTTGAAACAAAACCCTGATGGGCTCCTTCGAGGATAATTCTTTCCACACTCGGCATGCTTGATTTATTATAAAACTACAAACACCTTGTAAAACTGAAGTAGGTTTATTGCACTTGAAGGAAAACCATGTTTGAACCTGAAATTTGTATATTTCATTTTATAATTGTAAATTGCACATTTCATGGGTACTCAAAGTATATTACTTCTGGAGCTTTCCTGTAGCATATTTTCTTTGTCATGGCCTGCAAAATCACACTCAGATACATGATAGAAACATAAACCTACCTGATACTTATCATCATTTACTATATGCACTACACACTTCTAAAAAATGCACTTCCAGTTATGTTTTAAGAAGCATTGTCACGAGATTATTTCTTAAGTTTGTAGCACCAAAATATTGAAAATGTAAATAATAACAATGCTTCTCCATGCTCCATTTAGATCACACCTTTGATACAATTATTTCACCTGTAATATTAGTTGAAATATCTCTTTCTAACACTCTTCATGTTTTTTTATGGCTCAAGACCGCAAAACATTGATTGTTTAATTATCTTTGAAAGAAAGCTTTACAATGAATACCTAGTAATGAGAACTTGGAGCTCTTCCAACTACTTCTATTGTTTATTAATGTTCTGTTGATGAGGCATTATGTATGCCAGTTCACTATCACTCTCTGGCAATGAATATTTGTTGTTCAAAGCATAATGAATACTCAAAACAACATTATTTGCTTGATTAAAACATGTCATGACAACAATGAAAATTAGATTGAAACTTTTCAATAATGCATCAATTCAATTTTGTACTTGAATGGCATCAAATGGACTTTTATTCACTTATAATTCTCAGTTTAAAGAATAAGTTGTCGGTTATAAGTGAATAAAAGCTTCTCAGTTGCTTTGCAATTAATGTTAGAAACCCTAGATCAGACATGCAAACCTAAACACCTTCCACAGAAGAGAAAACATCAAAAAAGCAGAGCTTTGCATGTAATGTGCAAAATATTATTATTCAGGAATTCAATTTACAATGAGATGATTTGCTTTATAAAAGCAAAGTATGCAACCCTAATGTTGACCTAAAATTAGCTCAACCTAAGTAAAGTTATGCAAGTGTAATTAAATATTAATTACACTAACACCCCCCCATAAGTGCAACTTAGGGAGACTACATAAGCATGCACCTAAAACTAAGATGAATGCAAGAAAGCATGAATGGGTCCCAGCAACTAGGCCTGATCAGGTACCCATGTACAAATGCAATAATGAGGTAGAGAAGGAAAACCCAGTGGGACAACCCCCCCTACAATGAGATGACTGTTGCAAAGAAGCACTGAAAGAACACTGTAGAGTAACACTGGAACCGCAATCTGGCAAGCAAGGAAAGATACTTCTGTCTACAAGAAACCATATCGGAATCATAATAATGTGACAGCAAACCCGATGCCACGGAACACTCGAAAACACCAAACTGGAACAACCCTGGAATCCATAAAGCAACAGTAGATGATATGATGATGACAAAATCTGGAAGCCATGAATCTCGATGCCGATGTCAAAACTGAGACTGAAACTTTTCCATGGGAAAAAATACCATACAGACTCAGGAATAATAACCACAAATTTAGCGGCCCTCAAACTGAGATGGATCCGATGCGGATCACTAACCATAGGCTCTCAATCTAAAGTGTGAACCAAAATGAATCTGGTATGTGTCAAGCTAAGACAAAAATGTGGCCAAAAGAAACTAGGAAACCAAATTACAACCCATGCGAGTTGCCATCAAAACATGATGAAGATTATTATGCAAGAAACCCCCCCAATGGAACTTTATATCAGTTCATTTATTACAATCCCCAATGACTGCAAAAGGAGAGAATACCTAACATGCATAAACAAAAAATAAAAAAAAACCTCAGATCTGTGTAGAGGACTGAACCAGCTTTCCAATGCCACAAGAATGGCGAAAAAAGGATCACCGAGTCAAAAGATATGCCCTCTGGAGTGAAAAACACAACATCTGAGTTCAAGGACCTGCAAAATAAATCTAGAGAAAAATCTAGAAAAAATAAAACATTGAATAGATCGGCGTTGGAATTAGCTTTCCAACGGTATCTCGTTTGTGAAAAACGGACACCGTACGCAAAAGTTACGCCCGATTTTGTAAAAGTGCTCCAGAATGGCCAATAAGGCCTGCAGGCAGCCCAGGGGGCTAAAAAAATCTCGGCCCCTGGTCCTGCATGCGACCAGGGGCTGGCGGACAGGGGGCTGGGGCAGAGCCCCTGGTTCTCCATATGACCCGTGGAGGTGCTAAGGACCGGTCGGGGGCTGGGTGCATAGCGCCCGGTCTCCCATGTGACCATGGCTGATGCAGTGGGAGCCCGCAGGGGCTGGTCCGGCCGGCGGAGCTGGGTGGGGAAGCCACCGGCAGCGGTGGCTACTGGGTGGCCGCTCGGTGGCCGCTTGGCGGTGGGGCCGAATGAATTGGAGGAGCCAGCATGGATCCCGAAAACTTAATTTTTTTTATTTTTTTTCGAAAACTGTGCCTCGGGAAGCGTGCTGGGGAGGCCGTACGACCTCCCTGGTAAAAACATTTTTCCTTCCGGATCAACTTCGCCAAAATCCATGAAACGAAGGGCGATCTTAGGGTTTTTGGCCGCTGCGAACGCAATGGTGACCTCCGTTTCTGCTCAAAATGCTCCAAAAAAACAGCGACCTCCAGAGCTTCCAAAAAATCACCAACCATGAAACCCTCACAGATCTGGCAAATGATGGCCAAAATCTGCAAAATAAAAGCCAAACCTGACTTTTTCCAGTGCTCTGAATCCAATGGAAAGGCCCGATCTGATCCAAAACGCCGCATAGATGAACTCAAGGCATAAAATCCTTGAGGAACCCCAAACGAAATCTGCAATGGTTTTCTCCAGATTTTGAGAAGGGGCTACATGTCAAGGCTCTGATACCATGTTAGAAACCCTAGATCAGACATGCAAACCTAAACACCTTCCATAGAAGAGAAAACATCAAAAAAGCAGAGCTTTGCATGTAATGTGCAAAATATTATTATTCAAGAATTCAATTTACAATGAGATGATTTGCTTTATAAAAGCAAAGTATGCAACCCTAATGTTGACCTAAAATTAGCTCAACCTAAGTAAAGTTATGCAAGTGTAATTAAATATTAATCACACTAACAATTAACTCCTTCAGTTGAATATGTTTATCTTTTCTCAAAAAACCCTTACTGTAAGCTAAGGGGCAACGTGCTAGGCTCAACCCTTGTGGGAGCCCATTTTACTCCACATGCAGATATGTCTTCATACACCAATCTGCTACATGATTTCACCTATACCTACACAATGAACAAACATGTTAGCACAAAACAATGAAATTCAAATGTTCTTTATGTTGCACTCCAACTTTCATATGCACTCATGATCTTTCCCCTTCGTTGATTCAATTCATTGTAAGTGAATGATTTATATTTCTGTTGATGATGCATGTAATGTTACGCATATCCGGAGCTCTAACAGGACTTTCCCAATTGTTTGCATGTGCATTCGGAAACGGAAGCAGGACAGAGTGAGGACAAGGTAGCTTCCACAACACACCAATGATCGAAGTACCCAAACAAGCAATGATGGATGTGTTTATCATTACATGATTTTCTTATTTAATCATCAGTTGTATAGTTATTTACCTTGCAATGCATTGGTCAGCTACTCCCATGGCTTGTGTGGGACACTTAGTTCATCTTCTTATCTCTTATGAATAAAATGCAATTGCAATCTTGCATTCTTGTTGTAAAATGAAAGAAGCATTTGATATGACATTTAAGTATCAAGATTAAATGAAGCATTAGCTTATGTTTAAAAATTGTACCTCTTTCATTCGTCATTGTATACTTGTATGCATTGAATGGCAACTTATCTGAAATCATATTGCAATTTGAAACTAAAACATCTCTTTCCCTCTACTTTTTGAACATGCAATACATTAAGTAACACAGAAATAAACTGAAATCTTCACTCTTAAAATGAACAAAATTAAATTACCTCTGCCAATTGAGCTGTAGTGAAAATTTGGCAACATTTTGGCGATTTTTGTTGAATGCTTTCCTGCTAAGCATTAGATCAGTTGCCTACAATACTCCATTGGGTGCGGAGTCAAATCTGCCCCTTCATGAAACTCAGAAACTCAACTGAAACACTCCAAACAACAACAAAATAAAACCGAACAGTATTGAAAACAAAGTAATAGGCCCTGTTGGCCAATCAAACATGCATGGTAGCACTTAGGGAAAGCAAAATATTGAAATGAAATGTGTTAGCGCTTATTAACAACAACTACTCTACTATTTACAATGATAGTACTTATCTCAGAGGTAATGCTTGAGGTAGATCCCATTAATTGGGATAGACAACACCTCTCCAGTCAACTTAGAAAGCTGGAATGCGTTATGCTCCTTGCACTCTGTGATCACATAAGGCCCGTCCCAAATTGCATTAAACTTGGAATGTCTTCTAGGTTTACTTTTGTACTCATTCCACTTAAAAACCAAGTCACCAATGATAAAATGTCGTGGCTTTGCCCTTTTGTCAAATGAAGTTTTCATTTGAGCTTGATAAATCTCAAGCTACCTCAATGCTTCTTTCCTGGTCTCCTCGAGCTCCATTAACTGTGCAAATCTTACTTTGAGAGGTTGTTCGTTCAATAATTCTAGTTCTTTAACAAAACTCAAGGTTGGTAACTCAATAGAAACAAGTAACTTAGCTTCTTTTCCATAGGCAAGCACATAGAGAGAACAACTAATAGCTCTTTTAGGAGTCACCTTGTTAGCCCAAAGGGCTAACTTTAGATTTTCGTGCCATGTTCATTGGTTGTCCTCTATAGTTTTCTTAATTATCTTGATCATATTCTTGTTTGTAGATTTTGCCTGCCCATTATCCTGCGGGTAATAGTTAGAAGATGTGTTCAAAAAAATAGTATTCCTAACTGACCAGTCATAAATCCTCAAACCAATGAAGGCTTAACCATTGTCAGAGATTATAGAATCTAGGGTACCAAATCTCGACACTAAGTCTTGATAAAAATTAAGCACAACAGTCTCATTTGCTTCTTTTAAAGCAACAACTTCGATCCACTTAGTGAAGTAGTCTGTTGCAATTAGAATCCATTTATGACCCACGCTTGAAGGTGGGTTGATCGGTCCAATGAAGTCCAAGCCCCACCTGGAAAATGGTTGCTCCACCTGAATAGGATGCAGAGGCATGGCTGCAAGCCTCTATTTTCCAGAAAACAAAGCACATTTCTCACATCTTCGGACCCAAGTAATTGCATATTTGAATAGTTTCACCCAATAGTAACCAGCCCGCATGATCTTCAGAGCTATTGTTCTTGCTGCGAAGTGGCTTCTTGACGGCCCATCATGAAATTCTCCTAACAACTTGTCAACTTGACCAAGCTCAACACATCTTAATAAAACACCTTGAAAGTCTCTCCTATAAAGGATACCATCAATAATAGCATAAGGAATGGCTTGTAATTTTTAGTACCTTCTTTTCGCTCTGTCCAAGCCTTCGAGACACTCACCAGTCTACAAATAGTGTATCATTTGTTGCACCCAGGTAGCAGCAGGAATTGAAACAACAACTTTATCATCATTATTTAATAATGTATCAATATCTTCAGCTTCTTTTAAGTTGTTTCCCTCTGTATTTTCAGCAATATGCTCACACAAACCCCTGACCCTGACAAGCTATCCAGACAACACATTTATCATGAATATCTCGGTTAAGTAAGAAATCCTTAATAGTTGAGTGAGCAACTAATAACTGAATTCTATTATTGGATAACATGTGCCTGAACTTTTTGAGGCTTCTTACAACAACAAAAACATGTTTCTCAATGAAAGAATACTTCACCTTGTAATCGTGTAATACCTAGCTGAAGAACGCCACAGGCTGCTCCAAGCCTTCATCATTTTGCTGGCATAACATAGCTGAAACAATATCAGTCCCTCCAAAATCATAAAGAATGAAATCTTTGTCATAATTTGGATTATCGAGGGTAGGGGAAGTTGCTAGGGCTTCCTTAATTTTCTCAAAGCTCCTCTTACCCTCTTTAGTCCAACTGAAAGGCATGTTCTTTTTAAGCATAGCAATGAGGGGATGCAATAAAGCTGCAATATTGGGTATGAATCTCCTTACAAAATTAATTCTTCCAAGAAAACTCTGTAAGCCTTTCTTGTGGGCTGGTAACAGAAACTCAAGAATAGCAGAGACTCTCTCAAGGTCTATAGAAATACCTTGCTTTGAAACAATATGTCCAAGGAGCCTACCTTCGTGAACAAAAAAAATTGACTTTTTTGGGTTGAGAGAGACTCCAAACTCTCTGCATCTCTGAAATATCTGTCCCAAATGACCAAAGTGTTCATTAGCATTTCTTGAAAAAATTGTATTATCATCTAAGTATATGGAACAAATTTATTCATGAGGTCATGGAAGGCCATGTCCATCGCCTGTTGAAACGTTTCTCCAGTGTTTGATAAGTCAAAAGGCATCTTCTTGTAGGCCATGGTACCCCATTTGGTTGTAAATGTTGTCTTGAACTAGTCCTCTTGCTTTACCGGAATCTGATTATAACCTAAGTACCCATCCAACAAAGAAAACCTGTCAGAACCATAAACCACTTGCAAAATTTGTTCCATGGAAGGAAATGGATAATGATCTTTCAGGGAAGCTTTATTCAAATCCCAGAAATCAACACATAATCTAATTTTCCTGCTTTTATTTCTAACTAGAACTAAGTTAGATACCCATGATGCATGCTTAATAGGGAAGATAATGCCACTCTCAACTAACTTATTCAACTCTTCCTTCATAAGGTGTTCTAACTTGGGATTAAGCGGCCTCTGTTTCTGCCTAACAGGTTTTGCACTAGGTTCTAGTTCAATAGTATGCTGGGCTAATTCTGGATCAAAACCCTTTAAATCTTTGTATTCTCAAGCAAATACATCACTAAATTCTTGACATAACAGAATGAAAGTTTGTTGTTCCTCTTTATTACATACCTTTCCCAATTTGAGAAGCTTACCCTTGAATATTTCAATGGCCTCGTAGTGTTTTTTGCTTGATGGTCATGTTGCATTTGTCTTTCCTTGCTTGGTCATCAAAATTGAAGATAGATTCCAATGTCACCAATCCTTTTGGCAGCTTGTTTGTCTTTAACTGCATAATCTAACTATTGTACTGCTGCTACCACTTTTGTTGGTTTCCATCTGCAAACTCAACTTCAACAATTAAGAAGCTCACAATTTGCTCATCGTTGTCAAAAACTTGCCAACTCACATTATTGTCAGGCAGTGAAGGTCTTACAATAATTTTCACATATTGTCGTGCCTCTACCTTGTGAATCTCATTCGGAATATCAAATTGGGCTCCTATGGCAGCGAGCCTATTTGCATGTTTATTTTCATTTCTAGGAACTAAATGAATATTAAAAGTGTCAAAATTTTCTATCAAATCCCATACTCGATGCTTATACTTGTTAAGTGAGTCATTCTTTGCAGCATTTAGATTCCTAACTTGATTCACAATTAACTCTGAATCACCATAAACTTGTAAACATTTAATACCTCTTTTCCGGGCCCATTCCAGGCCATGCACCAATGCTTCATATTCGGCTATATTATTTGTGTAGCTAAATGCAAACCTGAAAGTTGAATAATACCTGTTTCCATTTGGTAAAACTAGTATGGCCCCAACACCAGTGTCGACACTGCTCCTTGAACCATCGAAGTAAAGCTTCCAAAGTTGGTCTTCTTGTTCCTTAGGTAGCCCTTCTTCTTTGACCAAGTTCGAGATAACAACATCAAGTTCATGGATCATGTAAACCCCTAATCCTATCTCATTTGTGTGTTGGAATGGATCAATGTCATGATCTTTGACTGCCCACTCATCCAGATTTACATTTTCTATAGGGGTGTTGTGGTCTAAGGTCATGGCTTGCTCCTCCAGTCTAGGGGTGACGTAGAGGTTAGCGTTTATAAGACTCGGGACATATGGCTCGATATTGTCTTTGGCTAGAGGCTCAGACTTTATGGTTACTTTCGTACCATATCTTGTTCTAAAAAATAGATGAGACCAATCGGAAGATAAAAACCCACCCAACTTGGCAGTAAAATCTCTTGAGAGACAGATAGCAAAATGGCGTGGAAGGTTAATAACATGAATATCCTGAGGAATTGAAAAACTTGGGGATTCATGCAAAGTAAGGGCTAAATTCTTAATCACCCCCGTAGATTTAACAGCAGACCCATCTAACTGGACTACCCCTTTCTGGGAATTAGGATCATAGGCTAATCCTAACTTATCAGCCAAACTCTTTGGCATTACTGAGCTACTCACACCAGAATCGATCATGTAGTTATGTACTATATTATCTCCAATAATTAAGCTCACATAAAATGGAGGAGGCTTTACCGCTTGGGTTGTTTGTTCATTCTTAACCTCCAGACTATTTGCAAGCACAACTTTAGCATTTCCTTGATTAGCATCATCAGAAAAATAAAGTTCATCCAAGGCATCTTGCAGCAAACTCTTTTGACCCAAAATATGCAACACATCCAAAACTGACATACTGACAATAGCCTTCTTAAGGTGTTCAACAACATTGAATGAAATAGGGCTCACCTTTTATTGTCCTTTAGTAGCGGCAGCATCATTTCTTTTCTACAAAGGTTGTGATTGCATCTTAGACCGATCCTTCCCAGGTACTGTTTGTCCTCTTTGCAGAATCTATACTTTAGGTTGGGTTGTAGAAGCAACATGGGATGAAGAAATAGGTGGTTTGTCCTTAGTGGATTGTTGTACATTTCCACCTTGCTGTCCCAAATCCATAGCTCTCTTCTTTGATCTGTTATTAGCTGAAACAAGCATATCTTGTTGATCTTGACCGTTCACTCCACAAAACTCAGAACTCTGCCAGCTTGGTAGAGCAACTTCAAAGCTTTCTTGCTGCTCTGGATTCTGATCTGATACACTTTCTGAACCAGCATAGCTGTTTTGGACCATTAAGGCCTGATTTCTCATGTCGTTCACACATGCTGACTGGTTATGGGGTTGATTGCATGAATAACACCAATCACAATCTTGAGAAATGTTGTTATGTGGTACAAGTTCCTCTGACGAATTGGCAACATTCGAGTTGTAGGGCTGGAAAGGTCTAGGATTGAAGTTTCTTCTCTGGCCTTGATAATCATTCTGGAAGGCTAGCCTATTATGTGGATTCTACTGGTATGGGGCTTGATAAGGCTTATGTTCTTGGCCAACCTGCTTTTTGATATATACTAACTCATTCCCGATAGTCTTCAATATATTCTTGATCTCCTCGAGTTATTGGGATTGGGCTGGAAAAGCAATCTCTTGGGTTGTAGCCTGATAACCTATTGCTGGAACAGGTGGAACAATAGCTAAGGGTGGTAAAGATACCGGCGTAGGCAGCTGGATTTTAGGATTTAATGGCATAGGAGGCCTAGGGGCTATTTTCCTTGCTTGAATAAGATAATTTTTTGCTCTAATAGAAATTTCAAAAACATTGGGAAGCGTGTTCCCACCCATAGATTGGATCATTACTTAAATCTCACTATTCAAGGGTTTTAAGAAAAAGAGAAAAGCATGATCAGGTGTTGGTTTTATTGCCAAAGGAATTTTGTCTCAGGTTCTTTGGAATTAGTAGTTGAAATTGGCCATGTGCTCATAAAGAGCTCTATTGATCATGCTCAACTGTTCTAACAAGGATAGATGATATGACTTATCCATAAATTGTCGGTGTAAGCCATCACCCAATGCATCCCACGTTGCGATGGAATTCACCGTAAGGCCTCTGAACCATTGTAAGGCCTTTCCCTTAAGTGACGTAGCCAAGAGTCTCTGTGCTACATTCTCCTACGTGATGTTGTGTATTGAGCACAAAGTGGACACATCTCGAATATGGTCAATAGGTGTGGTATGATCTTCACCAGTAAAATACGAAAAAATTCTAAGGGCTGCAACTGGGATATCATCATGTTGAGCAATATTTAACAGGTTACCCCCATTAAAAGGTGTGAACGCGTACTGTCTGGCCATCGACAATGCTTGTGTTACAAGAACTGGATTTCTTGGTAACAAAACTATAGGGCTAAGAACTGGAGGTGTTGATTTTGACCTCCCTGGTACGTTGAACAATCTTCTTATTGTCCTATCTCTCCTTCAAGGCAGAGATATCTACAAGTACTTGAACGGAGTAGAACTTGATCTAGTTTGTATTTTTTCTCATACGCGGGTTGCACTAGATCTGCATGCAAAACCAGAATACGGAGTTGCCAAGTATACTAAAAAAAAAAAACTCTAAAGGCTAATACACATTGTTGCATACACCAAACAACGACTTTAAAATTAAAAAAGAAAACTCTCTGAAACAAGTTTCAAAGTGGTACCATTGGGCGTGCCAAAAATTGTTATCAATCAGGATTGCACCCTAGCTAATTTGGAATTAACTACCATGCTGAAACATGGAAACACTCTCAGATCATGGGTTATCTATAACAAGAGTGAATCTCAAGAGTGGGTTGGTTACCCTGGAAGATCACCTAATTCTAAATGATTTTATGAGGTAAAGGGAAGAAAGATAAAATGGAATTTAAAACTCTAACCTAAGATGATTCACCAGAACTTAATGATGACTTTAATATTCTACCCACAAACAGTCCTCATAAAACAACAATAACTTCACAATCTCTCATGAACACACAACACATAATTGATTTGCATGAAGGTTTGGATTCAAACACAACATACAACCTGCATCGTATGAACTTTTTGTACTAATAATCTACAATAATAGGACATAAAAAAGGATATGTAAACAAAATCACAATGGAAACATCATACTAAGATTGCAAAAGAGACCAAAAATTAGAGATAGGAATGCTGCTTTTATTAAGCTGAAGGAGTATGCCAAAGTTCGAGTACAAATATTAAGCTTACAAAACTCTCTGCATGAACAATAGAGGAAGAAGCAACAATTTGAACTTCCAAAACTCTAAGTTTTTCTCCAATATATTAAGCCCCAAAGGTATCTCACATCGATAATAGAATAAAACTACTGAAAAGTTCTCTCAAAATCAAAATACCTTGTCAATTTTCGAGCTCCCCAAAATGCTGAGAAAAAGGCCTCCAAACTTCTCCATACTGAGTAATAAAAGCAAAAATTTCTCACTTTCTGCATGTCCATCCAAAAAGCTTCCAAAATCAACTCCAAACTTCTTTAAAAGCTGAAAAAACACCTTGTCTTAATCCCATTCTTCTCAAATTTTCCCAAGGATAACTGAAGTGAGAAAAGCCAACCTCCTAGCTTCTGCTTTTAAAACTGCATTAAAATAATGATTAATTAATCAATTTATAACAATATTTCTTTAATTAACCATTTTACAAATTGACAGTTTTGACACAAAAATAAAAGCCTAAACTTAGCAATTGAATTTAATTATTTCAATATTTTACAATTAAAATAGTTCTTCTATTTTTTGCAAAATATTGAAATAATTAGACTCTAATAATTTTAATTTTGCAAATAAAATATTACATTGTTTTCTGCAAAATTAAAATGAATAAAATCTAAGGCTTTTAATACTATGATTTTCTATAAAAAATCATCAAAAATATACTAAGGTTATATCAAGGCCCGAATCCTATGAGGAAACTAAGCCTAATATGAACCTAGGCAAAAGACCTAAGGTTATCAACTTAATCTACCAAGGAATAAGGTAAAATTCGGCCAAGGTATTAAGAATGTAAATACAAAATGATATGAATATTATTCAAGGCATCGACCTAGGGAAAAATTCGACAAGGCATATGAAAAATAAAGTGGGGTATTAGTTTGGCTTTGAATAATGGAAAATAATGTGACCAAAATGTCAAAATTCCTTAGGGCAAACTCAAACCCTAAACACAAAACAAGAAGGGAACCCTAAAATCATTCATTTCACTTGGAAAAATGGGGAAGAATGCTCTGCTACTCAGTCGCCATGGTTGGAATGATATCTAGGAGAGAGGGGCTAGTAGTCATGCAGGGTCCAATAGTCGTGCAGTCAATTGTGATTATTCATATCAATACTAGAATGAATTAATATTATATCTTGTATATAATCATTTCACATATTAATCAAAATATTACTAAATATGTGACATTATGAGACCAATAGTTGTTCAAGTAAAAAAAACATAAATACATTCATGAACAAGTGAAATAAATATTTTTTTGTTTCAAATAAAATACCTAAACTATCCACTATAAGTGTGTCATTTATAAAATTAAATGCTCATTTGATAAAATAAGACACTCATTTAAACAAGTATTGTTATATAGTGAACAAATATTGTTCTTATGTGTACAAATATTGGGGTAGCAATGTACAAGCATTGGAGTATTTAATATTAATAGTTTGTCCTATCGCAAATATAAAAGGTGAGCACAATAAATACCATGTATTTTTTCAATAAATGTGAAGGATTTAAAAAAAAAATTAGTGTTCAACTATTGGTCTATTTATGTTTGATATAAGTTGTAATTTAAATAATTATGTGTTGTTTTTATAACAACAGATAGTTTTTATGTGTTCAATTATTGGTCCATTTGTGTTGAATATAAAAGCTAGCGATAAAAAAGATTTATGGTTACCAATAGGTATTTGGTACATTTAAGTTGCATATAAGTTTTATTTTAAATAAAAATATGATATTCTATAAACAACAAATAATATTTTTGTGTTCGACTACTAAGGGTACCATGATTAAGATTTGGTCGAATCTTTAAAAAGTCAAATTTTGCACACTTCTCAGTAGATGTGCTGATGTGGCAAGTTGCATGATGAGTCACACCTCCAAACCTTAGTTATAGATAGATAAGAGGCTAGTCCACATTTCAAAAAAAAAAATGAAGGTCCTACGATATTCCAATCAATCACTAAATGGTGACGAAGTTAGCTCACACGACTACTGGCCCCTTTCCCCTACTTGGCTACTCCATCATGTGGCCTCCAAACCTGGCCGCCACCATGCCGACCCAACTGGAAACGAAGGTAAGCTTGCTTCTTTGTGATTCCTTGACCTCTGCAACATTTTGTTGGTCGATTTCCAGCCATAATTGTCGCGGGCTTTGGTGGCTCGACCTCCATGACAACGTGGTAAGTCTGAACTTTCTCCATTTTAAAGCATTTTACCTCATTGTAAAGCTTACCCAAGCTTCTCCTATGGAAATAATGGAGCTTTTATGTATACTTCTTGAGTCTGATTTTGGCATAGGCCGCGGCCATGCTCAACTACTCTCTTCATTTTCTGCAAAAGAATCTAATCTCTGGGCTCGACCCATTATGAAAAATTGAAATACATTGTTGTACATGTGTTTTGATGATGAAACCCCAAGTGCGTTCTTAGCATTTTAATGAAAATACTGCCCCTATAACCACGGCCATTTGGTCACCAATCTGTAATTTTTAGAAACATTTGAGCAAGAAGAATTGAAACCCTCTTCTTGTATTCCGTTACTTTGCAACAAAAAGGGATAAACCCTTCGTGACTACCTGATATTTTGATGAAAAAATAATACTCCAAGCCGCGACCATGCATAAGATCTGCAAATTTTGAAAAGAAACTCCACGGTCATAAAATAACACAAACTCCATTGGTATTTTTGAATCTTTGTTTTGAAACAAAACCCTAATGGGCTCCTTCAAGGATAATGTTTTCCACACTTAGCATGCTTGATTTATTATAAAATTGCAAACACCTTGTAAAAATGGAGTAGGTTTATTACACTTGAAGGAAAACCATGTTTGAACCTGAAATTTGTATATTTGATTTTATAATTGTAAACTACGCATTTCATGGGTACTCAAAGTATATTACTTTTGGAGCTTTCCTGTAGCATATTTTCTTTGTCATGTCCTGCAAAATCATACTCAGATACATGATTGAAACATAAACCTACTTGATACTTATCATCATTTACTCTATGCACTACACACTTCTAAAAAGTGCACTTCCAATTTTGTTTTAAGAAGCACTATCACGAGATTATTTCTTAAGTCTGTAGCACCAAAATACTGGAAATATTTGTAAATAATAACAATGTTGCTCCATGCTCCATTTAGTTCACACCTTTGATACATTGATTTCACCTGTAATCTTAGTTGAAATATCTCTTTCTAGCACTCTTCATGCTTTTTTATGGCTCAGGACCACAAAACATTGATTGTTTAAATTATCTTTGAAAGAAAGCTTTGCAATGAATACCTGGTAATGAGAAAGCTCTTCCATCTACTTCTATTGTTTATTAATGTTTTTTTGATGAGGTATTATGTGTGCATGTTCACTATCATTGTCTGACAATGAATATCTGTTGTTCAAAGCATAATGAATACTCAAAACATCATTATTTGCTTGATTAAAACATGTCATGACAGCCATGAAAATTAGACTGAAACTTTTCAATAATGCATTAGTTCAATTTTGTACTTGAATGGCATCAAATGGACTTTTATTCACTTCAATTTAAAGCATAAGTTGTCAGTTATAAGTGGAAAAAAGCTTCTCAGTTGCTTTGCAATTAACTCCTTCAATTGAATATGTTTATCTTTTCTCAAAAAACCCTTACTATAAGCTAAGGGGCAGCATGTTGGGTTCACTCCTTATGGGAGCCCATTTTACTCCACATGTTGATATGTCTTCATACACCGATTTGCTACATGATTTCGCCTATACCTGCACAGTGAACAAATATGTTAGCACAAAACAATGAAATTCAAATGTTCTTTATGTTGCACTTCAACTTTCATATGCACTCATGAATTTTCCCCTTTGCTAATTCAATTCATTGTAAGTGAATGATTTATATTTTTATTGATGATGCATGTAATGTTATGCATATCTGAAGCTCTAGCAGGACTTTCCCAATTGTCTGCAGGTGCATCCAAAAATGGAAGCAAGACGAAGTGAGGATGGGGCAGCTACCACAACACACCAATGATCGAAGAACCCAAATAGGCACTGATGGATGTGTTTATCGTTACATGCTTTTCTTACTTAATCATCATTTGTATAGTTATTTACCTTGCAATGCATTGGTTGGCTACTCCCATGGCTTGTGTGGGAAACTTAGTTCATCTTCTTATCTCTTATGAATAAAATGCAATTACAATCTTGCATTCTTGTTGTAAAATGAATGAAGCATTTGATATGACATTCCAATATCAAGATAAAATGAAGCATTAGCTTATGTTTAAACATTGTACCTCTTTCATTCGTCATTGTATACCTGTATGCACTGAATGGAAACTTATCTGAAAGCATATTGCAATTTGAAACTAAAACATCTCTTTCCCTCTACTTTTTGAACATGTAATACATTAAATAACGCAAAAATAAACTAAAATCTTCACTCTTAAAATGAACAAAATTAAATTAGCTCGGCCAATTGAGCTGTAGTGAAAATTTGGCAACAATAACTATAAGGTTTATTTTCATGCCCTCAATGGCTTTATCTTATGTGTTTTCATGGATTTTTTGGTTTTCCTTTGTGTCCTTAGGTTTTCCTATATGCATGGTTACATTACCTCATGTCTCTAGTTCTAGCTTCAAGGTATATTCATGGCTACCATTAGACCATGGTAGTCAAGTCATAATTTTTATTTCTTTAATTTTCTTTTTTTTAAATCCACAAATATCACCCTTATAGGTTTTATAGATACTAAAGTAAATAATGAGAAGCCTTACTCTTTTGAATTATCCTTAAAATATTCTTTCTTTATAAATTGTATGCCTCCTAGTCCAAGATGTGTTTATCCCCTTGTCTTACTACAAGTAGTGGTCATGGATAAATGAGCCTATAGTTTTGGGTGCCAACACAATATACCAAATCAATCATATTAGGATAGGAAAGAAGTGTTGAAAGAACACCAATACACTGAGAGGGGGGGATGAATCAATGTATACAAAATTTTACCAACTTAAAACAACAGACAAGATATAAGATCTCACAAAGCATCGCACACAAAGAAGACACCAAATATATGTCAAAAACCCTATAAGGGAAAAACCACGGTGAGAAAAGTTGCTTGAGTCTTCTGCTCAAATCCAGTCTCATAATCAAAGATATTACATATGTTTTGTAAGTACCCACTTACAGGTACATTAACACCCAAGACAATGTTTCGAGGCACCAACCTCCAAGTACGCTACACACCTAAGACAATGTTTTGAGGCACCAACCTCAAGGTACACTGCACACCTAAGACAATGTTTTGAGGCACCAACCTCAAGTTACACTACACACCTAATGAGCACCAACTCAATCTTTCTGAGGCACCAACATCTACAATATTACAAATTTATATATGCAAATACCGGTTCTTCTTCAACCTGAGAATGCACCTTTTCATTTCATTAATCTACACTACTTTCTCTGCTCTACACCTCTCTCTATTCACACTTCCCTTAAGCATCACATTAATATTTCTTTTGTATATCACCATATACTCAGTCACTAACATTAAAAATATTCAATACTGCAATATGTGTGTATTCTAATAATGCTTTATTAATATCTCCATAATACACATGCAATGATCATAGTCCTATTTTCATAAAACACTCGCACCACCACATTGACATTGAAAATAACTATTTCTATAGTTACACAAACCCTAACTACATCATTAGCCTTTGAAAATTGTCACATAAATGATTTGTTAGAAAAATATTTAAATCGACTTCCATTTTGTAACTGCCTGTCATTTTTTTCTTCTAGAAATAATTGTTTTCTCACTTTGAATATTGACCATCGATCTGTCTTTACCACCAAGCATGTACACGTGTCATCATCGTGTGTAAAACACATTTCGTCACTTTATTCAAAAACATGTTCACATTTTCAAGTTTCAACTATCAGCCTTACCCTTTACCTTTTACTGTCTTCAAAACATTCACAAACCATCTCTTCGATCTCTGGAATCTGAAGAATCCTTTGATTCATCGGATGTCGATGTTCGCTCTTATCGCTTACCTCTTTCATGCCTTTTGATAAGGTGTAAGCCTTCCTTATGAACGATGATCCCCAAAACCTTTGTGATTTGCCTAAGTCTTGATTTATCAGTCATCAAACTTCATAATTACCATTTACCTCTTTCCTCACTTCTCAATAAAGCATTAAGCCCTCCTTTCAAGCTATGAACCCTGAAGCCTTTCAGGTGTTGGCGTTCGGGTTTCCTTCATACTCCTTCCTTAACTTTTAAGATAACGCATAAGCCTTAATATCAATCTCTGACATCTGACAAAGTAAGGCGTAAAGATTCTTGTCAAAGTCCAACGCCCGACACCGTTTGAACTCCCCATATGTTGTCTTCTTTTCTTTATGCATTTGGTATGAGGTATGACCGAAGTTTGAAGTTTGAAGTTTGAAGTCCGAAGTCCGAAGTTCGAAGTTCGAAGTCAGAACCCTGATCAGACTTTTCTCAAAACAACTAGCTCCTTCCTTCTCTAGCAAGCGATATAAGGCAAGCCCAAAGCCCAAAGACCAAAACTAGATCTAGCTTTGCTCTAGCAGTCTAACTCTTTCCTTTCTTCTTGTAGGTGTTATAAGGTAAACCCCATGCCCGAAGTTTGAACTTTGGTAACTCTTCAGGACTTACACTGCAACTTCAAACAATCTTTCTGAGCTAATCCATGGACATCAATGATCATCATGAATACCCTTTGACATCAATGACAACAATTCCAACAAGAAGGTTGAGTTCACTCTATATATAACTGTGATTCATGAAGTATAAAATGACTCTCTAGTTGTTGTTGGGAAGGTGGATCATATGTCTTAGCTATGTGCGTTGTCTCATTTAATGCCTAATTCATCTTTTAAACCACTTCTTACTCTCTCTCACACCATAATTGAATTATGGAATTAGTATTTTGGTCATCTTAACTACCATATCTTCCACAATTAATTCAACAAGATATAGTCACATGAATTCCTCGTATACATTTTAAAATGAGGTGTGCACAAGTTGTGTCATAAGAAAGTATCATGTGGATTAGTTTGACTAATGGAAGTCTTGGTGAGCTAAAAGAGCATAGGATTGGTTCATAGTGACTTGGTGGGGCCCTTTCCATCTTTATCCTTCAACAATGCCCACTATGTGCTCACACTCATTGATGCATTTTTGAGATACACTTGGGTCTATCTACTTTGACAAAAGGGTGGGGATTTTTATCATATTGAGGACACAAGAGTTATTCTACAATAAAATCTCCAATATTTTTTCTAAGATGTTGAAACACCTATGTATAATAGTCATTACTAGTTTTCACAACCAAATAAAAATATCAACAACCATAACAAATGTTCACAATCTCATAATTGCACAAGTCAAGCAAATATGTGGTTAAACAAACCACCTAAATAGAAGGAAAATAATATATCATAATAATATGTATCCCTCTTTAAATATCTCAACCCACCAAAATTTATACTTATCCCTCCACATATGAGAAGATAATAACTCACATCATATAGGTTACTTAACAATTCAAAACTACTTTAAAATTTCTTTACATGAACACATAGATTAGCATGCAATCAATGACCAAAAAAAAATAGTTAATATGCATCATTATTTTAATGAAGTTCAATTTTACTAAAAAATTCAAATTTAGTTCCAATTTGATAGAGAGAAAAGGGTTAGGTTAATATATCCTACTAAGATTACAAAGATAACACAAATAATACCTCTCTCTAAGCTAATACCACATGTTTTTCAATAATTAGTGTCTTATCATATTACCACAAATATCAAACATCAAAGCTATCAAAATGGCTAATAGTATCACAACGTTAATGTTATATAACATAATTCATCCTATATAAGGCATATCATTACATAAGCATAAAACATACATATACATAGTATTAATTTGCAAATCCAAAATCAACACCAATATGCAAAACCAAGTATCAAAACCTAAATTTAGCAATCATGTTAAAATCCATAACAAGAAACAAGAGCATATGTATGAATATGCAAGTAACACCATTAGGAATAACAAGCAAGATAAGGTAGTACTATGAACCAACTTAGTGATTCCATCGACAAAGGGGAGGTGGGTTTGTACTTGTTGAAAGGAGGTATGGTTGTCAAGGGTTTACATGGAACCATAAGCTTAATATATTTCCATTGCCCTATCTAACCCTACTCATGTTGAGATTGTCAACTTGAAGGGTAACTCTCAACAAGGTACACAAGCATGAATCTATTAAGCTTGCAATAACTCTCATCTCCAAGGATGGATGCCTAATATCACATACTTAAGGACTGCATAAATAATTCACATGGTATTCACCACATATCACACATCAAACACACATATTTCCAAAGAAAAAATCATACAATATAGATACTCACATGGACTACTCACATTCAAAAATATTATAAGGGACACAACTCCTTTCCATTTGTAAAAGAGCCCAAAATTTGTAATCTAGCTAAGATATATTAGCCAAATGATTTTCCTACCTTCTACATTAGGATTGATACTAGTTTGCTACCATTTAACAAAATAAATCTACAATCCCTAAAATAATTTAAAAACAAATATTTTATCTAATTAAAGCATGAATTAAATTAAACTAAATATTGTGTCCTATAAATTGAAAGGAAATCTACATAAGTAAATTATAGAATGAAAAAAAGGGTGAAGAAAGGAACTCGATGCCAAATGAAGGAATCCACTAACTAGGATGGAAATGCATCGTGTGAACATTTGTGCACCACATTGTAGTCCATACAACCCAAAAAAAATGAAGCATTGTAATGCCCAAAAAATATAACCTACACATGCAGTGAAAGAAGACTAGAACATACAATAAATAACTAGTGATAAAAGGAGTGCAATAACAAGAGAATAAAATGATCTAACAAAAATAAATTGACAAAATGAGAATGAAATAAAGAGGAAGAAATATCACCAAATCCAAAGAAGAGTGGATATCCTCCTCCACAAATAAACGTATAGCTATAATGAAAGAAGAAAATGTTGGGGTTGTTTGGAGATTTTCCTTCAACAACAACTAAGATAGATAGATAGATAGAAAAATAGTGTGTGGGTGCTCCTATCCCAAGTGTGTTTGGGAATGGTTAGAGTTGTGAATGTGCAATACTGTAAACTATAATGAATAGTAAATGGATGTGAGGATCCCAAGCTGCTCAAGGGCAATAACGAGAAGTTGCAAAAATAAGTAGTAGGAATATAAAATACAATAAACAAGAACAAAATTTCCTATGAGGGCTTGAAGAATCCAAGGAGATAAGAGAACTAAAAGAGAATGTTGTAGGATTGTTTTAGAGATTTAGAGATCTTGAGATAGTTTGTGAGATCTTAAGAGTAAAAGAGACTTCAAAAAGAGAGCCAAGAGACTCAAGATGAAAGAAAATTTGATTCAAAAATGAAGAGAAGGAAAAAATAAGATGTTGATGATTTGTTTGAAATTGTCTTGAGTGGATTCCACTAACCTGGGAAGGTGACAAGCGAAAAATTCTCAAAAATGACCACCAAACAAGAAACTATCATGGGACACTAGTGCATCACAAATACATGCATTCATCACAATAGTTTCTAGAAAAAAATGTCTCAAACAACAATGAGACACTAAAAAACTACAAGGATAACATAAAAGTGGCAAAAAATGAGCACAATAAACAAGACCTAAGCACCTTGAGAAGGAGAAATGATAATGGCTAAAATGAGCATAGAGAAACATGAAGGGATTGCACACCAAAATGAGTACAAAACATATTGTGAAATTGAAAGGGTGTGCAGTTTTCACTATGAACATACATTTGAGAACATACAACTATTATGCAATCAAAAACTCATTTCCAAAAAAATTAAGAAACTACAATCCATATGACAACTTAATTTGAGAAGCATAATTAAATTACTTCGAGACAATAAATTACTAATGAAACTAAGAAACACAATTAAATATTTTCATGTGTTTAAAGTTTCTCTTACAAAATCCTCTACAAGAAACATTCATAGTGATACTCATAGTAATGTATCAATTAATGATTGTGTTTCAAATATAAACCATCTAAGGCATCAAAAAATTCATCTCAAACCTTTACTATATATTAAGACTTCATTCTCTAATAATATTAATCACATTAACAAGATTTATATGGTTAATTAGAAAAGAATAATAATGTAATAATCAAGTTGTATCTCAATTAGCATTCAATAGATAACATGAATATGATTTGAACACGCCTCTTATAAATTTCTAGTCTAGTGTAATAAAATTAAAATACCATGAGATTATCTAATAATTTAATTAAAATTAATTAGTGTTAACCTTCTATAGTGGATAGAGTGGATTGGAATATAGTACTTAAGAGTTTCACAATGCATCACTTAAATAAAAGACGTGTGTGTGGTACTAGGAAATTATCCCAAAATGACACACAAGTTGTCACTAAATACATACAATAACATGTGGATCACTTATCCAAATATTATCATATCAATTCAATTAGCAATGCATAGAAAAAGAAAGAGAAAACAATGGTCTGCATACACCAATATACTAGTATTCGCATACTAAACCCTAATCAAGAAAAGGATAACATAATCACAACACAAAGATATAAATCACCCTCCTTGTTTTTTATGCTCCAAATTTTCTCACCACTATTGTGTGCAAGATGGAAGTGGGGTGAAAAATGCATTTTTCACATCTGGCAAGTGTTTAAATAGATCACTCCTACTCATGTAGCAAAAGCTAGTATAATAAGGTAGTATTTGGAGGAATCCTCTCTTCACAAGAAATGAGTGTCCTAAATGTGGCAATGTTGTTCAAATTTGGGGGAGTTGAGTTGACTTGATTACTCTCTTCCTAAAGGAGCACTTGGTGATGTAAGATGTTGATTTGCGGTGTGTTGGTTGCAATGTGGGGGTGGGCTCTAACAAACCTCTAAAAAGGTGTTATGGTAGAAATATTTATATTATTTGGTGTGTTGTTTGCAAGGAATATGTGGAGCTCCTATTGAGAGTTGATGAAGAAAGAGTAAACAATTTTTTCTATTTCAATCAGGTCTTGGAGAAGGGCTAACACTCTTGCTTGTCACCCATTGCTCTTTCCTGTATTTGTTGCTTGAAATTTTCTCCTAGACCTTATCTTAGTCAATTGCTTCTAGGTTTGATTGAGTTGTTCTAAGTTTGTTTAAGATGGTGTAAGACCCCTCCGTTTTGCTCTTTGGATCAAATAGTGTCCTGTTTGGTTATGCTGTGTTTTCTATTAGTGCTTGGACTATGGTACTCGATTACTTTTGATCGTTGTTTGTATGCAATGTGATTGAGATATTTTGACGTAATGGTGATTTATTCAGATGTTATTGTTGTGACATGCTTTAGATTAGCATTGTGAATATTTGAATAATGATGTTTATGTTTGGATTATATTATGGATGTTAGACTTGTCAGCTGGTAATACTGTATTGGTGAAGGGGACGAGATTGCATCACTTGCTTGCGAGCGCCCTACGATTTTGTGACTGCCTCTTCACGGTGTGTTTTATATGATGCAAATATACATGTACGATATTCTATTGTTCGCAGGTTAACAGGTACAGGACATCGACTCCACCTGATTTCACAGGTTTGAGCGTGTCCATTGCCAACGACATTTGATTGGGAGATAGTAGCTAGGTTTCTTGTGTCCAGCCATCACCCTAGTCTTGAGTGTGTCGTCGGTTTTAGTCTGGTTCAATTGTCTTAATATTGTTATCTTGCCTTGATCTTATTAAATTGCAAGTTAGAAAAGTTAAATGAATGGCTTATGTAGTTAAGTTGTTGATTTAATTAATTAGGATATATTGTGAAAAATGTTATTTTATTTATGGATTAATTTAATGTAATTAATAAAATAATTAAATCTTGGATTAGATCTATTTTATTAATTAATTAAATTAATTAGGTTGAAATGAAGTTAATTATGCATTTTGGAAATATAGATATTCTGGAATTAGAATTATGTTGGAAAATTTGAAAAAGGTTTAAATAAAATTTTGAAAATTAGAAAATACAAAAATTGGAAAATAGAGATATTTGGAGATATTTTCAAAAGTTTGACTTTGGGGTTGAAGGATTTTTTTCATTTTTGGCTATTATTTGGATTTTGGGTAAAATTTTGGGAGAGGATGAAAAATGGGGAAAATGGAGGAGGAATGGAAGAACATTTTTTTTTGGTCTTGTTGTTTGGCTTGGGCGAACTGGATTTTGAAGATGAATCTTTGCACCCTTTTGGATCTTCTTGAACTTATGGAAACCAAGTTTGCATTTTGTTAAATTAATTTCATTCTGAAAGAATTTACAATTCTTGTTTGTTTTTAGAAATTATATGAACTTTGTTGGATTTGCATGAAAACATGTTGAATCTGGATTCTAAACTTTGAAAATCTTTGTGTGAAAATGTTGTTCTTCAAGAAAAATTGCATCATGGTTGTATTGGTTATTTTCTGGAAATTATTGTTTAGCTGGTTTTATAATTTTATTATATTGGCATAAAATTTATTTGCGCATATGAATATATTTGTGTATATGTATATATACATGTATATATTTTAAACCCTTATAAAATTAATTGTGGGTATAAGTTGTTGAAAGTTAAAAAAAAAATAAAAAAAATACCCCTGGTTGAAATCGCGGATTTCAAAATCCGCAGGGGGGTTTGAATGGAAATTTTTATTTAATAAAAAACAAAAAAAAAACAATGAAATGGCGGAGGGTTTGGGGGGAAGCTGTGGGAGGCGCTGCCCCCACCGCCGCCCCCATATAGGGGACAGTTGTGGAGGCAAAGCCTCCATGTAGCCCCTAACTCCCTCGCCCCATGCCAGTCGCGCCTTGCCTACGGGCTCGGCTGTGTGTAACACAGTCGGCGCCCTTTAGGGGGAGCCGACTGTGTTACCCACAGTCGGCCCCAAGCAAGGTCGGTCGTGCCTACCGCTGCCCTGTGAACAAAAATGGCCGTCGCCTCTTCTCCCATAACGTGCGCACGGATTCCAAGAAAGCCCGCACCCTAAAATCATTTGACCTTTTTTAAAAAAAATAAATAAAAATATGATATTTTAATATTATATTTTATAGTATTAAAATTGTTTCATAATATTTGATATTATATTTTATAATGTTAAAATAATAATATTTGTTGTTATAAGTAAACATATGATATTTTTAATATTATATTTTATAATATTAACATATTGTTAAATAATATTTTATATTTTTATATTTTATAATATTAAAATATTAATGTATATTAAAAAATTAATGTATATTAAAAAGTGTTTTTAATTAGTGGCATGTGTAATATAATTGAGAAAATTGTATAGCTAAATGCTATAGTCAAATTATGATTTTTTGTTTAATTAGAGTAATATATTTGAAAAGGCCAGCATTGGTTTTAAGAGTAATATATTTTATAACAAGATTAATGGTTTTTAAAGAAATATATTCTGAAAATGAAAAGGTTGTTTTAAAATAATAAAATAATAGATGAATTATTGGAGGTAAAAGAAATAGGATTTCACAAAGAGATTAATGGATTTTAAAATGATTTATTTTACAAAGGAGATGTAGATATTTTAAAACGATATATTTTAAATCGAAGGAATAAAGGTTTATTTTACTATTATTATTTGCCAACAATTAAGGAGTAAATGCTTAGTTTTGATTTAAAGACAATTAGAGAATTAAATATTGGATTGAAATTTCTCCTTATGTCGGAAAGGGACATTAGTAAATCAGATTTATTGTGGCAACAATTTACCGAGTTATATTAAATGAAGTGGATTTAGGAAATTTGAAGTAGATTTAATTCTGATTAAATTACTTTTTAAATGTAATTCCTTCTGTCATCGCTTTGGGGAAATTAATTAGAAGGATGTTAAGTCTTCCAGATAGAGTTTAAAAGATGAGGGTTGTTGTACCATGTTGTCAACTTGTTTGGAATGGATGAAGTTAATGTTGATTTTATTTTATTGGAAGAGCAACTATGGAATTAAGTAATTGGGTTAAATGTCTTCCTTTTCATGAAAGATGCATTCTTTTATTAGTTTCATTGCGACATTAAACTACTGAGTTATATTAAGGAAGTGGATTTAAGGTATCCAAAGTTAGTGTATTCCTCGCAAATGCTTGTGTGATTGATTCCTCTGTGTTTATGTTAGAGGAAGTGGGTTAAGTGTCGTTAATTGTAAGTCTTCCAATGGACCCTAGAGTTTGGGAGTTGTATTGTGAGGTCAACCATTTGGCATTTCCTTGGTTAGTGCTTGAGGTGGTGTCAATGTTCTTACCCGGTTTCTACAAACGGGGATGTTGGGTACCTCCTATGAAAGGAGTGGTTTATGTGAATAGTGGCTCCTTGTAAGGAGTGGCGTTGTTATCTTTGTTACCTCCAATGTTGGAGAGAGTTTTAACTTATGTTTCCTCCTAGTGTTGGAGTGATCGTCTTATCTTTTTTCTTGCACTTGGGCTTCCCTTAGTGTTAGTTTGTTTGATTGTGTGTTGTCAAGTAGATGAGTGACTTCCGTTAGGGGCCAGAGCCGTGAGAGGTAAACTGGGTAACCTTTGGAAGGAGTTTATTCGAGTGATATCCAAAGAAATGTGATCTATGTCAGTGATGTTATGGTGTACCTGTAGTTGGTACTTGATTGTTTTGGGTGTATGGTTTTCTTAACATACCTGATCTGTTGTTTCTGGAAGCAATGTAACCATGTTAGAGTTGTACTTGAGCGTACTTGTGATGTATTGGATGTGTCAGTTAGGATTCAGTTTTGGTTTTGCCTGTGTCTAGAGGTAGTTGGTCTTGTCTAAGAATCCTTGTTACTATCTCCTAGCACGGGGGGTGGGCCTTTGGGTCCCACTTGGTTGGGTGGTGTGCACCTTACTCCGTTGGGCTATCTTCTTGTTCGTGTTGATGAGGTTTCTAGTTGGAGAGCTCGTGGGATCCAGTTATCTTTTATGCTTTATTCATTCAGTTAATCTTGTAATTTATTATCCCTCTTTGTAATCGAGGTGGAAGTTGTATTATGTAATCATGCTTTTGGATTTACCTCATTTGGGGAATGAGAGTTGTAATCTTATTGTAAATGAGATCCTATGGTATCTTTAATTTTCTTTGATGAATTTATCTTGTATGGAATGTATGTGTTATTAACTTCATAAGTATTTAAATGTTGTGGTTTCATTTCTTTAATGTTGTTGTGGGTTAATAAGTAATCTCAGTCTCGTAACCTTAGAGGTTGTTGCAATAGTTAGTGAAATTGCATATTAATTATATTTAAAAAAAAAAATAGTTCGCTTGTATAGTAATTGCAACTTCCTCTAGGGTTGCGTGGCGGGGCGTTAGAGATGGAATTTATCCAATCCTCTTTGATACTAGGACACAAAAGCCTAATAGTGGAAGAGAGAAGAGGTGGCTATGATATATTTCAATGTGTTATACTTTGTTTGATTTGTGGTTTATTGATTAATTCCTTGTTGGTTTTCTTGTTTGTTTTTTGTTTTCTTGTTGGTTTTCTTATTTTGTTTCTTTTTTGCCTTATCTTCTTAGAAAGGACTTTGAAATTTGAGTTGAAAAAATTTAAACTAGTAAAATGGATGATGATGATTAGCCTATATGCTATTTAAATGCAAGAAATAAATGACTTATAGATTTTTGTGTTTTCCCAAATAGACAATGTGAACTAATTAGCTATCAAAACAAGTAACTAACTAAATGCAACAGTAATGATCCAAAATAAATAAATGAATACAAATGAAAAAGCTAATATTTTTTTTCTTAGTTTCTTGTTTGATTTGCAAATAGGTGTTTTATGTGCATTTTTCCTTGACTTGTGTTGCTTATTTGAAGATGATTGTGTTGATTGATTGATATTGTTGATGGTGTTTGTTTTTAGAGAGAACTTATTGCTAAAATCAAACTAAGATTTATAAATTAATATACTTTAATCTAATACAATAAACTAAAAAATTGTATCTAAGTAATACTAAATTTGAGATATACCAATAAAATCAAATGTATGGGAAAATGGAAGGGATTAATCTATTCTACTTGTTATTATGTTCTAATGCTTTGAAATCAAACTACGTTAACAATTTGTAAGAAAAATTTGGAAATTCACACCTTAGAGGTTGAGAATTAGAGATATTGATGAAATGTTTGTGGCATGTGTGTCCTCAAAGATTCAACATTTACAGTCTTCTCTTCTCTCCAATCTATGATAATCCACTTGATGGAAGAAGCAAGGGAGATGGGAAACTAAAATAAGAGGGAAATGGTAGGGAGTGTTGTAGTTATTGTTTTGGGAACTTTGAAGCTTCAAATTAACTATTGGGACAACCTAGAAGCTATGTAGAGTATATACATTGTAATAAAAGGCTTGGAATTTCGGTTAGGGACCTCTAGAATTGATCTTCTAACCAACTCAAATGACTATGACAAGAGGGGAAAACCTAAAAATTCTTGCAATAGGTAACTAAGAAACAATCAAAGACCATTTGTGTATCCATTTAGGGTTGTAATATAGGCTTATATTCACAATTGGGGGAAACTAGAGAGTTTAACAAAAGTAGGTACAATTAGGACTAAGTTATGCTTGAGATCGAGGCCAAAATAGTGGAAATACAATTAGAACTAGAAGTTCCATTCATCAAATCAAAAACATTGAGATTGCCTATTTTACTAGTTAGGTGGCCCCTTTTTTCTAGGGCAAGTCGCCCACTTTGTAAAGGAAAGTCACCTAAGAAATCCAAAAAAGGCTCAAGCAACTTGAGACTAAAATGAGAAACCTCACCATTTGAAGGGATAAACAAGTATTTTTTGTGAGTGAGAAGCTGCGTGAAAAAGGCAAAAGGCCAAGGAGGATAAAACAAGAGCAAGAGAAATTCCTAAGGACTAAGCATAAACTTATATCAAGGTTAAAAAGGTTGAGAAGGATTCTTATTCATGCCATGTGAGTCATGAGCTTAACCATTTGATCATCGTCGAACTATCATGTATGTCTATATGTTTTTGGGCACTTACGTAGTCACATTAGAGTAACAATAATCCAATGGTTAACATTAAAAAAACATAAGTGTATATCCTAAAGTCTTTTACCATCTAGCATCATAAAAGGGGGCACACTCTTAACAAGTAGAAATGTACTTTTATATTACCTAGATTAACTAAATGATAACATAGTTGGGGAAGAACAAGATTGGGGACCCAAGTCATTACTCAATATTGACCGATTTCTTCAATGTAAGATTTTTTCACATAGCATGTGCAATTATGCAATGCAATGAACACATGCTCTCAACAACACAATGCAAGATACATTCCTTGGAGGAATTCCAAATACACATCATTATTATGAATAGTGTGCATATGATCAACAAAAAACTCTTCAATTTCAATGCATAGTGTTCATTAAGAAGGTGTGCAATGTTTCATTAGAATTCATAAACTAAATATATTTTTTCATAATAACATTTTTCATTATAAAACTATAAAATTAACTTATACTAAAGCAACCAGGACCTCACAAAGGTCATTAAACTATTTATGCATAAGAAGCATACTTCTCACATACCCAGGGCATCGAAAAAGTCCAACATTCACATGAGATAGCAAAATGACAATATAAAGGTCTAGGTATTCCAACAAAAGGTAATTTCTTCCAACATGCAACTTCATGGAGAACATACCTTGAAACAATCACATGCTTCATAGCCAACACAAGACCCAACACACACACATAACCTAATTTTAGGACTATGCACTTTGATAAGAAAAACCTAGATTTCCAATGTATGAAACTTTTATTCAAGAAAAAGGAAAAGGTAAAGAAATTTGAAATCAATGATATGATCTTACTATGAATTGATAGATCTCCATCTAAAATATATTTATTCAATATAATTTTGATCTTTAAAACTAGTACAACGTTAAAGTTGATTGATAAACCATCATTAAAAGGTTTATGGGACTAATTAAGTCAACCATATTCTAACTTTGATTTATAGAAGAGGTGATGTGATGTCATCATGCACATGTTGAAGGTCTTAATACATGTCAAATTTTTGGGTGGCTAAATCTCATTGTCTATACACTATATAAAGAAATTCTTATAGTGCACCATGTTCAAATATTATTCATTTCTAGAGTTATGTAGAGGGAAGGTGGGGCATGCTAGCATTTTCTAATAATTGTGAGGTTGTCCATGCATTATGTGTTCATCTCACACAAGATAATCACCATTCACTTGACAATTTCTCAATGGATCCTTAAGAATATAAAGATGGGTATCGAGTCTATGGTGTCTTCAAAATTGTCATCTTTCATCAATACCCCTTTTTCTTCACCCACTTAGTAATTTCTTATTGGTTTCAATGATTTGCAAGACTCGTGATGTGGGCTTGCTCTCATTTCAAGGTTCATTACTTGTCATCCATTAAAATTTTGGGGGACCTACAATTGTACCACATGGGAAGGGTTGTGTTTTCCTTACAAAATCATAAGATTGGAGGATGCACACTTTTCATTCCTTAGGTTAACCATGCACAACTAATATTTTATGTGACGAATCCCAACCCATCTATCCAAAATTACATTCAAAGAAGTGTCTAGGTCATAAACTAATAATGCATAATAGCTTCCCTAGCCTTATGATTTAAGGGCATAAACTAATTTATTTTCACATTGAAAGCTAAAAGAAACAAGAGTTGTGCAAGAGTTGTGCACCAGCTAGAGTCCCTGCCCTACCTTAAACAATATTGGATGTTTGGGAATTTTCTATGTTTGTCAAGTTGTGTAGCATGATTCTTAGAGTTGCTTGAATGCTTATGATGCAAAGGGCTGCACACAAGTTGTATATCTTTTGAAAAGTGTAGCATGGTTCCAAGTGTTGTGTAAGTGGTGCATGAAGTAAGGAACTATGAGAAAATGCATGACTTGGTTATTGGCTAGATGTGGGATGTCGCATATACTTTTGCTTGCTATACTGGGACCTAGAAACATGTTGCTAGCACCTAGAAACATGATGGCTATGTTGGAACCTAAATAATAGCGTCTACCGACTAGAACATAAACAACCTATTAGCCGTGCACATAAATAACCTAAAAAAGCCATTAAGAAGTTGAACGTAAGAGTCACCAAGCAATTGAATGCCTTTGATGAGCTGTACAATAGAAGGATAGGAAAGAAAATAATGAAATATATCCAATAGTCCAAAACAATCTGAAATTCAAATAGGGTAAAATAGACCCCATGTGAACGGTGTGCCAAATAATCTGGGAGTGGATACACAATCCACTTTTGGAACTAAGGTGGTTGTTCTTGAGTATGGATCAAATGCGCAATTGATTCTACAGAATACAGGAATTGCTGGAATAGAGAACCATCCAATTCACCTACACAGTTTCAGCTTTTACTTAGTAGGTTATGGATTTGGCAACTACAATGCAAATAAAATAGTCTTCAATCTAGTAGATCCTCCATACATAAACACTATAGGTGTCCCTGTAGGAGGGTGGGAAGCTATTAGATTTACACCAATATGGTTGCATACATGTACATTATTCATTTCAGTAGAGGCTAAGCATAAAAATATTAACAAATATTGTGACAGTAGACAATCTTGCTGCAATTGGTTAGGATTATTTATAGTTTTAACATATCAAAACTTCTAGTTTGTTCATTGATTCACTGTTGCATATAATTTATAAATGGCAAAATGCTTTTATTCTAGTATTTTTATTGTAAAAGGGATAATAGAAGGGTTCTTTCTCGGGTAACTATTTATATATTTTCTTCTCTCTGTTTGATGATCTAAACTTGAAAAATGTCTAGTATATTTGCCATTGGTAGTTTGCAACTGTTTTCAGTGTGAGATGCCATTGTTTTAGTATAAGTTTTGAGCTTCAACCCACATGCATATAAGGCACAAATTTAAACACTTGTAGAATGGAGTGAACACTTCTCAAGAAGGAAAACAGAAACACTTACCATTCAAAATTAAAGAGCGAGTAATACAAATGTTTCTACAATAAATAGCTTATAACAATGCCAAATAAAAGAAAAAATGAAACTAGCATCACCAGACTTAAAAGTCCAAAGACAGAAGCCTCCTCAAAGGGCAGATTTCTCAGTCAAATACCTTTTTTCTCACATGAAAAAGAGGGTTACTTGCAACCAACATTGGTGCAAAGCTCAGAGCACGCAAATTTGAAGATTGCAATGGGAGGAATAAAATGGCAGTGTTATGAATAGTGGATTCCCTTTGTAAATTGTAATTCGGCTCATGGTAGAAGCAAGAGTTTCAGAATCAGAAATATGCTCTGCTTCCTCCTCTTGGGATGGTATTGTAATTTCTTTTCTTTTTCTTGATGTCTCTTTCTGTTTCCCCTTCTTTGCATGCTTACAACCTTGCATTTTTTGAACATCAAAAAATTTCTATCCACAACTCCTCAGACTGTTACTGCAAGAGCAAAATCTAAAAGTTATAGAAGAAATTTTACAGTAACTAGCACAAGATCAATTACAAGTTTATCAAACAAGTTATAGAAGAAAGTTCATCTTGTGGGCATAGTTTTAAACTGCTATTGATTAGCTTGGTTTTAGTTTTTATAATTTAGCATCAGGGATAACTTTAAGAAATCCCCCCTTCGGCGCAAGTGTAAAATCTTGGCGAATCCTGTATCCTTCTCAATGAAAAATATTAATTTTATTGGGGATTTTTTTCGTTTTTCGAGAAAAAAAATAATCCCCATTGGCAAATCTTTTATAATCCGTGGAAGTCTATGGAAAACTATGGCGAATTGCAATTTTTTTATATCGAATAAAATATTTTTCATTGGCGAATAAACCCATTTTTCAAACCAATTTTTTTTTTCCATTGGCGATAAAAACCTTTTTTCAAAGCAAAAAGTATATTTTCATTGGCGAATTAAAATGAATCTCAAAATAATAAAAAAATCCAATGGCGAAATAAAAATCATATGGGTTGTTCAATGGACGACTGTAGTTGCATTCCGGAAGTAAATCTCTAAAGCACTAGACTTGCGATTTGAAACCTCCGGAATATCACTAGAACCGTTAGATTTCTAGAAATCAATGGTTGAGATTTTATTACCGTACAAATAATTATAAAGTTTTGTTTCTCAGCGATTGGGTGACCTCGGTGGGATGCACAACTTTTGAAGTGACAACTCATTTAATGAATTGTACGATGCCATTAAGGGATGTCTTCTCAAACACCAACTGGATAGATTTAATGTAATCTTTTAAATCTTCTGAAAGGATAGATCTTAAATAAGGTATTAAGGAGTTTGGAGAAACGGATTTAGTAGCAAATTGTCACTTCCTGCTAGTAAAGTTAAGTGAGCCTGCATACGAGGAAAGGTGGCAGCATTTTGAGCTCCATACTCAGAGTTTCCTCAAAATGGTACTTCCAACTGATATTAGGGTATGCGAAGATGAAATTATGGCCTTCATGCAACCAAATTTGAATTGGCCTGAAGAAGAGCAACTCGACATCATTTCCCAGTTACGTTCAGTGGCGTGGAAAGAGAAAACCAGCTATGCCGAGTACAACAAGGTAATTTTTGTTTTAGAAGAAGAAGAAGAACGCGCTGAATTTCATAATTTTGTTATGGAAATGCAGTTGGAACTGTATAGAGTCCCAGAACCTCTAGCAGTTTAACAACATACACGAATCCTTTAGTGAATTATGAATTTGTGACACATAATGATAAGGGGGCGTAGTTTCAGCTTTTGAGCGCTTTTTGAATTTTGATTGTACAGGGTGTGGGGTGACAGGTCTGTGAAACCACATTTTTGGCATTAGAGAGATAAAATAATATATTTCTAAATCTTTGTATTTATCAATGCTTCCTTTTAATTATGAATGAATTGTGTTTCTTCATGATAATTGTTCAATGTTTATCTGTTAGTGTTAGGTCAAATTCAAAATGCTTATTTTTTCATCTCTGAGACTTTGTGTTCAGATTAATTCATCGCTCATTCACTCTTTTCAATGCCTCGAATCTCGATGTTGTACATTTCATTTCATTTAAATTCTCAATCTTTTTGAAGAAAGTGTGGTTGGCAGTGGCAACAATTAGTGCCATATGTGATATGAACATACGAAGCAATTTCTTGGACAACTCATAGCTTTAATGAAACAAGATTTGTAATGATTTCATATCGTTTGAATGAGTGATTTTGACAGCTTGTCAACTTGAGGTAGAGTTCAAGTTGGCACGTACCAAGACGTCAATCAAATTAGAAATTTTAATTATACAGGCTGGTAGCAGCACTGGTGGCCCATAAATAGGGATAGTGATTCAGTGATTAGTAGATAGTGCCATAAGGGTTTTTATTTTCTAGGGTTAATAAGGATTCATGTAGAAGATGATGCAGTATTGGGGATACTGTAAATTCTCCTACCTACAATTATGTAGTTACATAGTAATCAGTAAAAGACGAATTTCCTTCAAGTTCAGAATGGGTGGAATTGGAAAGAAGTTGATTTGGTTAACTTGAATTTTCAGATGGGTTTTGAACCAAGATGAGGAGCTCTGATGGAGATAAGTGCTATCCGAATGCATAGAGGCTGCAGGTAAAATATGGGACTAGATTTGTTTCTCCTTCTGTATTATGACAGCTCCCATTTCCCTAGCATGGTTGGCCAAGCAAGCCCCATGCATTTATTTTCAAAGAGACATTTGTTTTTCATCTTCTGTATGACTCTTGTTCTCGAAGGGGATAAGTATATTTTGTATCTTCACGGCTCCCATTTCCCCAGGATTGATTGGAACCCCCTTTGCCCAACATGGTTGGCAAATCCACTAGCAGAAGCTTGGAATCATGAATTTATTTTCAGAGCCACATTTATTTTTAGAGATAGATGTGTATTAGGTTTTTAGCAACAAAGCTTGGAAATTGGAATCAATTGGAATCAATTGGAATCAATTTGTAATCAATTTGTAATCAATTTGTCTATGTAAAGTACTAAAGTGACACACTGACATATGTTATTTATACAAATTAGGAGCTACAGTGCTACTCATCTATAAAAAGATATGTAATAATGTGACATTGAAATTTAGTTGCAATAAAATAAATGGTTGTGTTGTGCTATTCTTGAATCTTCGTTATTCATTTACATTTAAGAGTAAAGAGTTGTTTTCTGAGTTCGAAACTTCAGTGTCACTGTCTATTAATAATTTAATATATTCAAATCAGTTTTTTTTCTTTTGAGTTATTAGGTAATATACTCTATGCAATATGCACTTGAGAATTCATGGTTATATCGGGCCATCGGGGGAATGCAATCATTCGTTCCACCGATGTTTATGTGTTACAACGATGTGCTTACTTTTGTTGATTCTATCGGTATATCGGGGACTGGGAGCACACCTTATGAGTTATGACTATGAGTATTCGCCTTCGGGCCATCGGCGGGGCTGTGATGGGGGTTCCATTGATAAAGCATTGTTAGGATGATGCCTATGGTATTGACTTTAAAACACATGTGTTATGTTAATTTTTTTAAGTTAATATCATAAATTAGTAAATTACTCAAGTTTCAAGTTCAACCGTTGGATGAACATTTGATGTATGGTTGTAGTTACATTCCGTAATGAAATGAACAGAGCGATGAGCTTCCCAACTTAAACCTCCGGAATCACCCTATAACCGTTAGATTTAGAAAGATCAACGGTTAAGATTAAGAATTTCCAACTTGTAGAGTCTAAACCTAAGACGTGTCATTCACTTTAATGTTCCAATTTCGAGAAACAAAGCATTTAAAGCACTTTGTAGTTTGTACTACTAAGTGTCAACTGTCGAGTGATTAGTATTTATTTTTAAACTTTAAAGTTAATATTAAGAGTTATGAGTCTTTGCCTTCGGGCCATCGGCGGGGCTGTGATGGGGGTTCCACCGATAAAGCATTGTTAGGCCGATGCCTATGGTATTGACTTTAAAACACATGTGTCATGTTAATTTTTTTAAGTTAATATCATAAATTAGTAAATTACTAAAGTGTCAAGTTCAATCGTTGGATGAACATTTGATGTATGGTTGTAGTTACATTCCGTAATGAAATGAATAGAGCGATGGGCTTCCCAACTTAAACCTCCAGAATTACCCTATATCCGTTAGATTTAGAAAGATCAACGGCTAAGATTATGACAATATCAAACAATCAATATGAAAATTTTATGACGGTTTGGTCATTTAAATGCCTATCAAAAAAATTGTTTAATTTACGATTTTTTATATAAAATCTTTTATAGATGGATTATCTTGAAAAATTAGAAAACAATGATAATTATTAGTGATAAATATAAAAATCTACTGTTATAATTAACAATTAACAAAAGTTTCTAAAATCGTATTAAAAATAAATCTTGTTAAATATATTCTAAAAATTAAAAATAATTATGTTTTATTTTGAAAAGATTCTAAATTAATATATATTTTTATAATAATATTATAAATCATATATATTAATATAAAAAATGATAGCTATTATAAAAAATTCAAAAGTTTCTAAATTCATATTAAAAATATTCAAAAAAGTTATATTCTATTTTCTTTTTATAATAAAAATTATAAAATTATATATATTATAAATTAAAATACTATATAATAATTTTTTTATGGTTTAATAAAAATATAGCAAGTCAAACTATACGGTCTAATAAATTTTATAGCCATAATATATGGTCTAAAATTGAAAAAATGGTCAAATATTTAATAGACCATCAAATTCCGTAATGACATGCACAGAGCTATGGGCTTCCCAACTTAAACCTCTGGAATCACCCTATAACCGTTAGATTTAAAAAGATCAACGGTGAAAAATTTGCAACTTGTAGACCTAAGACGTGTCATTCACTTTAATGTTCCAATTTCGAAAAACAAAGTATTTAAAGCACTTTGTACTGCTAAGTGTCAACTCACTGTCAAGTGATTAATGTTTATTTTAAAAGTTAATATCATTAACTACTCAAGTTTCAACCATTGGATGAACATTTGATGTATGGTTGTAGTTGCATTTCGTAATGACATGCACAGAGCGATGGGCTTCCCAACTTAAACCTCTAGAATCACCCTATAACCATTAGATTTAAAATGATTAACGGTGAAGAATTTGCAACTTGTAGTCTTGTAGACCTAACTCCTAAGTCCTAAGACGTGCCATTCACTTTTATGTTCCAATTACAAGGAAAAAAAAAATTAAAGCACTTTGCACTTTGAAATTGTACAGTGATTTTTAAAGTCTTCAATCTTCAGATTGCTCATTGCAGTGCACCACCTTGTTTTGGATTCCATAGTTCCACTTCCAACAACGCCATTCCAATTTTCAAGCGTCGGGACTCATAATCTGGGTAAGTGAAAGAATTCCTGCGGCTACATTTCAACTTTCATCGTTTGACATTTCTTAAAATCTTATTTTGTCAAAGTTTGAAGTTTGGTTTTAGACTTTAGAGACTCAAGAATTTATTAAAATTAAGGAGGACTAATAGGTATTACTTATTAGGGAATTCAAATTACACAACTTCACATTTGTACTAGCATGTCTACCACCAGTACCACTACAACAATGTCTAATAAAAAAATGCATTATGTAGAATTGCTTAAAACCCCAGGTTTCACCGATGGGTACCATGATATTTATGATCTTGAAATCTATGGTAGGCATACCTCAGAACTTAGATTTTCATCTCAGAATAAGGCTGCAAAGCAAACAAAAGTTGATAGTATCAGTGCACCATGGGTAACTGGATTAGGGCACATGATGTTACATGAAGTTTTCCCTTGCCCAAAATTTATCATGGTCTGTGCCGAAAATTATGATGATAAGAAAAGAGCAATTGTTAATAAAGATAACCAAGAAGAATTGTTATCCATTAATGTAGAAGAACTTGGAAAAGTGTTGGGGTTTACAATCGAAGAATTTGGAAACCACCACATTGACCTAGAAAAGCTTGCTAGTGATTATGAAGCAGTGGAAGAAAGGCTGAAAAATGATTTCTTAAATCAAATAGTTAAGGATAGAAACAAATTGAAAGGTGATCATAAGCCTCCTTATAATTTGGATTTTTTAAACCATGGGTTCAGGATACTATTTCCATGCTTGCATTTTGCCTCGGTCTGGATAGCGATTTGGAAGTGGGTGCAAGCCTCCTTGAAATGGTATATAATATCCATTATACTAAAGAACATGTCAAATATAATTATACATAGCACATTGTAGAATCCATGCATAAACAATTTTTAATGATTAAAGTAGGTTCCACGAAGACATTTAGGTTCACAACCTACTTGTGCTATCTTTTTCTATTCAAATTTAGAGGAATGTTTCAAAACAACAAGCTTCAAATTCGACCCTACAGTAATGCAGAGGAAAAAAAAATGGCTCTAGTATATGAATGGACCAATGAGATAAGGATGCATGATTCTCGAAGGAACTACAGTCATTTTGTAGACTACTTTTTGGCTCCATTGCATCAAGTAATTATAAATAATCCAATGCCTAGATTGCCTATGTCATGTAGAAACTGCATGCAACTAGGAAAAGAAATACAATTGGCTGATTGGTACTTAATGGAAGAATATAGTGTGCTAAGATTTTATGGATCGAGAGTACAACCATACAAACTTCCAATACATGTGACAGAAAGGGTTTTTGCATTGGAATATGTAAGGCAGGTGCAGAGTGCTGATGAACTACACTTTCTCAGTCAGCAAAAGAAGACCTTATTTCCTTCTTTACCTTTTTCATGTGGAGGGTTCACATTCGAGAGAAAAGCATTTAGTGTGGCACATAATCTTTTGAATTTTTTTGACTTTGATCCTATCTGGCGCTGGCAGTATGATCCATGTTACATCATTAAATCAATGATTGTGGCCAATAGGAATGCTGCAAATAGAATTCAACATCAAAGTAAACCCTTGCTTGAAAACTTGAGAAACAAGGATTCTTGGGATGAGGTCAAAATAGCAATGGAGAAAAGTGTTGTTGAGAATGGTATTTCTTTTGAACAATTGTTAGCAAAAATTATGGCATTGCACCAAAAGAAAATCAGGACATACAAAAAATTTTATGTAAAAAGTGATAAACCATCTAGTAGAGTAAAAATTCTAGGTTCTCTAGAGATGGAACTTATAGATAAAAAATGGTCACGATCAAAAATTACTGCCTTTTGGTCTATGAGGAAGGACCTAGGTGATCCAAGAGCTCTTGAAGAGTATGATAATAACGAAGAAGATGAAGAATTTAGAAAATTGTGGAATATAGAGCATGGGCATCCTGATGGAAGTGATGAATCTGATGATGATATTGATATGGAAGAAGAAGAACAAATCCATGCCAATTACAAACTTGGTTTAAGTGAGGCCACAAAAGCAGAATATGCTTCAACATATACTTCAGGAGCAACCATACTTGAAAAAATTGGTTATGAAGGTGGTCCTTTGGGGTCCAAAGGACAAGGCGGAGGCCCTTGGACAATACAAAGTGTTGAGCATAGAAAAACAGTTGATAAATCTGGCCTTGGGATTGGAGGTGAAAAAATAGACCTAGGGGATACAAGACAAAATCAATTTGTTAGAGCTTCTAGTCCTCATCCTCATGGTCAGATACAATCACAACTAGGACATGCCCTTGGTGGCGATGGTATGGGTAGTAGTACTAGTAGTGGTCAACATGTGCAACAATGACAAATTACACACAATACTAAGAGGAAAACAAAAAAAGATACCACAGAAACACCAGGTGATCAAGGCAATCAAAAGAGGCAAAGGATTTTGATAGGTCAAAGTCACACTATCGGTGGATCCACCAGTACCACAAAGGAGTTATTTCCATAAACTCCCACAAATCAAGTTAGTGTGGGTGCAACATCATTAGCAACTACAAGTACTCCTATTCCTTCGCCATTCAAGCATTCCATTGTTCCTGCCTCCCCAGGTTATGATTTCATTGAAGAGTTTAAAAAGAAATCAGACTTAAATAAAAAAAGAAGAAGCAACTAATGGAGAGTGCGTCTGCTGTAACTTCAGAGACTGCAACAACCATGGTATTACCCATATTTGACACAAAGAAAGAAATCATGGAGTACACAATTGTTGTTCCCACAGTTCAAAACAAACTAACAAATCAGATGGATCGATCTGAATACCAGGTAACCAATTTTCAATTGGATTTTTCTGGCCTGAAAAATACTGACAAAATTAATGTATCAAAGAAGAACAATGAATTGGTGTACACATCATTGCTAAAGCAAGATAGAGAGAAGAAAAGGTTGCAGACCCAAATAGAAAAGTTACGGGCAGACCTAGCAAGTGAGAAAGCAACGAGGAAAGCAACAGATAACAAGAGCAATGAATTAGAAAAAAGAATAATAAAATCTGCCTCTACATCAGCAAGCAATGAGGATAAATCAAATGAGAGAGAAGTGAATGACCTGAAGTGAAGGCTAGATGAGAGCAACAAGAAATATGATGAGGAAAAATCCACTTCAGAAAAATTAAGACTAAACATTGCGAATGGAAATGCAGGTGGGAACAAAAATTGGAGAAACAGAGAAAAACAAATAAAAGATTGGAGACAGAGCTGACGGAAGCAAAAGAAGAAATTAAGTCTTCTCAAAATAAGTTATCTGCATTTTGTAGAGATACAGTGAGGCATATGAAACAAAAGATCTAGGATGAAATAATGCAGAGGTTTGATCATTTGTGTGACATGTTTCAATTGATTGATGCTACCAGACAACATTATAAGAAGCTCAACAAATATTTAGTGGACAACAAAAAGGTGTTGGAATTAGAGAAATTTGCAAATGAAGTTCTACAAACAGTCTACAAAGCCAGTGACAATGATCTGAAATCAAAAGGGATTACTAATCGGATTGAAACCTCAATGAAGTTGTCATCTATCATTGAAAAGTGTTCGAGAATGTCTGGAACAAAGGAATATTTGCATTTGGTTGCAGACAAGATGAAGGTGGTGGATGAAAAGGTAAGGAACTTCACAGAGCTTGGTTTTCAAGAGCCTTTTGACACAAATGAGCGATTCATTGGAAAGGATGCTTTCAGAAAGAAGATGGAAGGTGCAAGGAAGATTGATTTGGACCAATTTCCTCAGAACCAAGATGTGAACTATTTGGATTCCATCAGAACACTAATAACCTTGAATGCAAAATTGACTGAAGAATTCAAGACAGGTTCCATTTCCAATTACAATCAAGAAATGTTAACAAAACTTCAAGTCAAACAACATCAGTTAGAGCAAATGGTAATTCCACCACCTGAAGAGTGGAATTTGCTAGAAAAGTTGATACAGTGACTTGATTTATTATTTTCAATCTTTGATAATATGAGTTTCAAAGTTCCAATTTAGCTCTGTGCAGACTTGTCTTTGGGCATTGGCAAGATTTTGCATTGCCAATGCCAATATGTACTCCTTCATGTGAAATTCAATTAAAAAGCTCAAATTCAGACTTCAGTAATGTGATGATGTTCAATTATCTAGATTATGTATTATTTATTTTATCATTTGAACTAGTGATGAACTATTAGCTCATTATATTTACTTCTTGGTAGAGCTTCCATTTCCAAGTTATGGATGTTGAACGGTTAGCTCATTATATTTACTTCTTGGTAGAGCTAAAGCTTATAAGTTATGGATGTTGAACTATTAGCTTATGTTATGTTTTGACTAAAAATCCTGATCAGTATCCACCAACTTACACCTCACCCACATCCCACATACTGCAAAAATACACTACATTTGATTTTATGATTAGCACAAATTGCAGGGATTTGTGTAACAAGATCCATTTTGTGGCCCACATTACTACTTGATCAATGATCATGTCCATAAATAAATCTAAAACCCCATGGTCACAACCCCTATTCCTGAAGAATTCAAATTCAATGTACTGACAAATTGAATAACATAACCAACCACTTTCGAGACAGCCAAATAAGTTAATAACTTATAAGCATATGAATCCACAACAGTTGAACACTCGAAAGTGAATCAGTAAATATGTATAACCTTCTCCATTGTATTGATCTTCAAAGTTCAAATGATATGCATTATAAAAATATTTTATGATATGAGATGGATGTGTGAATTGGTGCAATCTATTATCTATCTTCTGATTATTTTCTACTCTAAAGTCTAATTAAAAATGATGTGATGATCCATTGATCTCCTATTGGGGTCTTGATCTCTCTTATATATGAGAGGCAACAAGCTACAAACCCCTTGCAAAAAGTCATGACGTTTTGACAACTAAACATAACTCAAATTATAAATAAAACAATGCCGCAGGTGAATGCACCAATCCATTAATCTCCAAGCAGAAGCCTGTGACCACTGACCACCTAAGATTTGTTCAAGGATTCTACTCCATAATAGGGCACTCATCATGTTGTTGGCTGGTGTTCTTCCTCTGAATCTAATGGTTGTCCCATTGGATTTGATTCTGACAAATCTACAGTTTGGCTAATAAACATATTGACTGCAGAGAGGTGATGGATGTACTCCTGTTCAGCATAGGTGTCCACGTTAGAGATCACCTCTTTCATATCATATTCTAGAGACATTATTTTTTCGAGTTGCTTATGACTGTTTTGTAAAACCATATCCTCGTCATTTATTTCTTGCAACATAGCAGTCAGAAGCCCATCAAGGTCTTCCTTCCAATCATCATATTCTCGCAGGTTTCTAATGCCAAGATGAAGTGTTGGGAGTGGGACAGAATCAAAGCAGTTGAAATCTTCCCTAAGCCTGTTATGATATCCGTTATGTGACTCTACCAACTTGTTATATGTCAGCAATATTTGTCCTTTCATGGCATTCTTATCTACGAGCTCCTTTTTTTTCTCCATCATTCTAGGCTGCAATTGTTCATTCTCCACCAATGCAATAAGTGTTTGATTGAATACTTCCCAATATTCAATAGCACATTTCATCATTTTATTGAACCTTTCTTTTATCATTTCAGATACAGTGTTATATTTGATGGTTTTCAATTCTTTCTCCAATTCTTTGCATTTCCCCTGGGATTTCAAATGGCAATTCTTCCAGTAGGCTGCATCAGCCAATGCATCAAGCACTCTCTTATCTTTTTCAAGCCATGGGGAGTACAACTTTGATGTGGAGGAGGAAGATGTTTTTTCTCGCTGATTTGCTAGCTCCTTCTTCAGTTTGTCATTTTCCTTAATCAGTTTATTGATCTGTGCTTTGGTAAATTTTGCCACATTTATGTTCAATTTTGCTGTCTCCATAGGGTTGGCATCCACTACTCGTTGAACCAAGAGATGAACAAACACTTGGTTTGGATTACTAATTATAGCAGGTCTTTTATCATGGGGTTACAGTGACCAAATAAGCAAGGTGGCTTCATCTGGGTTGTACCCAGATCCTGAATACATTTTGTCACTTGCTTCTTCTGTTAAGTTCATTGTCATATCCCCTCTTTTTCTGAAGCTATCAAATACAATTGAAGAGCTAATATCCCACCCTGGCAAGAGCAACACTCCAACTTCTTGAAGCAATTCCCTACCTCTTTCAGGAGTGATGGACTCCATTTCCTTTTCTACCCCCCTTTTCAATTCCTCTAGAGCGGTTGCCTCATGTTCAGGAGTGATATCCTGTATCTGTTGTCTCATTTTTCTACCTTTATATTCATAAACAAATGATTTAAATTCAGAAGATTTAACAAAATCACAATCAGAAATAAACTGTTGTCCAACCATGACCCTCACATCATCAGATAGTTCATTTGATGCCTCGAATCTTACAATATTCTGCTCTTGAGGGGGATCGTACTGTGCAATCACAGGAGCACTGATTTGTTTGACCTGCTCACCCTCTTCATCACTCTGCTCTTCTTCACTTATATCACTATCTACAGAAAAACATACCTCAGGATTAGGTTGTGAAGGTATGTAATCCAAGGGCTCTATATCTTCAGCTTGTACTCTTGAATAGGTTGCATGAGGTGCATCAAAAACAACTGGGGGAACATCCTTTACTAGTTCATTGACATGAGCAATGAGTTGCTCAATTCTTGTTAAAGGATCCTGTATCTCACCAAATGCCTTTGAATAAGATGGGACATTTTTCCTCTTCCATTCCTCTACAAGCATAATCTTGTTATAGGTGGTCATTCTTTCCTTGGTGGAAGCCTCATCATGGTTTCTTATGACATCTTCGATTGAGAACAAATGTGCATAACCTGATAGCCCCTGCGATAATCTTGCCTTGTGAATAAACCCTTCTGCATCAAATTGTTTCCTTACATCACCTAGCGGTAGGTTGTACTGTGCTAATTTACCATCAATTTCTCCATATCCTTCATTGGCAACCACTGTAAAGTCTCCAAAACATAAGGTGCTGGGCATAATTGATTGTTTGCTATGTCCTTTGAGGTGTTTGGAATCAGATTTTGCCAATTGCCTCACAATTTCTAAAAAAGCAATTCGGTCAAGAACTACTCGTGGCATCAAGTGTGGAGCCCCTTCGAACCCATAAACCCTTATCACTGTACAATCAAGGAAAGCATACTAGTCTCCCCAGTTATGATTCACTTTATTTCTCCGGTCATTTTCCTTTGGTCTTAGAAATATTTGTACTTCTGGGGATAGGTTATAGTTGCATGAATACCCCAACAACTTCATCAATGGTTTTACAAAAAATTCTTCGAAATGAAGGTAATGAGACCTACCAAATCGGCTGTCCCACAATGAAGTCCACATTTGTACAGGTTTAAAATCTCCATTTTCATCTATATCTTTTATCCTTAATTCTTCACTCCAGACCCCTCTGACTTGTCCCTCGTACAATAGCAAATGCATAAGCAAAGAATAGTGTTCAAAATTAATATTATCACTATTATTTTTAATCTTTTCAAGCCCTCGATGTAGGGCATTGGCCAAGTAGCTAGCATAATCAAATGGCCTGGCATCCTTGCTCTGTATGTCTGCAGCTAAGACCATTGGGGCAATCGACATGAGAGGTGGAACCTCTACTCCCAAAACCTGACCAGCTGAATAATAGGTGTATCGTAAATACTCTTCAAACAAATCTTCATGGAAAGGAGGGTTTTCAATGCTAGAGAACCTCCTGAGTTGGCCTCCATCATCCTTGGGCCTATGCAAAGGTAATTTCCATCTCTTATAGCTAGTATCCATGTGGCGATACTCTATCAAGAGATCTTTGAGCGTGAATGATAAATTCAGTGAACACTCTAACTGAAAGACATTAGAAATGAGATCCCTAGAAATAACAAACATGTCACCCCCGCCATGTGACTGAATAGTTCTTTTCTTGGGGTCATATCTGATAGCAAGAGCTTTAATTAGCTCTACGTTCACAAACACATTGGGCACCACAAGTCTTCCCAGGTTCAACCTCCATGGATTGCAGACTAGTTGGAATCTAAATTGTTTTCTGTAATGGTACATGAAGAGGTCGTACCCTCGTTGCGGTCCAAATATCCCCCTAAGCGCTTATGTTTGTCCCATAATCGATCCATGGAAGGATTCATTTGAGCACTCCTCTTGGGTCTCGACCCCGACCTAGGACATTGATCTATCAGGTCTTCATTTAGGAGTCTCTTAGGCTTTTCGGTTTTCTATTTTTTAGCTTTAGGTTTGTCTGTACTCTCTTCCATTATTTAAATCTTAAGCTTTTGAGTAAAATAGCTTCTAAGCTGGGTTTGAAAGTGAAGTACTTACGTCATTCTTGCCGAGTCGCCTCCACAGTCCACCGGTCTTTTTTGCGTCAGAACTCCAAGTTTTTGCCTTTCTGCTTCTACCCTAAGCGAAATCTTCCAAGATTTTGTAACAACTATGCGATCAACTTGTGATATAATTCACTTCAATTCTGGTTCATAAATGCACCACAACACAATGCCATGGGATGTCACATCAATCTTTCACCGATAGCCACCCTCTCCACTGATGGACACCTATCCTTCATTCTATCGGTGGGATGCTAGATAATGTTTCCCCGATGCACCATAGTTCCCCCGATATACTTTATGCATTCGATAATTCATGCCCATGGCCATGGGCCATGGTTATAATTCATGGTTACTTTTGTTGACAACTTGACTCTATCGGTATATCAGGAGAGCACCTTAGGAGTCAGCTCGATAGATTATTGTTACACCGATACTAGGTTGTGAGCTATTTTTATCGGGCCATCAATGGGATTGTGATGGGGTCCGTCGATGAAGCATTGTTAGGCCGATTGTATTGAATTTTGTTAGGAATGGGGGAAGGACTACATCACTACGAAATTTCAAATTTTGTTTAATTACGCTGAAAGCATTATATAGTGAAAGCAACAAAGCAATATTCGTAAAATTTTTGAAGCTTCATTGAAAATGATAGGCAAGTGGAAGTATGTGCTCCTTAAAAATAACAAGCACATAAAATGTTTTTTTTTTTCTATTTTTTGAAATTTTTGAAATTAAAAGCTTCCCAATAAATAGTTGTTGATTTAAATACTTTTGGATTAAAATTACAAACTAAGATATGTATGTTTAAATAGTTTTTTATATATATTATTAATTAATATATATAAAAATAGTAGAAATAACTTTTTATAGATATTATTAGTTTTTCATATATTTTATTAATTAATATTATAATAAACAATGTTAAGTATTGATAACTTTCAGCATTCTTTATATATATTATTAATTAATATATGTATACTAGTATTTATGGATGCAATGTGAATGTAGGCTATAATATGGATCTTGTCACACAAATTTCTACAATTTGCATTGTTCATAAAATCAAAGTGTGGTATATTTTTGTGATTATTGATAAAATAAGATAATTCATGCCCATGGTCATAAATTATAATTCATGGTTACTTTTGTTGACAACTTGACTCTATCGGTATATCGGGAGAGCACCTTAGGAGTCATCCCGATAGAGTATTGTTACACCGATACTAGGTTGTGAGCTATTTTTATCGGGCCATCGGCAGGATTGTGATGGGGGTTCCACCGATGAAGCATTGTTAGGCCGATGCCGATGGTATTGAATCTTATATAATTTATAAAATATCATCAACTACGTTACTACAATTTGACTTTGGCATATGTATTATGATTCATGAAGTGCAATATAATATAAAATATCATGGAGACTTGGACTGCAATATAAAATAAAATATTCTGAACTTGAAGTGCAATGATACACAATTTATTTGAATACAATATACAAAATCATCAACTACAGTTTGGAATATGATTCAAGCTGACATGCAGTGCTTGAGTGCAATATAAAATAAGATATCATGAACATGAAGTGCAATGATTCGTAATTTCAATGTTCATTGAATACAATATAAAATATCATCAGACATCAACTACAGTTTGGACTTTCAAACAATGGAAACTGATTCATGAAGTGCAGAAAAAATACCTAAAACCTGCTAATTATCTCCCATTTCCCAAACGAAGTCAGGGTCCTCAAACCAATCCTCATCTTCAAATAAAGTAAAAGAGTCACCTTGATTCTGAGACTGCTCTGCAGTTTCTTCGGCCTATGTCTCAAATTCAACATTCATTGTTTGATTTGTGTCAATTTCAATATCATTGTCATCTGTCCCAGGCCCAGTCCCACTGCCACTACCACCAGTACCAGCGGCTATTGGAATTGGAGAGCCTGTGTTGCACAACCCGGTCCCTCTTCTTTCACATGTGGACCTCCAGATTGCGAGTGCCCTTTCAAAAGGAATTTTTTTGACATTATACGCAGTTCCTTTCATCCTCAAACAATTTTCCAAATTCTTGTCCAATTTGTTTCTTAACTTTGATTTCAAAAACCCCAATGTACTGAAAACTCTCTCATCCTCCATCGACCCCAATATCATTGTTTGACATAAATCAACAAGTTTGAAATATTCTGACATCGAACCATGCAATATTTCACTCTGACCTCAGCTTGTCCAAACCTTTTTTATTGATCTCGGTTCAAAGGCCTTCTCCTTGCCCATGGATTTATACTGCTCCCTCATAGCTGCTGCAAAAATCCGAGATTACTTTCTAAGCTTTTTTTCATCTAAAATTCCTTCTATTATTTGTTCATTGTATGTTACCTTTTCTGAAAATTGTTCGATCAAGATTTTTACTTGATCATGAAAATAGTTTGGGTTATCTCGGTTTACCCAAAATTGAGGATACACAATACCCATGGCTTCAAGTATTTCATGTCGAGGGAATCTTTCATGAATCTCTGAGGAAAGAGATTTTGCAATTTCCTTCAAATTATCACTAACAGATTTAACAATGCCGTGAAAATCTTCCTCGTTAACAGGTACTTCTTTTCTAGAGCGCCTGCCAGTGCTTGTCTTACAATGATACATTGGTATCTCATGTCCACGTACACAAATACATAAGTGCCCACTTGCATTAAACTATAAATAATTATCAGGATTATTCAAATTAGTAATTTTCTGCCACATCAAATAATTTGTGCCTTCTTGTGTTAGATCTAGATATAGATGATCGAGGGCCAAGCATGTAAGTTTACATAGATTGGCATATTCATAAATAGACATAGTTCTGTCTTGGGATTTCTTCACAAGATTTTTCATCTCATCTAGCATGGGGAGAAGACTAGCTAAAGTCAAGAGTGTCTCTATATCGCTTAACCTATGCAAGAGGTCAAGAGCTTTGTCTACTGTGCTGCGATGCTCGTACATCACTCCAATCAAGGATTGATATTCTGAAAGAACTCGTTGCGTTGGTCCATGTAGGGAGATCCATCTAGTATCGACATCCTTGAGAAGCTTGTTTCCAGGTGTTATTCCCTCAACAAAATGTTGAAATTCAAGGAAACGTTTGGGACTTCGGCAGAAGTATGCGTAGATCTCGCGAACTAGATTTTCAACTTTTGATACTGTAGGAAACTTGCTTACAATTTTGAATGCTAAATTCATTCTGTGGGTCATGCAGTGAATGCCAAGCATGTATGGTGCACAAGTAGTTTGTAACTTTGTACAAAGACCGCTCCTTTGACCTTGCATCACTGCAGCTCCATCAGCTCCTACACACACCAACTTTTTGGCAATTGTCAACTCATCCATACCTGCAATATCATTCAAAGATTTCTTGACTAGTTCAAATAGATTTTGTGATGTTGAACTATCCTTCATTTTACGAACACAAAGAAGATGAGCTTGGCGAATGTGTTGTTCTACAATATATGAATGCATACAATCCCAAGAAGTATTGTCTACCGTAGTAACTTCATCTAAAGATAATGCAATGAAATTTGACTCTTTTAATTTCTCCTTTAAATCTTGCTTTTCCACTGCAGCAAGATAGTTCGCCCATTCCCATCCAGCGTTTACTGACCAATGTGAGAAGAGAAAGTGGGGAACACTCAAATAAGATAATAAATCAAAATATTCTGGGTAGTTTGTCATAGGACGCCCCTTGGACAAAATATGAAAAACAACACTCATCTGAACAGTTTTTGAAAGATTTGCTGCTGCCATGGCTTTTCCAAAATGACCCTCAAGTGTACCTTCACATTTTTTAATCTTCGACATTCTATGGTTATGCTCTCCATAATCTGCGACATACTTAACATGAAGACATTCTTCCTTTGATTTCCATCGTACGACTGATTGTTCCTTTCCATCTACGATTTGTTTTTTGTAAACTTTGTCGATATGCTTTTCTATAGTGTCAAGCTTTAGCTGCATCATTTTGTCTCTTCCACATTTCCAGCTACAGATCTTACATCTAACCTATGTTGCCCTTTCAATATCATTTTCGTTTGATGCCCCCATTGGTTTAAGGAATGGGTACTTCGACAACCAACCAATTTGAAAATTCCTTGTCATTTCCCACTTATGCCCCAATTTTGCTTTGCCTTTTCTTTTCTTGCTACCAACATCATCCTCATCCAAGTCAATTATCTCATTCTGGCTATCCAGGGTATCCCTTGGAACATCTTCTGCAGTATTGCCATCCTCATTTGATACATTTTGATTTAACACAATGACAATCTCACCTTGACCTTCCTATGGCGGAAGAGTTGATGATGTATCTCCATCTTCAATAATATTTGGTGGAAGAGTTGATGGTGTAGCTCCACCTTGATCTGATGGATTAGAAGCTTTGCCAATTCCAAAGTAAGACTGTATGGTACCTCCCCATTTTGGCCGTTTTGATGGCCTCCCAGTCTCTTCATTACCCGCCTACTCAGGAGTCTTACCCTTGCTGCTCGACATATTGATCTCACTTCGAATAAAAGCTAGAAAAAAATGTCTTCTTGTTTAAGAAGGATAGACCGACAAAGAATATAGATCCAATTCCCTACTTAAAATTATGTTTAAGACTGAAGCAAGAATGGAAAACAGATAAAGAAATCTTATTATTATAACTAATAGTCTAATAACTAATAACAGTATGAAGAAATGATCACTCACCTTTGAGTCTACGTTTTCGGCTTTCACTGACTTCTGAATTGAGAAGTAGAACCTCAGAACCGAACAAAATGTGTAAAACCGAACAAAATGTGTAAGAACAAATAACAGTTTCAATTGTATTTATATCAATCCATATTTGGCGAATTTCGTAGGATTTTGAAATGGTATGTTAAAAATTTGGCGAATCCCGCGTGCTTATACAACGATACCTTGAAATTTTCAAGGCGAAATAGGTCCTCATAAGCAACTATTTATAAATTTAATTGGCGAAATGGGTCTTCACAAGCAACTATTTGTAAATTTTAATTGGCAAAATGGGTCTTCATATAATGTTGTTTTAATAGTATTGGCGAATATGTAGGTGACTTTGACATGCTCCCTGGGATTCCAGGCAAAAATATTGATCGATGCATTGGAAACACATAGTCTGTTATGGCAAATTTATTGCCTAAACATGCCTCGTAAAAAAAAATTGCTAGCGAATGGACATGCATTGGACCGATAGTCCATGAATTCCTGGTGATTTGAACACCCTGCAGATACGGTAGATTCACCAAATTCGAATTGCTAGATTCCTAGAATTCACCAATTGACAAAGATTCGCCACTAAAGTTATCCCTGTTTAGCATAGCTCAAAACTAAAAGGATTGATCACAAAATACTATTATCCTAAGGAGGCAAAAAGGAGGTTGCTGCAAATCTAAGTGATTCCAAGGACTAGATGGAAATAGCACTATCCAAGGTTTTACATACTGCAAACAAAGTATTGAAAAACTGCTTATAGATTGTTGTTGCCTGCTTCACTTGAATGCATAATAGAATAGCAATAAAAGACTTCTGTATATATAGAAAATCATCCAAGGTCGGTATGACTCATTTGGGATCAGCTTTATGAATGTAAAATAAAAATAACGTGGTGTGTTGAAAGCTTGTCATGACGAGTGTATAGAGCGGTTGGCATGTGTACCATTTTTAAAGCTTAAAGACAAACAAAAACCAGACAACTCATGGACTATCCTTACATGTAATGCATGGAGAACAGATTGTTAGGAGTGGACACCTGAAGGCTTTTACTTTCTTCTTACCATAATATGCAGACAACTACCCCCTCTCTCTCTGCTATTATTTTAAAACATTATGTTTTGTTTGCTTGCAGTCCACATACAAAGAACATGTTCTAGTTTTTATCTGCTCTGTTTTTGCATTGAAATGATACATTTTGAGGGGTTCTGGGTAGTTTCCCAATGTCCACAGCAATGCATCTACTTAAAATATGGTTAGCTATAATTGTTTTGGTTCCACTAATGAGCAATTCACCAAAACATGCTAGTGTCTATTACTGAAAATTATATGTAATCTTTATTTGCAACTTCTCTTTCTTACATAATATTTTATAATCTTAGGTTTCTAGAAACAACAACATTTGTGAATTAAATGTACCATGTTGTTCCTATGCATTTTTCTTATGAACTTAGCTAACATAGACTTTCCACAATGTTGGAAATAAAATAAACTTGAAGCAATGAATAAGAAAACTGAAAATTAGCAGTAGCACTTGTCACCATGAAACCATGTTTATCTTTGAGAACCCCATTGTGAGGGAAAACTCCAGCAAAAATATGGGTTGTGCCTCCTCCAATCATCAAGATGTAGATTACAATAAATGGTTCAACTATGGAGCATCACGGGATGACCATGTGATGACAACTACCCTACAATGGCATCCGTAACTTGCTCTGCAAAATTATGCAAATCAAACTGGTAATTCTTCTATACACACTACACACTGTTGCAATTATGTGTCATTACATTCATCCGATATCTATATTTATGCATACAAGGAATAAACAGACCATTAAAGACACCACGTGGTTAGTCAAAACTCAACAGTTTGGTATTTGGATTGGTGATGCTTACATCTGCGTGGTTTGTTCTTCGCTCTGTCATTTTACAACGAGTTCAAACCCAGTGAAAGATGTCAAAGAAGTTTGGCACAAACATAACTCATTACCATCTGACAAGATTGCCTAGGACATGTGCCTTGACCGTTTCAAGGCCCTGTTGACTGCATACTGTTGAATTTGGCTTGGGGGTGAATATGTTGTTTTCTTCTAAATACAGGTTGATGAGTTTGGCGTGGGGTAAACTCATTAAGAGGACCTTGTTCTAAAATGTTGAATCCACTATGGGTTTTTGTTGGTTTGAAAACTCCCGAGAACCTTTTTGTGCCCATGCGATCACATATGTTTGAGACATTTTTTCAAACAGTTCACTGCCTTGTATATGCTACCACAATTTTCATACATGTCTACCAATTACAACCTCAAAAAGTTCTTAAGTCTCATTACTAAAAGAAATGAAATTATGCGACAAATTTGCAAATTATAGTGTTACAGCCAAATAGACAACCAAAAGTTTTTTTTATTTCTACCTTTCAAAAATTTATCACGCGACTCTGCTAGATAGCTAGTTTTAATGCATCTCCTTCCAAATAATGTGCACAGGTAGACATGTATGCAAAACATGGAAGCATAGACAAGGCACGTAAACTGTTTTACAAAATGCCTAGAGAAATGATTGCAAGATATTCACAAAATGGAATTTTTTGAAAAGATTTTTGAAACTTTCAAGAAAATCAATTGGCAGTTGTTGAGCCAACTTCCACAACCTTTGTCAACATCATCCCTACCTGTGCCAGAACAAGATCTTTTGGAACAAGGTATGAGAAACCATCAATTTTTTTTGTCAGATGTAGTTACAACTGCCCTGGTAGACGTGTATGCAAAATGTAGAAGCATAGACAAGGCAAGTGAATTGTTTGACAAAATGTCTTAGAGATGTGGTCTCATAGACTACAATTGTTGTAGAATATGCACAAAATGGATTTGTTGAAAGGTCTTTCAAAAATTTCAAGCTAATGCAATTGGCAGGTGTAAAGCTAGACTTGACAACCTTTGCTAGCATCCTCCCTACCTCTGCTAAAATGGGAGTTTTGGAACAGGCTATGGCCATCCATCAAAGCATAATGGAAAAGGGATTTTGTCAGAAGTTACATTTGCAATTGCCCTGTTAGACATGCATGAAAAATGTGGAACCATTAACAGAGGCACATGATCTATAAATTCCTCCAAATTAGTGAAACCAGAAAGGCATGAGTTCAACAAAATGCCTCAAGGAAGTATGCTCTTACCTGAATCAAGCCCATGATCTAGTACAAAAGCTTTAACCTTTAATTTTTGCAGGGAATGCTGATAAAAGCCATGGGATGACATTAAGATGAATGGGCCATATATTTTATTGAGCAGAAAGTTACCGAAAATGCAAGTGAAACAAGAAATTTTTAAGTGCAAATTCCATTAAGCAAGATACATTGAATCAAAGATTTTATTGAGCAGAAAGTTATAGAAAATGCAAGTGGAACAAGATACATTGAATCACATCTAATTGCAAGAGTCATGACATACCTCTAAATGGTAAAAAACTGAGTCTCAACTCTATCTGCCAAGCAAGTTTTCCATGCCCATTTGAGAGTCGGTTAAAGGGATGTCGTGGTATGAATGAATTTGAAATGTGGAAACATAGACAATGCACATGAATCACCTTGAAAAACCCCAACAAATTAACCTCTACACGTATCCAGAAAGCTGTATTATAAGGTGTCAACCATGCTGCTAAACAAAGCATGATCAGACACACGTGGATACCCTATTCCCCACCTTCGCTGGACCAGCTCAAACATTATATTTGATTTTAATTTTTCCTTCTACTCGCTTCTGATTCATGAGAAGATTGTTTCTTTTAAATTTGTAAATGGAAAAATGCCAAAACCCTGGCAAAAAATGAACCAGCGAATCAGGAAATTTAGCGAGAATAACTTAAATGACAATTTAATAGCGAAATTCATTGGCACCATAGATTAAAATATTTTACTCACCTCCCAAGAAATAATTAATTGAAAAACTTGCGCATTGAAAACATTAGTCCCTTCCTATAGATAGGTCGGAACTAATAAACTCATAGCTATTGAAGTGAAGCAATTCTCTTGTAAACAAAGAGAAAGTAAATAGTGAAATTAGAGCTAAGCACAAAGCTATTTATTGTGAGCAATATCAACTTAGGTTAGGTTACTTTAAATTGGTATAGGGTTATAATTTACAAATGGGTTGCAAAAATTTTGCCTTGTGATTATAGAGATGGATTGTGGAAATTTTGTGGGAAGAAATTTTCTTGAGTTTGTAAGATTTTGGTAATGGTGTTTAAGAAAAAAAATTGGTGGATCTTGAAAGTATATTCAAGACCCCATGTCATCCTTTTAGTACTAAGATTTGTTTTACAATGCATGGCAAAGAAGACATTAAGATGTCCATGCTTACAACACAAGTACCTTAGACTTCATAAATATGGTAGCACCTAACTGCACCCAACTTCTTTGATAGCTCCAACATCATGAAATGGTCTATTGAATTTTATGTGGATGATAGAGAAGTTTGAAATAAGGGAAGGGAAACAATCCTCAAGATTCGCACATATATCAATGGGAGAACCTTTTGATTGCAAACAAAGGTTGTCTAACCCTTAAGTGTCAAATTTTTGGAAGTTAAGTACAAAATGACATGGAATGCTTTAAGGGGTGTGGAGCTACCTAGACATGAAACATGCTGACATGAGACTTGTAAAGCAAAGAATAATCTTCAAAGATGGTGTCAAGCCTTTCCTTGCAACAAAATGGCAATTTTGTATTATCGTCAAGTACTGGATGAAGAATTGGGTAGAGGCACTAGCTCGGTTGGCTAAACCTTTCCTGTTGAAGGAGGTTGGTCACAAGGTCTAGTCTCCCCCACCAACATGGTACCGGAGGGTGTGTCACGTCAACAACATCGGTCATGTTAAAAATTTTACCAAGCGCACTGCAATTTATAGGGGGTCGTGCTACCCAATTCATGTAGTCTAAAAAAAAAACTAATAGATGAAGAAATATTTAATTTAGCCTTTTCATCTCTTGTAACGCCCCGCCATGGAACCCAAGAAACGTTACGTCATTAACACCAAACTTCAATTTTTTTTTTTTTAAACATTAATAACAACAAGTGATAACAAACTAGCATATTGCTCAAGGGTTTCACAACAACGATACTTAAGTAAAACAATAAACACAACACATCAAGAACTATATGTAAACAGGACAAGTGAAAAGTCATATCTAGATTACATTTCAAGTACATTTACAATAAACGAGATTGTGACAAATCTCGATATGAAAAGAATAATACAATGAAACCTCATGTAACATCATGAGTGAGTACAATAATGAATAAGATCAAGAGCAGATGACGACCAAAAACTCATTCGACGAATGACTCCGTGAACGACATGCATCCAGGATCCTGCCAAGAACAAACATGACTCGAACAATAACACCTGCAGGGGACCCAATGGATGGTAAGTCACCCATGAACAATCACATTCTCATGTCATGGAATAAAAATGTACTAAAAGAAATCACAAGCACACAAAACGTGCATGACCCACATAATCACATTGAACTCAAGACAAGGAATCTCAAAAATAACATGCCATATTTTATCTCAATAAAATGACAATTCCAAGCCACAGGAAGTCTTTACAAAACAAAACTACACACATAAGGCTAGATGATATCATTTCCCATACCATCCATCAAACCATATAAGATGGTTAAAATCAAGTCATAATATTTCCATTCTACTAATCTTCCAAAAAATATAATAATAAAATACATATGTATCCCATACAAGGAACTCATCATTCAATGATCAGTTCAAGCAAGAGTAGAATAGAATCATTAGCTTAAAACATCATCCACTTTATTATTAAAAATATAGATATAATTTATCAATTATAAAATTTAATGAGAAGTCTCATTCATGACTAAAAGCAAACGTGTCACATTTAAATACATCAAACACTCTTTGACCAAAAGACTATTTAACTCACCAATCTACAATTGGTAAACTTGAGCATTTAAATATTCAATAATTTAAATCATACCTATTCATTATAATGTTAAAGGCAATTCATCGTTCCAAATCTATCATCACCAAAGTGATATAATTTATATGCCGTCAAATAACAAAAGGATCTTAAATAAAGTATATAAATATCCAAGTGCCCATTTCATTAATTGCAAATTAACCAAGTAGAAACTAAATTACAAAATAAACCTATTTATTTATTTTCAATATTAACTACATTTATATTTTAGGTACCTTATGCATAAAGCTTGAAAATGATAATATTACTAAGAGACTCCCATGCTTTTCCCATGTAAATATGTTTATTTCCTAAGTATTCCTATCATACTAATTTGTATTAAGAGATAAGTATTAAACAAATATTAATCATATGCCTTAATAAAGAGACTATGCTTATAAACTTAAGGTAACGTTAAATACAACCAAGTGAAACTAAAGTTGACACCATTGACCAAAAGTCTAAAAGCTTGTGGAACTAATAGTATCCTGTTTACAAGTTAAGTAGAGGTTTAGATGAACCGCCAAACTGCTTGCATGCATGCACCGACGCAAAGGGCAAGATATAAGTTTCAACAGTCATAACACAACATGGAACACGTCTGGCAGAGGGTATATGCATGCTGCATGCAAGAGATACACAAGAAAGGAATTAACTGATTAACAAGAATCGTTGTCAAGGAATCTAAACAACAGATCAATATGGTAAACCGAATCCATGCGAGGTATCACTATATTAGAAGGAAGATACGATTTAAGTTATATGTAGATGACTCACTTGAAAAATACACAACTTACAAGGGATCATGAAGCTCAGAACATAAGTAAAAGAACACATAAAGGTCGAATGGCATATCTACGGTTTCAAAGAGAATGGTGTCAGCATTGCTTAATGATACACAAAGTTCAATAGATCAGAAAACTTAGAACATAACTACGATGGCAGAAACATTTAACGTATTCACTACCGATCAGATTTAGTGTAAAGGTTCTATATTCCTGTCGCTGATCACGTCTCTATGGACATTACCCGAAGGCAGCGAATAAGATAATTCTAAGCAACGATACACAATCAGGTAGAATTAAGAGACATAGGGCCACAAAATCACAAGAATGAATTCCTTGCGCACAAAGACATAGAGATAACAAGAAAGAACACATACAGAATGAACAAGAAATCATAACAAAACATTAAACAATGCACTCTACGGAGGGAGGCGACCCTTAGAATAATTACCAAGCCTGTTAGTTCTAATACTGGCCATGGCAAAGGGTGATTCACAGCGATAAGGTAGAAGGAGATTAAGCTAAAATCACAGGCACAGATATGAGCATATTGCAAAATTTTAACCCATGAACGAGCTTTACCATCGATCAGATTTACAAGGCGCGGACATAAGATATATGGAAGCAATGCATTAACTGAAAACCATATGACACTAACTTAAACTAAAGCTTCAGAATCTATGAACAGTTATACCATGATACCAGATTTGGGTTTTTCCCTTAACACAATCAAAGACGCGGATGAAAAGTAGAACACGAAGTGCTACAGTATATGAAAGAATAGAGGCTCGATTTTGAATCAATGAAAACAGGAATAGTAACGAAGGCAACTAAGCTAAATCCAAACAACAATTTGCTACAGAATACATATTGAATATATATCGGGTTTTTAATCAGATATGCATCTTTCATAAGCCAAACGAGAAATATTCTTTTCAGTTATATCAAAACCAAACTACTAATATTTTCACTATTTAATGTTTTAGTTTTCTACTGTGCATGCAGGTACCGAGGTAAGATTTTTGCAGCATGATACCAACAAAATACCACAACACGTTTTTTTTACATACCTTAATTCAAGAAGGAGCAAGAAATTTGCAAGAAGAAAACCTGTAACATCTTCCAGATTCGAACAACGGCGAAGCGGAATCCTCAAAATTCAACCCCCAAATCTTTCACAGTACAAACACAGCTTCCAGAAATCGATTCTCAACTTTCCAAATCACACCCCAGAAAAATACAGAGATCACATTTTCTCGTGAAACAACAATCCCCCCCTTTTTTAAAATCCAATTCCGTAATTAAACACAAATCCGCCATACAATTTACAAATTGCATGCAATTTTAATTAGCCAATTTAACTTTTCTAACATTTTGTTCAAAACAAGATATTTTGTAACTATAAATCACAACTGATTGTTATAGTTTTCGAATACATCTAAATTGAACAAGTAAATCAATTACAAATAAGTAACCTTTCACAATTAACATATTTTAATATTTCACAATATTCTAAAATAATCTTTTTCTTTTCTTTTCTTTTTTTAAATTTAAACATTGCAATTAATCATTAATCAACATTATCATTAATTTAAATCATTAAATTAATCTAAACATAACTTTATAAAACATGATAAACATAACATGACGCGACAACAACGAAAGTACGACCAACGAATGACAAAAATCATAAGGGTGACAACTGATACTCATTTTTTTCAGAATGATGGTTCATGACAGAGGACAAGACTATCTCCTTTCAACAATTCCATTGGGCCACAACACGCTCAGACCTGAGAAGCAGGTGGAGTCGATGCCCATACCTGAAAGTTGCATCACACTGCACGGTCAACTAAAACAACATATATAACATGAATACACCGTGAAGAAGAATCACAACGTGGCAGGGCACTCATGGATGAGTACTGCTAAACTGTCTCCTTCACCGAACTGACGTAAGAGTTAGCATCTAAAATCATTCACATCATAGTACCATCATAACATTACAGAACCTCATATGTCATCATAAGTATGTCATCTTGCAAAAGTAAACAAAGCATCATAACATAAAGTGTATCATCAATTGATCATGTAATCCAAGACATAATACATTAGAGTAACGTAGTCTCAAAAACATCTAATGACTATCAACATCTCAAAACAACTGAAATAGAAATGTCATCAGGAGGTCACTACATCCTCCACCTCTAGGGTAAGACTTACTCCTGGAAGCCTGCAAATATCCCTAGTAAAAACTCCATATAGTCAAACATAATCAAGGGTCCCAATACTGAACCACTCCATACTTCAGCATAAAAACAACAACACAACCAAGTACACTATCAATCAAAACAAATCAACATGGTGAAGCAACCACCATCCAAGTCTCCAAAACACATATCCTAACATAATACACATATTCACCAATACACATCACCGAGAATCACAACATAAGGCCACATCTGGATACCGGAAAACAACATACAAATCCATGATACAAGTATCCATGGATTAAGAACCACAGTCCATCACGAAATCCTTACATCACATTTAGTGGCTTGATGGTGTTACACCACACATAAGGTGAGACCATCCAAACAAGACCACAATGACCTGTCTCTTGTTATACAAGGTGATTAGCCTCTAAGAGACAATCATCACACATAGACGAGTAGTGGGTCCTAGCTGCATAACAGCCTCACATACCCCCATCCTCAACGTTTCCTACATCTACTTCCTCGTACACACTCTCCAAGTCTGCCTCATACGTGTTTGAGGCTCCATAATGCTTATCGCACAAGTAGGCTAACAAAACAATCTCATAATGCACCTTCATGTGTCTAGGCACATGGCATCGTGTAACACGACATCATCACCATCACTATGTCGGAACATGAGTGGGGTGTGGTATCGTACTGCATCATATCAGAATATGTGTAAATACAGTATATCAAAGCATCATCACCAACACTATGTCGGAACATCAGTGTGGTATGACATCGTATCTATCACATCATGTCCGAGCATGTGCTTATACACTAAATATATAATGCAATACGATAATATCACTATGGGGCTATTGAGCTTCACCTCTCATACAAACGAGGTTTACTCGCTATGCCAGATCAACGCCACTAAGGACGATCAGGCATTTACTAACAAATCTATGTTGTTGTGCTCAAATCTATGGGGATTAGGTTAAAAATTATGGATCAAGTATCCTGATCCATCATAAGGAAAAGTAGTGGGTACATTTCCTTGGGATTGGTTGAGATGAGACGCTCTGCGCCGCAATATGCGTACGGTACACTCTCCACCCAAGGAACTTGTGGCTACTACTATCCCTTCACGAATTGAGGATCTAGAGAACCAAAATGAAGATGAACTACTTTTGGTTACTCATATATATAAGTTTCAACCACGCATGGGTTCGCCCTCAATCAAGTAACAAACACGCAAATACACACAATGGTATGGTAAATCCCACACCAAAGTGTAACTTTTCCTCGTGGATGGGTACCAAGTATCACCATCACATGGATACACAAAGCAAGTATGGGTTTTAACAACACTCAAACAAGATACAGTTACTGGTTTCTTACATTTACAAGGGGGTATTGCTACATACATAATCCCATAAGAACATCAAATTACAACACTTATGAAAAATGTATCATTACTTTCTATCCGTAGACTTATATCAAGTTCCATCACGCTACTCTTTCCACAAAGTACATCATGCTAAGCTAAAAGCCATGAACACGTGATCACTTAACAATTCCACTACCAGATTCACAAGGACAACATAGTGAACTCAAATATACCCCAAGTACCCAGTGTATGAATCTGGGGCTCTGATACCAAGCTGTAACGCCCCGCCGTGGAACCCAGGAAACGTTACGTCAGTAACACCAAACTTCAAAATTATTATTTTTAAACATTAATAACAACATGTGATAACAACCTAGCATATTGCTCAAGGGTTCCACAAAAACACTACTTAAATAAAACAATAAACACAACACATCAAGAACTATATGTAAACAGGACAAGTGAAAAGTCATATCTAGATCACATTACAAGTACATTTACAATAAACGAGATTGTGACAAATCTCGATATGAAAAGAATAATACAATGAAACCTCATGTAACATCATGAGTGAGTACAATAATGAATAAGATTAAGAGCAGATGACGACCACGAACTCGTTAGACGAATGACTTTGTGAACGACATGCATCCAGGATTCTACCAAGAACAAACATGACTCGAACAATAACGTTTGCAGGGGACCCAATGGAAGATATGACACGTTCCTCCCAACCGTGTGGAACTCGAAAGCCCACCCCTCTGTGCTAGGAAATAGAATAGGCCCTCAAGTCAAATCAGACAACAAAAGGGACAACAACAACACATGGTCGACAAATATGACATCACATTGACAACACAACTGACATATTCCCAAAACATTTTTTAAAGTGACCACTTAATTACCAACTTCTGATAGGTTACCCACGCAACCTCTTCTGGGTCCAGCCCCTAACAAAAGCACACCTCATAAGTACAATTCTCAATCTGACAAGACAACAAGGCCAACTTGTATGCAAGATAAAACTTCTCTCCACATAGACTCAAGATAGACGAGTACATACCAAGACATATACAACCTAATTAACCACAGAGCATGCATGGCAAGTCACCCATGAACAATCACATTCTCATGTCATGGAATAAAAATGTACTAAAAGAAATCACAAGCACACAAAATGTGCATGACCCACGTAATCACATTGAACTCAAGACAAGGAATCTCCAAAATAACATGCCATATTTTATCTCAATAAAATGACAATTCCAAGCCACAGGAAGTCTTTACAAAAGAAAATTACACATATAAGGCTAGACGATATCATTTCCCATACCATCCATCAAACCATATAAGATGGTTAAAATCAAGTCATAATATTTCCATTCTACTAATGTTCCAAAAAATATAAAAATAAAATACATATGTATCTCATACAAGGATCTCATCATTCAATGATCAGTTCAAGCAAGAGTAGAATAGAATCATTAGCTTAAAACATCATCCACTTTATTATTAAAAATATAGATATAATTTATCAATTTTAAATTTAATGAGAAGTCTCATTCATGACTAAAAGCAAACATGTCACATTTAAATACATCAAACACTCACTGACCAAAAGATTATTTAACTCACCAATCTACAATTGGTAAACTTGAGCATTTAAAGATCCAATAATTTAAATCATGCCTATTCATTATAATGTTAAAGGCAATTCATCGTTCCAAATCTATCATCACCAAAGTGATATAATTTATATGTCGTCAAATAATAAAAATGATCTTAAATAAAGTATATAAATATCCAAGTGCCCATTTCATTAATTACAAATTAACCAAGTAGAAACTAAATTACAAAATAAACCTATTTGTTTATTTTCAATATCAGCTACATTTATATTTTAGGTACCTTATGCATAAAGCTATAAAATGATAATATTACTAAGAGACTCCCATGCTTTTCCCATGTAAATACCTTTATTTCCTAAGTATTCCTCTCATACTAATTCGTATTAAGTATTAAATAAATATTAATCATATGCCTTAATAAAGAGACTACGCTTCTAAACTTAAGGTAACGTTAAATACAACCAAGTGAAACTAAAGTTGACACCATCGACCAAAAGTCTAAAAGCTTGTGGAACTACTAGTATTCTCTTTACGAGTTAAGTCGAGGTTTAGATGAACAGGTAAACTGCTTGCATGCATGCACCGATGCAAAGGGCAAGATCTAAGTTTCAACAGTCATAACACAACATGGAACATGTCTGGCAGATGGTATATGCATGCTGCATGCAAGAGATACGCAAGAAAGGAATTAACCGATTAACAAGAATCGTTGTCAAGGAATCTAAACAACAGATCAATATGGTAAACCGAATCCATGTGAGGTATCACTATATTAGAAGGAAGATATGATTTAAGTTATATGCAGATGACTCTCTTGAGAAATTCGCAACTTACAAGGAATCATGAAGCTCGGAACATAACTAAAAGAACACATAAAGGTCGAATGGCATATCTATGGTTTGCAAAGAGAATGGTGTCACCACTGCTTAATGATACAGAAAGTTCAAAATATTAGAAAACTTAAAACATAACTACGATGGTAGAAACATTTAACGTATTCACTACTGATCAAATTTAGTGTAAAGGTTCTATATTCCTGTCGCTGATCACGTCTCTATGGACATTACCTGAAGGCAACGAATAAGATAATTCTAAGCAACGATACACAATCAGGTAGAATTAAGAGACATAGGGCCACAAAATCACAAGAACGAATTCCTTGCGCACAAAGACATGGAGATAACAAGAAAGAACACATACATAATGAACAAGAAGTCATAACAAAACATTAAACGATGCACTCTATGAAGGGAGGCAACCTTCAAAATAATTACCAAGCCTGTTAATTCTAATACTAGCTGTGGAAAAGGGTGATTCACAGCGAGAAGGTAGAAGGAGATTAAGCTAAAATCACAGGCACAAATCTGAGGATATTACAAAAGTTTAACCCACGAACGAGCTTTACCACCGATCAGATTTACAAGGCGTAGACATAAGATATATGGATGCAATGCATTAATTGAAAACCATATGACACTAACTTAAACTAAAGCTTCAGAATCTATGAACAGTTATACCATGATACCAGATTCGGGTTTTTCCCTTAACACAATCAGAGACGCAGATGAAAAGTAGAACATGAAGTGCTACGGTATATGAAAGAATAGAGGCTCGATTTTGAATCAATGAAAACAGGAATAGTAATGATGGCAACTAAGCTAAATCCAAAAACAATTTGCTACATAATACATATTGAATATATATCGGATTTTTAATCAGATATGCATCTTTTATAAGCCGTACAAGAAATATTCTTATCAGTTATATCAAAACCAAACTACTAATATTTTCACTATCTAATGTTTTAGTTTTCTATTGTGCATGCAGGTACCGAGGTAAGATTTTTGCAGCTTGATACCAACAAAATACCACATGTTTTTTTTAACATACCTTAATTCAAGAAGGAGCAAGAAATTTGCAAGAAGAAAACCTGTAACATCTTCCGGATTCGAACAGCGGCGAAGCGGAATCCTCAAAATTCAATTCCCAAATCTTTCACAATACAAACATAGCTTCTAGAAATCGATTCTCTACTTTCCAAATCAAACCCTAGAAAAATACAGAGATCACATTTTCTCGTGAAACAACAATCCCCCCCTTTTTCAAAATCCAATTCCGTAATTAAACACAAATCCCCCATACAGTTTACAAATTGCATGCAATTTTAATCAGCCAGTTTAACTTTTCTAACATTTTGTTCAAAATAGGATATTTTGTAACTTTAAATCACAATTGATTGTTTTTGAAAAGTTAAGCAGCATTTACAGGGTGCCGAACCCTTCACAAAGAGCCCAAAGGACAACATTGTTCAAAACATAATTGAACTAGAGGAACAACGAGAAACAGTTGACCAACAACTGTAGGGACAAAGAGACAGAAAAGAAAAGACTAGGAACAAGAGGGGACCAAATCCACAACCTGAACACGAGGCCGCGGAGAAGCCACAGGTTTGTGGATTCCCCTCTTCTTTCTCAACACGACCGACCAAGAAGGCTCGGGAGCAACCACCGAGCAGGGCAAGAGGAGAGGATCACCAACAACCACCACGGGCGAGGATCCACCACGCAGCACGAGCGTCGACAGCGAAGGAGAGGAGACTGAAGAGATCAACGAACCAGCCGAGTCGAAAAGAGGAGACGACTGCACAGCAACAGCAGACTGGGGCAACAAAGAACCAGCCGAGTCGAAAAGAGGAGACGACTGCACAACAGCAGCAGACTGGGGCATCAAAAAACCAACCGAGTCGAAAAGAGGAGACGACTGCACAACAACAGTAGACTGGGGCAGCAAAGAACCAATAGCAACAACTGCCAAAATATGAGCCTGGGGAGGCTCAGCCACCAAAGGAGGGACGAGAAGATCAGCATCATCAAAGGAAACATCAGAAGAGCCCGAGGAGTCCGAAGAGGGAGCATCAATAGTGAGGTGATCCAATAGAGCATTTTTCCACCAAGTTGCAGCACCCTTGCGGCGGGCAAGAGGACAACTCGAGGCCAAATGACCAGTCGAAAAACACCTCCGACAACGAAAGGGGAGGCCCTCATAGTCCAATAGTTGCGACCAAGGTCTGTCCAAAACCATCAGAATCACAACTGATTGTTATAGTTTTCGAATACATCTAAATTGAACAAGTAAATCAATTACAAATACGTAACCTTTCACAATTAACATATTTTAATATTTCACAATATTCTAAAATAAGCTTTTCTTTTGTTTTCTTTTTTTAAATTTAAACATTGCAATGAATCATTAATCAACATTACCATTAATTTAAATCATTAAATTAATCTAAACATAACTTTATAAAACATGATAAACATAACACAACGTGACAACGAAAGTACGACAAACGAACGACAACAATCATAAGGGTGATAACTGATACTTGTTCTTTTCAGAACAATGGTTCATGACAGATGACAAGACTATCTCCTTTCAACGATTCCATTGGGCCATGACACGCTCAGACCTGACAAGCAGGTGGAATCGATGCCCATATCTGAAAGCTGCATCACACTGCACGGTCAACTGAAACAACATATATAACATGAATGCACTGTGAAGAAGAATCACAGCATGGCAGGGCACTCATAGATGAGTACTGCTAAATTGTCTCCTTCGCTGAACTGATGTAAGAGATAGCATCTAAAATCATTCACATCATAGTACCATCATAACATTATAGAACCTCATATGTCATCATAATTATGCCATCTTGCAAAAGTCAACAGAGCATCATAACATAAAGTGTATCATCAATTGATCATGTAATCCAAGACATAATACATTAGAGTAACGTAGTCTCAAAAACATATAATGACTATCAACATCTCAAAACAACTAGAATAGAAATGCCATCAGGAGGGTCATTACATCTCTATAGGTATTAAGTTAGATATTGCCGTTTTGTTTTCAAGGAAGTTCTTGTCATCTCTTTGGGACATAAGTTTTCAGGTTTAGTTTTTGTAGCCTAGGTATCAAGGTTGAGTTGGGCTCTCTTACAAGAGTTGTTACGGTTTGAAGGAGTTTATGTCCATATCTTGGTCTTTCCAAATGTAATTGTCTTATCTTTTCCTTTTCCATAGGTGAGGCCCCAATAGACCTCTCTACTAATTGAGCCAAAAAAAAATCACTAAAAGAATTTAATTATTTAATTTTATTTTGCCTATGTACTTAAATTAATTTTATTAAATATAAAATCCTTAAGTGGCCTAATCTTCATTGATTTTTTTAAGGGTTGTATAGGTGACCTAAGGGTAAGGTCCCATGGAGGGGGGCTTCCTAAAAAAATTCAATGGGTGCTGCTGAACTTTTTTATTTTCTGATAGAAATTTAATTTTTTAGATGATAGACAAGTGGCAGAAAAAATTCCTAAGCTGTAGGGGCAATTTCTAGCCCCACCTCGATTTCACCAGCTGAAATATGCAATTCTAAAAAGTAAGGGCTGCTATTTTTCAGGAAAAGATTCTAATTAATCCTCTAGCATAATTATTTTTTTCCCATGAAATCTTCAACTCCATGAAAATAGATGCCCAAGCCCCCTCATGGGACCATACTGTAATTGAGTTGCAAGGGTTACGTGACCATAACCCAAGTGCAAACCCATTAGATCATATCTCCATTGTTTGGCACCACATAAGGTCAACTGTTGCACTGGGAAACAACACAGTTTAAATACGAAGCACACACGTTTCCTCGTGTGGGGCAATCGGCTTGAGTCTAGGACTGCATAAAATCAAATGTTTCGCAGTTCAACACCACAAATTTGAAAAGGGAATTTGCATGTTTCCTCAGGTGCAGGGCAATTTGGTTGAGCCCGGTATCACATGTTTCATTAGGGAATGAGATCCCTTAAGTTTAGGGCAATCTGTTTGACATAGCAATATAAATTTAAGTGGGTAGTCTATGATCACCCATATGCAGGGCATTTTGCTAGATATACCAGCCTTTGTATAGATGTAGATTTCATGGTGAAATTATATTTATTTTTCATTTTAGGCATTAAAAGCAATGTTGTTAATACTAATCTATTATGATAAACTATACTTATTAATAAATTGTATGAGAACAAATGTTGATTTAATTAATCAATGTATTATAATCTGTTAAAACTTGTCTACAATCAAAAGAATATAAAGGTGGACCTTTAATCAAATCCCATTCTATAAAACATATTTACGTGTATCAATCAAGTTTTGTAAAATACTCGGAAGTAAACATCGACTTAAAAAAAGAGTAAATTAGGAAAACCCACAGCTTAAACATTAGTTCTAGCTCAATATTTTTCAAAACTCATCGCTGAACACCAAACTATTGAAGAAAATTATCTATTCTTCAGTCCCATTAAACTATTTTGGTCATCCACAGATATTAATCAATTTCAAATTTTCAATCAGACCCTTCAATCTTTAAAGCATAAGATTGATAGGATTGAAAAAATAGAAAGCCTGTAGCCAAATCTTGAGATCAATTTACATCTGAGCAGGCCTATAATGGAAACCAATTTTCCAACATACTGGACAATCTACAATTAGATCTGAAAACCCAAATGGAATTCTCCATTGATATGAACTTCCGTTACATGAATTATATACTTTTGTCAGATGTCCTCTGTACCATCAAAGGTTGATATGAATGTCTGTTCAGAACTTCAGATAGTTCACCTTGAAACAAAATGGGTGAATTATACATATTTATGACGGCCACAGTTTATCACTACAGATTTTGAAAAGATTATAAATAATAACTCCACAAAAAAGGAATGGCAACATAGAGGAGCAATTTATCACTCTAGACTAAAAATGCCCAAAGCATGTTTATCGCCTTATGGAAATTGTGCTATTAAAGTTTGAGCATTGGCACTTGTGAAAGCTACACTATTAGATTACGTCATCTAGATGTACAAGAAGTTCCAAACCAAGCTAAGTTGATGCTGCTGCCCTCTTTTTGGCAAAGTATTCATCGGCACGGGCCAGGTTTTTGGCCACTGATGGTTTGACCCACTTCTTTCTCCCTGGCAATGCTATCAAAGTACACCCTATACCTTCTAACTTCTCTTTTGCAGAAGCAGAAAAGGCTCGTGCTTTTATTATCAGCTTTGTGCTTAGCTCTCCATCACCAAGGATCTGCCATCAGAATGCAAACATCAGGCTCACACCTTGCTTTCATCTAACTCTATTTATTCAAGAGAGTAGAATTAAAAATGCTTGAACGCATGTAAAACTATCTATTCTTACCAGACTAAAGTGCAATCCGTTCATGCAAAAGGTAGCCAAAAAGGGAAGATAATGTAATAGGTCATCAAAACCAGAAGGGTAATTGTACATTTTTCATTGCTTGAAAAAAAAAATGAAATGTATATTAAGTCTAACCAATGATACTAAATCATGGAAAAAATCTCACAGCAAAATTTTTAAGAGGAATAAATATTTGTGTGACCACTATTAGGAACTTAAGTTTATTTTTCTTAATTGGACTGTAAAGGCCACCTGAATAACACATAAATAAGCTCTAATGTTTCCTGTTTACCATTGTAGTTAAACTTCATTTTATCAGCTAAGTAGGCATTTAATTACACCTCTTGCACTACAATAATCAGACATTCAATTTTCTGTATAAGACTCAGAAGAGCCACTTAAATTTGGCGTATCCAATTCGATTAAATTGAAAAGGAAGAATTCATGCTAATTCATAAGCCCAGGGCACAATGTAGCATAGAGAAATAAATACTGTGCACAATAAATATATCAGCTTAAGGTGTATACAGTATTTTTTGTGCCTGTTGTTAAAGTGTATTTTGTTTCTTTCAGGAATTTTACCAAAATATGTGTTAGATAAAATACTATCATTGTGAGTTCGATGTTATTGTTTGTGTTTGAAAAAAACTGAAATATTGATGCCTAGTATACCATTCTGTTTACTGTGCATGATAGATTTGTTTAAAACTGAGCTACCCTAAACTAGAAAAGGACAAAGGATTAAAAAACTGATTCATGACAATAAGATTGAATATAACAGTTGAAAGGCAAAAAGTAGTGCATCAACCAAAACAGATTTCATTGCATTATGGATTACAGTTCAAGTCTTTTATCCTTTATCAGATTATTTAAGAGATGCACTTAAGATGACCTTACCAAAAATACATTTTTATGAGGTTTGGCTCTATAAAGAAACAAGGAAAATGAGCTGTAATCTTAAAGATGGAAGCAATCTACGATTTTGTCCATAGTTCCACAGAGTTTCCTGACGGGGGCGGTGGGACAAGGGGACGGGTTTTGGGGATGGGGGAACCAAGGGCCTAAGTTTGCAGACAGTGGGGGGAGAGTGGAAGCAGGAGGACAGAGCAAATACATATAGTACTTGAAGAAATGGTTATAAAAAGATGTATAAGGAATAAAATTAAGAATTACAAACGAAACTTTGACAAACTAGTAAAACTACTAAACTTTAAAGTTGTGAACATATTGCAATGATTGCATTAAAATTTGAATTGTGAAGTGAACATTAACAATGAAATAGTCGAATTCTAAATTTATATTATATTCAAATTTTCTAATAGATGGATATTATACCGGTGTGAATTTTATTATTATTGATATTATCTTCTTTTTTAACTCTTTTTTACCTACCCTTGTTTTTCTTGATTATCGAGCTCTCCATACCTCCTCTTGACCTCACCAACAATTTAACATAAGCACACTAAAACATTTACTTGGCCTATGGAAACATCATGCCTACTACTGCTAGTTTCCTCGACAAAGCTACATTACAGTTTTTCATGGTACCAAAAACTTCTTCAAACAATAATAATTTGAACAACATATTGACAGAGGCAACTGAAAGTGTTTTACATTAAAATTAAATCTGATATGGCTCTAATTAATCTGATCTAAAGCTTCAAATCCTCCGTAGTTAGAATTCAAACAAAGTTTCCCTAGCTTATGGAAAAAATGCCCATAAAGGATTGACATATTGTGCCTCAAACCAGGGCTACCTTGCAAATTAACTCAAAGATCAAAAAAAGGTAAATATGTTATGAACAAATATCCTGAAGTGTAATCTAAATATGAAAGTTAGAAAAATAGATGGTATCCTTGCATGATAGATCATGGCTTGAATTTACAACCAGGTTTCAGCTGATTTATATGACCATACACACCTTCAGCGGAAGTTTTCTCTCCCTTCCAGAAGGATTGATCAAGCCTTTGCTCTTCAAACTCTCCAAAGATACCTCCTCGCCTTCTTTAAAGCCGATAGCTTCTATGTCACTTAAATTTATAGGGATATACTTCGGCAGTCCTGCACTCATACCTGAATAACAAAAACAAAATCAGTAAGGTAATCTTAATTGAGATAGAAGTCCAAGAATGAAGGTGGCATCAGACTGGATACATAAGCTTTACTTTAGACTCAATCTGACTTAAATTAAAATACTCTCTTCTGTGTGTTAAGCTAACTATTTCCTTGGTTTATAATAAGACTTATGAAAAGTTGAGTTCTTGGAGTGTTGGAGAAAAGATATCATTTTGAATTACTCTAAGTTCATTTTTATGTTAAATATTTTACCCAAATCATGAAAGCCAAATCAAGGTTCTTTGGAGGTTAATGAATTTAACAATTATAAAGCCGACATGCAAAAGTCAACAGCAATCCATACATGAAACAACTTTCTGCAGTGAAACACACACATTCCTTCACTCCCCACATAATTTCTGTACAGGACCATCTGTGAAGACCAAATACAAAGTTGTGTTAATTTGTATCTTTTAGATATTTCAGTTCTTATTGTAGTCAAAACTTGTAATAATTTCTACATAATAGTTGATGGGTCCTGTTTTGAGAACTTTTTATGCATTTGTCTAAGTATATATTATACACCAAGTGCATATAAGTAGTCCTCCTGAACATATGTATACTGTGTATTTAGAAACTTTTGTGGCCTTTGCTATTAAGGTAGTTTCAAGTTTATACTTTATAGCATTATATTGACCAATGACTTTAAATTGAAATGCTTAAATGGCAAAAATTTATCTATCCTTCATTTACCCTTATTTTCCATCCATTCCATTTTATGTATTTAATTTTATTTCCCTTTATTTTTTCTTTCTCTTGTGTTTAATGAATGGATAACAATAATTTAAGGATTATTATTTTTATGATGGATAATGTGTTACGTACGTTGTGGAAGATGACAAGAATAAACATTGATAGAATCTCTTGTAGCTTCCCAGCCACTAAGATAAGATGTGGAAGATGACAGAAATAAGCACTGATAGTCTAGCCTGCAGTTTCCCAGCTGCAAGAGAATCTGTAAATAAAAGGTACAGGACATTTATAAATAAAACCTGCAGAATGCTAAAGCTCCACTTCCACATAATATTTATTATTTTTCATAGTTCTTTTAATCTGAAGATTTTGAATGTATTGAAAGTTGAAAGACTTCCAGAATTCATGAGTTTGTTACCAGAACCATCAGATGTTCTATTTCTAATCATGTTGAAGATTCAACCATATAGATGAAATTTATCATTTACCATTTTTTTCGAGTTTGTGTTATCTTTAATAAAGGATTTATAGTTGTTATTTTAATTATTCTCAATTGACAGAACAAAGATTTCTTTTGTTTATAAAATTAAAGATTTTATTTATGTACAGAAATTACAAAAGGAACCAGCAGTCATAAAAGTACTAAAGAAGAATAAAGAGCTTGCATGTCAAGTTTTGACAAATTAAATGCCAAGACTCTTCATTCCAATTGTCACAGGACAACCATTAAGCTTGAAGACACATGGCACATAGACCACATTCCAAAGCCCAGAAACATAAGGACAAAAAGAGCAGGCAAGCCCAGAAAGAAGGACAAATTAGCAAGCAGCCTAAATGGTTTCATCAAAATCTGACTTGAGCAGCCAAAGGACACCACCATTTGTGAACATCTCCAGATCTTAAGTTCACATGTGTGTTAGCCAGGCTGTCCACTTGTTTGTTGAACTTTCTTCAAAGATGCTGTAATTCCACATGAGAAAATTGTTTAAAAAGAAGATGAATGACCCTAATAATATAAGTGATACCAATCAATTTTCAGTACATAGTAACCCCTGTTCATAGCATTGAGAATAATTTGGGAGTTCCCAAAAACTTTCAGGGATTCAATTTTGTTCTCCTTAGCCAACATTAAGCCCAGTTCAAGGGTCTAAACTTCAGTTATATTATTTGTTGAGGACCCAAGGCCCACTGCATATTTAAGGCAAATTTCCCTGTTATCGTAAAAAACTCCACCCCTAGCAACACCTGGGTTACCCTTAGAAGACCCATCAAAGAAAAGGGCATGTCCGGTTATAAAGGGGGTTGGACATCTTGCTGAGAGCATTTCTTCTTGCTACATTTTCCTTTATAAGCGTTAGCAGTTTCGTTTAAGAGAGTTTGAATATGGATTGTAGTGACCCAAGGAGGAGATATTTGGTTCCGGAAGATCAAAGTATTTCTAACTTTCCATATTCCCTAAAAAATTATATCTGGGAATAAGAAAATTGATTTATGGAGACCATGCAACAGTCTCCAAAAGCCCCTGGGCATTGAAGGTCATTCCAATAGCATCCAAAAAGAAGTAGAGACCTGGAAAGAAGGGTTGGCAACTTGGCATTGGAAAGGATAAGTTTCCCTACCTCTTTGGCATTATCACAGAGAATGAAAAGTTTGTTAGATTGTTATGGTTCGCCCTGCTGGTGCTCTGGCACTAAACATAACAAAATCAGACTTATTTTTGTGATTTTCTCCTTCAGTTGGGCACAGATTCAATGACTATTATAAGTGTGTAAGGCTGCTAATGATAGGCACTAGTTTTAGGTTATTTTTAGGCACAGATTTTGTCTTTATATGTAGATGCTGTTTTGTTTTTGTTTTTCTTTTATTCTAAGCACTATAGGCTTGTTTTTAGTGGGTTTCTTTGTGATGAAGATGCCTAAAATAAAGCATGTTTTTGTTTGCCCAAGTTGGCAAGTTTATTTAGGACTTTGGGTGCACACTTTGTAATACACAGAAAACTCAGAATAATAAGATATTCTTCAAATAGAAAGTGCTATATTCTGATCTAAATTTTTAGTTGTTGGTTTTCATACCTCTAGAAGTTTGTATGTACAAGTTATTGCACTCAAAGTTGCAAGTTTGATTGATGTTTAACTTAGACAATTTATTTCGAACTCTAAAGTGCAGAATCCATATACCATGTGGTAACATGGTATAAGAGCACTATTACTGAGATCTTCCAGGTTCATGAAAGGAATTTTTACTACTTATGACAGGGAGTTGCAGGAAGATTTCAATGATTGAAGTATCCTGAACTTGTGAAAGGCTGTACGATATGAAGCCTTGATTGCTCCAATGGCTGGAATATTTATCTGCACTTTTGATAAGTTGCTGATCTGATTTATTTTCAACTGATTTGCTTAGTTTCAGCATTTTCCAACAGCTGCAAACATGACCAGTCTCAATCTCAGAGAGTGTGACTGCATAGAAGTTGCTTCCAAGTTTACTCCTTGGAAGTTCAAGTCATAGATGATATTGAAGAAGTGGATCTTTGGTTTTATGTGGAAACCATGCTTGCACTCCTGTTGATCTTGTTCAATTGGCTGAACATAACAAAAAGATGGCCACAGTAAAGTGTATCACCCTGATTCCTCACATTACATTAAAAAAATCAGCAAAGAAGATGTATGATGCCTTGACCACCCTTTATAAGAGCATGAACTTATCTTGTAAGATTTTGCTAAAAGAATGAATTCAGTGCCACATGCAAGAGTGACACAGACATGGTAGCCACCTTTCTAATGAAAATCACAGAACTTTGTGATCAACTTGCTGCAATTGGTGTGAAGCTGGAGGATTAAGAATTGGTATCTATAGCCTTAAATGAGTTCTCTCCATCTTCAGATCCATTTGTTTGAGGAATTTGTGCTTGTGAGAAGATTCCCAACTTTGAGAAGCTTTGGGATTATTTTATCTAGGACCAAACTTGAAGCTAAATTAGTCTGAATGGAAAATAATCAGAATTAAGCAAGAAGATGAAGATAGATGGCAAGAAAAGACCTAGGAAGGGTCAGAAAGCAAAGGAGGAATTAAATTCTTCTCAACAAGGGAAGAAAGATTTGAGCTATATCAAGTGTTTCAAGTGCCAATGGTATGGCCACTACGTTTCTCAATGTTCTAAGAAGAAGGGGGAGAGCAAGCAACAAGAGAAGAAGTTGTTTGCAGGGAGTGCAGAAGCTTCAATATTGGATGAACTTTCATCCAAGCTTGAGACAACCACCTTCATGATGTCATACATATCCACTAACACCATTTTTGGTGTAGAGTGGTATGTGGACAGCAGAACATCAAAACATGGCGGCATTCAATAAGAAGGTTTTTATCAAACTTCGAGAGCAAAAGGCTGGTATAGAGGTAGAGCTTAGAGATGATGCAATATATCACGTTACTAGGATGGACACTATTTCTTTCTGCATGCCTTCTAGTGATACTCTTGACCTTCATGATGTCCTCTATGTTTCTGGATTAACAAGATAATTTATCTTCAATTTCAGCAATGACAAATTTTAAGTGTGGTTAAATTTGATGATCAACAAGTTAACGTTAGAAATCAAAGCCAAGATCCTAGTCAAGAATTGGCCAAAGGTATTCATGAAGCTGGTCTTTACAAACTAATTGTTGATCAAATCAAGCAGGCAGCTTTGATACATAACAATGACCAATTGTGTGAGCTTTGGGCCAAGATTTGGCCACATTCACTGTGGAGCTCTATGTCTTTTGAAGGATATGGTGCATCACTTACCTATTTCAAGGTAGAAATGACGGTTGTATGCAAGGAATGTCCACTTGGCAAGTGCATCAAGGTTATTTCCCCTAACATTCTAGACCTATGTCAGTAGCTTCATTAGCTGAAAATGTTTATTATGTTTTCTACATTGATGATTCTTGAAGAAAAACTTGGATTTATTTCATGAAGACCAATGATGATATCTTTGGGAAATTTCAAGAGTTCAAAGCTCATGTGAAAAATCAAATAGATAGAAAACTTAAGGTGTTGAGGTCTGATAATGGAGGTGAGTAAATCTTTAAGGATTTTGATGCTTTTTGTAAATATACAAGTATCAAGAGTTAGTTGGCCGTGCTTTACAAACCAGCAAAATGGAGTTGCAGAAAGACAGAATAGGTCCATCATAGAGATGGTAAGCCTATGATTTATGACTTAGATCTGCCTATCTTTCTTGTGTAGTTGTGTGGTATTCATATAAATAGATGTCCTCACAAAGCGCTTAAGTACAAGACTCTAGAAAAAGCCTTCACTAGAGAGAAACTTGATGTTTCTCACTTTCAAGTGTTTGAAAGTTGTGTTTACATTCATTTACCAAAAGAGAAAAGAACTAAGTTTGGAACCTCCAACTTGAAGGGTGTCTTTGTGAGTTAGGTGATTCTTTCAAGGCTTACATGATCTATGTTTCGTCTCAATGAATATAGTAGCAAGCCAAGATGTGAAATTTGATGAGGATGCTTGGTCCCCCAAGTCTTAGGAGCCTCCCATGGACGTTGAAGACAACAAACAGCTAGATGTTCCAAGTTCTAGTTTGCAAAATACAAGAAGTCACTCAAGTTCTAGTTAGGCAAAAGAACCTAAGCCTCATCTAAAGCAGCCAAAAAGCCTAAGTAGCCTACCCAAACTTTGCAAGAGACACAAGAACAAGTGGGAGCACCAAAAACTTCTTTCCACGGTAAGCCATCCACCTAAGAATTTTCCAAATTATGTTGTTTTAATGTCTTTCACCATTGATATTGAGCCTTCCACTTTTGAGTAAAGCAAACTCAAAGTAAGTACGAGGAGATGCCATGGCAAAGAAGTATAACTCTATTATTCAAATCAATGTTTGAGGGATTACGCCAAGACCTAATGGGATGCCGGTGAATCCGTGATTGATTCAAAGTGGATTATGGGGCACATTGAGCATGACCCGTGTTAAAAAAATTTAAACTATGGTCCAAGCTTAACCTCACCCAAGATTTACCAAGCATAAAAATAAAGAACCAAAAAAAATATACAAACCTCCGGCAATGCCCCTCAACTTGGGAAGTCTGCGATAAAGTGGCATCTGACCCCCCTCAAAACCATGTCTAACTCCAGGTCCAGACCTTGATTTCTGCCCCCTCATACCAAACCCACAACTGCCCCCTTGCCCTGCAGAGTGCCCTCTTCCTTTTCTCTTGTTTTTCCTGCGAGAACCAGGCTGTGGTTTCAAATTGTTCAGACGAAAGCGCTCTGCAATCAGGCAATGACGGTGAATTGAGGCTAGCTGAATATCTGTTTTTTAATTAAATCATAATTATTAAGTATCAAAAATTGAAGACAGCTGATTGAACCAACCTAAGGATTGTGGTTTTTGAGTAGGAACAACAGCTGACGCTGCTTGACACACCACCACTCCAATTTGAACATGTTTACTTAAACCCGGTTTTATTTGAGGAAGATTTAATGGTTTACACAGAAAGCCTCTTCTTATACGGTTCGCATTGCCCTGTGAAAAGAATTGAAAAGTGGCACCATTGAAGACAAACTGAAAAGAATAAGCATGGAGGATGAAGTTGAGGAAGATGATTACCTTGAAAAAGCTCGAATCCAAGGAAGTTGAGGGTTTGATAGAGAAGGGTAAGGCTGCCGTTGCCATTGACATTGCCATTGATTGATGAAACAGTTGATTTGAATTGTCTAGTTTATGATGGGAAGACGAAACCAAGCGGATAAGGCCGAGTTGGTCCTTTCCGTATGGATATGCACCAGTTTAAATGGTTTTAAGGGCTATCCATAGTGTTTTTTGGGTTTATGTTATAGGAATGGTTAAATTTGTGTTGGAGTGTGTAAGGGGGAAATTATAATACTTCTCTTAATTTTAGTGTTATTTAGTTTAATTAATTAATATAATAAATGTAAGGATTAATTTTAAATAATAGAATTGTAGATAATTAATATTAAATTATTGAAATAGTAAGCGTTAAATTGGGGAAGTAAATGTGATGGATAGAGCAAGTAGTTTTAGTTATGATAGTGATGGATGAATATGTTGTAGATATTGAAATTTTGTTGTTTTTAATATGGGAAGGTGTGATTTTTTGTCATACAAGGTTTTTGATTATATGCGAGATTTGTGCTTCTACTTAGATCAAGCATACACTTCAAGTCATCTGTATGCTTACATTTAGATATAATCTAGTGCAATGGATGCTTCAGTCCTTAGATTAACCTAATTTATCTTTGTGTACTTTATTATCTAGAATAGTAGTAAATAAAAAAAATCTTAAAGAGCTTTCAAATCACTGAGGGACAAGTTCTCCTAGGTTAACCCCTATAAAAGATTACTATTGTGTTCACAATAATGATAAAAAAATAACAAGTTACAATTATGTAAATGCCTCTAGGATGAAGGTGCAAATTTAGGTCTATTTTAGTTCTCTCGTGTAAATATTATTTTCATTGAACCTTAAGAAAATATAATTTTCATTTAACAAGTACATTTAAATATAAAGACAGTAATAAATTGCACAAAACTGTGTTTAGTCAAATCAGAGCAAGAAAAGAATGGGTAACAAGTAGCCAGATTTAGAATTTTTAAATCTTAGGGGTTATATTCATCACCACAAGATCGATCCCATTCCCATGAAAATTAATTGAATCATAGAAATAATAAAATCAAGGTGGATAATAAAATAGGGGTGGGTAAAATAATAGACATACTAAATGAGGTATGTATCGAAATATGCATCAATGTAGATAGGATGGGGTTAGATATGTGGGAATGTGTGTAAATAAATAAATAATAACATGCAAAATGAGTCATTAGAAGAAACATTTTCCTAGTGAACGAAATGGCAAGCAGAAATGGGAGTGGGTCTTCTTTTTTTTTAAATTATGATGAAGATGGTGATGGCGATTCCGATTCGGACGAGGATGATGAATCTTTTTGGCTCGGTGAAGGCTTTAAGTTGGGTTTCTTCTTGTTGGGAGTTCAAGTGAGGTTGAGGCTCGTCCCACACTTTGCTAGTGTTCTTTTTATGGTTGGCATGCCCTTTGTTGTTGTTTTAGGGGTGTTCCCCGAGGTTTTGGGGTTTGTGATGGTTGTGCCAACTTCGTTCTCTTTTGCTTCTTGTGTTGGCCTATGCTCTGGTCACCATGGGTTCGTTGCTACTGTGGTGTATTTTTTGGAAACTTCCTCCCTTCCCGACTACCTTTTGCTTTGCCCTAGCTTCGTGTTTTTGTCATGGGGCGTGGGTTGGGTGAGCTTGTCTAGGGGGGTTTGTCTAATGGTGTGGGGTTGTTTTGTTGTTGTTGTGCCCTGTGGTGTTGGGTTGGCATGGGGAGTCAGGGCCTTGGCACTATCTCTATTTTTTAGATTTTGTGCTCTTTTGTTTGGCATTGGAGTGGTCTTTATGGCTTCCTTGTTTTGTCTACTTGTACTCTTGGCAAAGGAGGCCTCTCCCTCTGCCATGGCTATTGTTTCACTCCTTTTTCCCATTCCCGTCCTTGCTAGGCGATTGGAGATGGCAATGGAGCGGTGTGTGATAGGCAGGAAGAGGCGTAGGGAGTTTTTTTTTTGAACCCCTGAGGAATCCAACGATGCGAATCCTGATATTAATGATCCTTTGAACAATGGCCTCGGCTACTCTATGGTGGTGGGTTTGGTTGCCTGTTTTGTTGGTTGAGCGGATGTGGGGAGATTATTTGGGTTCAATCATCCTTGGCAGAAGAACTTTGTTTGTGTGTTGTTGGACTTGTTGGTCATTAGGGGTAGATGCTCAGCCCTGTGGGGGTTCAGACCTATTCAAAATTCATCTTTGTCATGGTGGTTTTAGTTACTTAAATGGATGATTGGATTTTGTTTACCCAAGTTCTTTTCTTCTTGGGTTTTCTCCTTGTTGATGTTCTATTATTTTATAGTGGTTTGGTTGTCTTGGGAAAGTGTTGCTCATTGGTAGTTTCATTTTTTGTTTTGGGTTGTGGAAGCCTCTATAGCTTTCCATGACATTGTTAGCTACTACAGAGGAGGTGTTTTCTCAAACTCTTTGGGGGTTTGGTTGTTGTCAAGATCTTTGTTTGTGTTTGTGGTTGGTAGTTGGCTTGTGTGGCTTGCTATGTGGTTGCCCGTGGTTGTAGTGTTGTTGGGTCTAAAGGTTTGTGAGGCCATCTCTTGTTTTCTTTAGGGGAGATGGGAGTTTGATGCTTGTGTAGTGTAAAATGGTTTGTGTTGGTGGATTTGTGCTACTAGTTCCCTGTTGCAAATGTGTTCGATGGGGGTTGGCTTTAGAGCTTCTTTGAAAATCTTATTTTCTCTCACAACCTAGGTGGGTTTGAGGTTAATAAGCATTGTTACTACTTGTTCTATTCTTATGTTCTTCTTGTTTCCTCATTTTGTGATTTTCATTGAGGTGGATTCATATCCTTTTGAGGTGGAGTTTGTGGATTTGGTTGAAAGTAGTGAGCATCTTTGAATGGTCCCCCTTTTGGCTTCTCTTGTGGAGGTGGAGCTATCTCTTATTGAGGTGGAGATTGGTTTGGTTGGAGGGGCTTGGTGGTTCTACTATGGGTTTTTGGCTGCCTTATGCTCTGCTTTGCTATCATACTCTTCTATTGAGGTGAATATTTTTGGGAAGCTAGATTTGTTTTTGGGTGCTTTTATTGCCTTGTTTCTTTCTCCTTTCCTATCTCCTATTGAGGTGGGGACTGTGATTGGAGATGGTATCTTGGTCTACATCTTGTGTTTCCTTTTATAAATTTTTTCTAGCTCATGGCCTTTGATGTTTCTTTGGCTTTGACTTAGGACTGTTGTTAGTTCTGAGTGTTATATCGCTCCTGGTTACTTGGTGACCAGGTGTTGGTTGTTAGTTTTATGTGTTACTGCGGTGTTTCCATTGGTTTTTCTTCTCTATTTCGTTGGCAAAGTTTGTTGCTTTGGTGTTTGGAAGTTTCCTTTTCTTAGCTCTATACAAGGTTTTGGGCCCTTTCAAAACCCTGCTTACCTTATCAAAAACATGCAAAATGAGTTTAACTTCACACAAGATCAAGTCATTGTTAATATGTAAATATATTAAGTCATTATCTTAAAATAGACACAAAGCTAAATGAGAAATATCATAGTTATACAAATTTTATCATTACATTTTTCCCTCACTTTGAGGTGCATGTGAATTTTAAAATTATCATGTATCTAAAGTATGTAGCACTCACAAAAACTTGCATGTAATGTAAACATTCAAAAATAAAAAGATTTATTGAGTTCATAAAAAGTAATGGACCCTAAAGAATGTCATCTTGTAGGTTCATGTTTTGATATGCATGCTCCATGGGAGCCCATGAAATAGATGAAAAATATGTCATGAATGGTTTCTATCATACAAATGAAATGATAATATTTAATTATAATTTAAATATTACTATTAATAATCATAAGTAGAAAAAGAGAGAGAGAGAGGAATGTAAAAGAAACTTTGCCTATATAAAAATTAGTAATAATCCACCTCACTTGATAATCATTAGATGGCAAGGTGTATAGAACATTGAAATGTTATGTGCAAATGATTATTTGATCATTATGTTATGTAATTGTAATTGTCTACAAACTCAACATGAAAATTAATAGCAATAGAAAATGTTGGTACAATTGCTTGCATCCATAGGATACAAGGAATTAGGGAACAGGAAGAAATAGTACATGAAATCTAAATGTAGGCTAAGCATGTAGAAATATAGATTGTGTAAAGTATTAAATATAAATAAAGGCATTATGCATCAAATAGATGATGTATGTCAAATAATAATCATGGGAAGTGCATGGGCTCAAGAAAATATCATGGAACACTCAATGGAGAAATGGTGATGTCACCCATGATGGCCAAAAATATTCATGTTAGCATACAGGGCAATAGGAAATGCATGCATCAAATAAGTACATGGAAATGGAGGACACAAAGAGGGTCAAAATTGATCATTTTTTTCTTGAAATCAGCAAAATTTAAACTTCAATGAATAATTTGACATGTCTATGCTAAAAAATTAACAATGTGATAAGAACAAGAATACTAATGTTTGAAATCTAGTCTCTAAACTACTTTTTTTAAAATGGTGGAGATAAGAGGGTTAAATTTTGAGAGCACAAGTGGCATTGTTTTTAACCCAAAAACATAACATTGTGTCAAGTGTGCTCCCCCCCATTTTATGAGCTTTGCTAATTATTTTGTAAACCTATTTGGTAGAAAATTAGCTAAAATCATGTATTAGTATGGGGTATTGTTTTTAACCCAAAAACATAACATAGTGTCAAGTGTGCTCCCCTCATTTTCTAAGCTTCACTAATTATTTTGTAAGCCTAATTGGTAGAAAATTAGCTAAATTCATGTATTAGTATGGGTGTTTTTTCATTATTTTCAAAGTGGATACATCTTGAAAAAATAAAAATTGAACACTCTCCCCTTGATTTTGAGAAAATTAATGTGTGTAGAATGTGAAATGTATTTTTTTAAAATTTGGATTAAACAATCAAAAATTACATAAAAATACATGTATTTTTGGCAACAAAAATGAAGACACTACTAAAATTAAGTAGGGATCAAGACCTCAATATAAATTTAAATTAAAAAAATGCATGACCTTAGAAAGCTAAGATGTGTTAGGAATTCATGTTAGTGTTCACATGGGTTGTAATAATAATGTGTTAAGTTAGAGTGAATAAGATGAAGTGAGTTGTAGTAACAACTCATGTAGTTATTCTAGGTGTCAAAAGAATTAGTTGGGATTGTATTTAAAACAACTTAATATTATACTATAGTTAGTGGACATAATAATATAAGTGAGTTGTTAACAAAACTCCTGTAGAGATTTAGGAGTGAAAATAGGAGGAAGAGAATTAAGGTGGTTGGACAACCCTCCTAGATTTAGGGTGAGATTTTGGTGGAGTTGTCATAGAAGTCGGACAACTCTTCATATATATGTAATTCATATTTTTGAATGAAAGTAGAGAATAAAAGCCTATTATTTTGTGTAAATGTCCTCTTATTCCTATTAATATGGAGGTTGATGTTGTAGTGGTGTTATTCATAATAATTTCTTAAAATGTGTGAATCTAATGGAGAGCTCACTCAAGATTTGTATATTTTTTATATGTCATACAAAACAAAAATTTGAGTAGACAATAAGAAAACCAAACCCTTAGGCTTGGATATCCAAGCCAAATCTAATTCTAAGGGTTAGTAACTCTCAAGAAAAATAAAACTAAACATGTATGTGTTATAATAAAAGCATGTTATATTAAAAAGGAACAACAATGGATACTAAAAGAGATATGCTCACAAGTTTTATCTCATAAACTATTGTATGCATCCTTTTAGAACCTTTGAATGATTGGTTTTAATATTAAAAAAATTCTATATGATTTTTTGGCAACTGAGCACCTTTTTACGTTTCTAGCATTCCTATGACATTGGAAGAACATTATATTTGTGGTTTTTCTTATATTAATATAGTGAATCATTATTTTCATTCTTTTTTTCATTTTTTTCATTTTTTACAATTGATTGTTCTTTATTTCTCTTATATTTATAACATTCATAGAATATTCTTATTATATCAACTATTTTATAAATTGATATAGACTTGAGAATTATGGGACAAAAACCTTTAAAAGACAAACACCTAGGGAGCTTGAAACTAAAAGGGTAAACAAGAAAATAGATTAGATAACTTCTTGAAAGTCAAGTTGGTGTAATTATTTATTTAATATTGCACCTTATATTAACTTTACTTAGGTAATTAACATTATTTACTTGAGTAAATTAGGAAATAAGAGCACATGGCATCTACTTGATTGATGGGAGCACATGTCATCTCTACCTCATTCAAATCCTTGTTGATGGTAGTTAGATGCCACATCTCTCTCATCAAGATGAGCTCAACACCTCTACTCTCATGGTTGATTCAATCCTTTAATTAGCTACTCTCATTTGGAACACTTGTCACCTTGATTGGAATATCCTAGATCCTATATATTGTAGTCCATTCTTGTGTGTTGAATACCTTGAATATAGATATTGGAATATTGTTATTCTTATTTTATTTGCACTAGATTTATTGTCATTGTATTATTTATTCTTGGTTAGATTCATGTTTATGCACAATCCTAACATGGTACTAAAATTTGATAACTTAGGTGTAAAATAATTCATCTATAGTATTGTCTTAGTTTTCTTTTCACTTAGGTTTAAAATCTTGCAGTTGGATATTTTTCAAATAACTCAAAATTGGAGGTCTTTGGAGAAGAGATTAACTAGTTCATTGCATTTTAAAGGATCAAGTTAGCTATGTTAGGCTTCTATTTCATCCAAATTAGACACCATGAAGTTAATCTAATACAAATTTCCTTGTAGGTTTTTTCTTTTTACAAATAGTATTCATTTTGTTAGTGTAAATAGGTGTTTTACCTAACTAGTTAATTAGTGGGTCATATTTACATGTTAAGTCCACTTAGGTCCTAGGAATATTTCTAGAAGTATTAATTTTCTAGATAAGATCGTATCCTAGATCTTATCTTTCTAACTTTTATTTAATTCTAGTGTCCTAGATCATTTAATAATGACATAAGTCACTTAATATTTTGTATTAGGTAGTTCATCACACCTTGTCTATATAAACAAGGTCACTGTACACTTTTGTGACATACCTCATCATCATATTTGATAGTTCCTAATATCAAGCAAGCTCATTTCTTGCATACTCTCTTGTGGAAGGTTTTCATTATTTTTGTACTCTCTTGAGTATTGAGTTAATCTTTAACTCCTACATGGTATCAGATCCATGGTCATCCAAATTTATTCTTAGACTTGAGGGTATATTTATTTCCACTGAGATATCTTGGTGGGTTTTAGTAAGGTTGAGTATGCTCCTCTCTTGAACCATATGGTGATCTGGAGAACTAGAAAAGCTTGAAAAAAACACTAGATTTGGGGTTTCCTTTTGTGGCTTTCTATTGCAATTCAATTTTGGAATGTGTTGGAAGTAATATAAGATTACCATTAAGTCCAAGGCATCAAATAAAGTCAATATTGGCTTTCGTTTCATCAAAATCTGACATATTTTTTTAGATCTACAAGGGTTTGAAGTTGGGAGGTGGTTACCAGATCTAGGAAGTAGCTAATTTTTTGGAGCACTTTGGGCCAAAACATACCTTCCATTCAGTCCAAAACGCACAAAAACCCTAAGACCACCTGTTAAATCATCAAAATCATATACTTTTTCCACAAGCCTTCAGAAGTCTTTTTGTTGTATCATCATCATTTTCATCTATACAGTTGTACAAAATTTGTACAATATGGAACTGACAAGTCATGTGTAGGTGTCAACATTCGTTGACAAGTCACAATGAATATTATGTGAATCAACATACAATTTGCATAATATTGGCATCAACCTCAACATCATCTCTTGTACTTTGTCTGCGAACTCTGATGTATTGTCGTGTCATACTTGGTCAATATGAAGTCGCAATTTATTTATTTAAATTTTTCCAAAAATTGTGATTGAAAAATTGTTTATTGGTTGCGTTTTTAAGCGGTGGTTCCAGTCATGGTCACATGGGGCTTTACACCCAATGGCGCATGAAGCTGCCACCAAAGAACCACCTTACCACTGCTTGGGTGGTGACACTTTTTATTTCTGCACTAGCGAGACCTACGGTCCTATTAGTGATTGACCTCCAACCCCTAGGGGCTAATTTTTTTCCCCTAGTACTCAAATTAGGCCTTTTTTTCCTCAAAGCATAACTTTTCACCAAGATATCAGAATTTTGCAAACAAGATATCAACGAAAAGTTGGTTTTGAGCACTTCATAGTGGTTTAGGTATTTTTTCCATATTCTATTGTTGATGAATTTTATTATAGAATAAAGTTCCTTTTTCCCTTTTGGACCTTTGAGCTCATGTCTTTTCACCAGATTATCCATTTTCATGATTCTAGTGACAATTGAAAGGTATTTATGAGATCTATCATTCAGTCCATGCACTTTTTCCAGATTTGGTCCCAGGTATTATTTGTTCATTTTTTCATATTTTGCATCTTGATTACTTGGATATACTATCTCTTGGAGAAGTTATGTTTGTGGGGGGGCTTCATTTTTAGTTGTTCTTAAGATTTGGGAGGTATCACATCAATTTTTTTAGATATTTGTCTATTTTTCTCTCTTGGTACTTGTTGACCTAATAGATGAACTAGGGTTTGAGATTCTAACTCCTCATAATTATCACACATGGAAGGTGAGAATGAAAATATTAATTTTTTCTAAGGGTTTTTGGTCTACCTTGGGTGATCATCAACTTGATTTTACTAGGGAATATGAGATATTTTCTCACAAGAACAAATGTAGTGACGCTATGGGCTTGATTGCTATACATGTTTCTAATAGTTTGTTCTTCCCTATTGAGGAATGTACCACTCTTAGGTAGGTGTGGGATAATTACAAGGATTTATTTGGTTTAGTTAAGGACGTTTGTGCTATGAAATTGAAGGTAAAATTGGCATCACAAGTCATGCTAGCTCTTTCCCTACCATTGAAGGCTATTTGGTAAAATATAAACCATTAAGGTCTCAATTGGTTGGTTGTGGTAAGATAAAATTGACAAGGAATGCATATTCTTGATTTTTTTCTAAATTGAAATATTCATTTGTATACTTCTCTACTTCTTGTTATTAGATACACTGGATGAATTGGGTGAATAATTTATCATGCCTTCTTTTGAGAAATTTTATGATAGGTTGACTAGAAAACAAACAAAACTTAGTCAACATGATACACACTCTAATAATTAGGCATTGATTGCATCATCACTTGAGGGTAAAGGAAAGAAGAATTCTAAACCTAAGACATAATCTAGTAATACACCCACCTCTCCTAAAGAGGATAAAACTAAGAAGGAGAAACCCAACAAATATTCACTTGCATACTTCTCTACTTCCTTTTTTTTACAATGGATGGATTAGGTGAATCATTTATCATGGCTTCTTTTGAGACATGTTATAATAGGTTGACTAGGCAACAAACAAAACTTGGTCAACATGATACACACAATAAGAATCAGGCATTGATTGCATCATCACCTAAGGGTTAAGGAAAGGAGAATTCTAAATCTAAGACATAATCTAGTGATACAACCACCTCTCCTAAAGAGGATAAAACTAAGAAGGAGAAACCGAAGTATGGATATTGTAATAAACCCAAGCTTGGTAAAAATAATTGCTATAAGAAAGAGTTAGATAAAATAAAGCAACATAACATTTCTTTGTCTTCAAAATCTACAAGTTCACACTATTCTTCTTCACAACCTTCATCTTCTACACACACAAGTACAACATGTATTTCTAATGGAGATCATAAAATGAAAGGTCATGCTCTTGTTGTAACACATGTTGATGAGTCTACTAGATTGATTCTTGACTTTGGGGCTTCATATCATATGGCAGGAGCACCTGATAGGTTCTCATCCTTGAAGTATACTTAAATCATGAAGATCTTGATGGCTAATGGTGCTTATTTGGAATTTTTTTGGTAAAGGAATTGTTAATGTTCCTAATGGTACTTTTCATAATGTTCTTTTCATTCTTGATATTCACCACAATCTTATTCCCATTTATCAGATAGCAAAAAGTGGTAAGTCCATTGATTTTAATCTAGATTCAATCTCCATTCATGATTTGTAAAGTAGACAACTTGTTGTAATGGGTGGGGTTGATCATTATGCTCACATCTACATTGTTTCTCATTTTTTCTTGATGGTGAATGTTCTAAGGTGGATTCTCCTAGGTCTAGTGTGGGTAGTTCTTCAAAAGGTGATATTGGTCGATTTTTGAACCTCGCTATTCATCGTCCCTTTGATGAGTTTCCATTGTCTCATGCTTATTTATATTTGAGTTTTGACTTGGTTTCTAGGAGTTCAGACAATTAGGATATATTTTATTTTCCATATTTATCTTTGTAGGATGGTTTTATGACAAGTATATCAACCTTGGTTTGTCATTCTTCTTTTTCAGATTTGAACGACATGTTTGAGGGGTCTCTCTCCTCTTTGATAAATCATATTTTTTGGAGGTTATTCTTGAGCTTCCATATTTGTTGCCTTCTTCTCTAATTTGGGTCACACCTAATTTTATTGAAACATTTTCAAATAAATTTGATGTATCTTCATAGATATATTTTTTGAGGCCTCTTCCCTCTTGCTCCTTCATGGAGATGGATTTTCTTTAGAATCAACCATTATATTTCTTTCTTCCCAAGGGGAGACTTGTTTGTAGGCATTGTATTCTCTTTTATCTTCAGACACTCTTCAGTGGTTTTGGATCTACTTCATTATGAGGGGCTATGTAGTCTCTTTCTTTCCCTCTTATAGGGGGATTTTGTAATGTATATTTGTGATGGATGTAGTCCATGGGGGTATCATGGAGTCCTCCATCTTTCATAACTTGATTGTATCTTTTCTCTCTTTTGGAGATGAGTTTTTTCCCATGTAGTTTTTCTCCTTTTCTCCATTTATGACAGATTGCATTTGTACATGGGTACCTAACATGACCTCATTGTCAGGACCCATCCATGCATCTTTGCATCATTTGCATAATAATGGCTTCTCCCTAAGTTGTAATTAAAGGGGGGTGTTGGTGTAAATAGGTATTTTACCTAACTATTTAATTATTGGGTCCTATTTACATGTTAAGTCCACTTAGGTCCTAGGAATTTTTCTAGAAGTCTTAGTTGTCTAGACAAGATCTTATCCTAGCTTATCTTTTTAGCTTTTATTTAATTCTTGTGTCATAGGTTATTTAATAATGGCATAAGAATTTAATTTTTTGCATTAGGTAGTTCATCACACCTTATCTATATAATGAATGCCATTGTACACTTTTGTAACATACTTCATTATAACATTATAATAGATCTTAATATCAAGTAAGCTAATTTCTTGCATACACTCTTGTGAAAGGTTTTCATTTTTTTTGCAAGTGGTCTTGGGTATTGAGCTAATCTTCAGCTCCTACATATTTTAAGGAATTTAAATAGTAAATGAAGCTCATCATTGTGTCAAAACTAGAAAAAATATATGGATCCATATAAAACTTGTCAAAATCAAAATAACAAGAGATAAAAAAAATTATCCAAGGATGTCATATGCCTCCTGTTGATGTGAATATAAAGTCTTTTACCTAGTAATTTATCTCACTAGGTAATTAGGGGACTTATTCACATGATTAAGTTTACTTGGGATATAATATTCTTTCTATAAGTCTTAGTTGGATTTTCTAAAACTTATCTTATCTAGCTTTATGCATCATTTCCTAGGTAGCTATTTTGTTAGTTGTCACATGTCATAGGATTAAGACACATTTCACAATCATGTTTAATCATATTCCTCACCTTGACTATATAAGGAAGTTCATTTTAATCATGTGTAACATACTTCATACCTCATCATCATTTTGATAGGTCTTAATATCAAGCAAGCTCATATTCTTTCATATCCTCTTATATAATGTTTTCATTGTTATTCTAGGTGGTCTTGGGTATTGAGCTAATCTTCAACTCTTACATGGTATTAGAGCCAAGCCTTACAAAACCCTTCTCAGATGCAAGGGTTTAGCTATTTCTATTGAGAGTTCTTGGTTATTTTTGGTAAGTTTGAGTATTCTCTTCTCTTGCATCATATGATGACTTGGAGAATCATAAAAACTTGAAAGAAAAATACTAGATTTGGGGCTTTTTCTTTGAATTTTTTTTATTGTAGGTTAATTTTGGAACATGTTGGAGGTAATCTGAGCTTACCATTGAGTCCAAGGCATTTGAGAACGTCAATATTGACTTTTATTTTGTCAAAATCTGACATATTTTGCCAGATCTACGAGGGTTTGAAGTTGGGAGGTGGTTACCAGATTTAGGATGTAGCTGATTTTTTGGAGCACTTTGGGAAAAAGTAAACCCTTCCATTGCATCCAAAAGGCCCAAAAACCCCCATTTTTATATAAAATACTTCATATTTTGAAGAAATTTTATTTTTGACATTTTTTTAAAAATTTCGGGCGACTATCTTAAATTTGACGACCAAATGACCGTCATAGTGTACCTGTGTTAAATTTGAAAATTAAATGGCTATCATACCAGTGCTCATCCCTATTCAACATATTTAGTTGCATGGGGACCACCTGCTAGCCCTTAGGGGGCTTAATTTTGGCCCCTCATGTCTTGATTGGGTAGTTTTCTTAAAATCGTCATAACTTTTGATTCGAGTATCAAATTTTTAAAAACAAGATATTGCTGGAAAGCTGGTTCAGAGAACTTTCCAGTGGTATAGGTATTATTATCATATTTTACTCCTACAATATTTTTATTCTGTTTGAAGTCAAATCTCTCATTTGGACCTCCAAGCTCATAACTTTCTGCCAATTTCTCTGATTTTGGTGATTCAATTTGTATTTGGAAGGTATTCGGGAGCTCTTTCATTTGGTTCATGTAATTTTTTCAAATTCAACCCCAAGTGTGATTTACTCATATTTTTGCATATTTTCTTTTTGGTTCATAACTTGGACATCTTGAATCCTAGAGAAGTTTTGTTTGTGGGGAGGGGGCTTCATTTTCAATTGTATTTTCAAATTTGGGAGTTTATAATTGCTTTTAAAGGTCAATGTATTTGTAATATTGGAGATCTATCATAGTTCATTATAGGATTTTCATTTCATCTTTCTTTGATTATGTTGGAAAGGGGAAATTATAAATAATTGAGAGATGGCATCATAAACCATCTCCAGTCACTTCAATTGTTGCCATATTTATATGGTTTTGTTCCCCCACTAGATAAAGGTATCCAAAAAAAATTTTGGAGTTGCAAAAGGTGTGATCTCTTAGAGGTTATTACAATACATGTTGATGATGACATTTTTAAAACTATTGATCATTTTGATTGTCCTCATACTCTTTGGACTAAAATTTGGGAGATATATGGAGATCCTGATACTCCACCATTCCCAGATGATCATGTTTTAGAATGTCATGTGTCTCTTCATTCTTCATAAAGGATACCCTATGATCATAATACTATGCAATAGTTTGAATACTTTGAATCTTCATATGAGGATGATAAAGGTTCTTCATATGCTTCTTCTTCTCCATCAAGGATAGTTGTTGTACCTTCACCTTCATTGATTCATTGTGCAGAGTAATCGATTGAGGCTTCCATCATTGTTTTTCAACAAGACTATACATCTTGTGTTGATGATTCATTCATAACTTCCTTTGATTCATTGCAACAAGCATCTCATTGTCTTCCTGATTGGGATTCCTATCTATCAAACATTGCATCCTTGTTTGTGGAGTCTAACATTTCAGATTTGGAGGACACTTTTGAGGGGTTATCTCTCCTCTTTGATGACAACCATTGCACAAATATTTTTAAAACATGTTTGTCTTTGGATCTTGTTCAACATCAGTTTCTTCATAGTCCCGGTTTGTCACCTTCTTCTTTGATTGAGCATGTACCCGATTTAACTGTGGCATCTTCATCTTCAATGACAAGGAGACACACGAGCAGTTTTCAGAGACATCAAGATCATACATATTCATTCTTCCTTCTTTCAATTCCTATCTGGAATGGGAAGCATTCTTGCATTTGTACTTTCTTTTGTTTCTTCTGAAAGGGAGACACGTTGTTTATTGACATTGGATCATGTTTTGGCTTCAGGCACTTACCATTTTTGTAGGTGATTATACATTATGGGGGGGCTATATAGTCTCTTTCTTTCCCTCTTATGGGGGGGATTTTGTAATGTATATATGTGATGGATGGTGTATTTTGGGGGGTATCATGGATTCCTCCATCCTTCCTCACATGATTGTTACTTTTATCTCTTTTGGGGAGGATTTTTGTCCCATTGTGTTTTTTCCTTTTCTCCATTTGTGAGAGATTTTTTTTGTATTTGTAAATGGATACCTAATATGGCCTCATAGTTGGGACCCATCTTTGCATATTTTTTTATCGTTTGCATAATAATCTTCTCCCTAAGTTGAACTTAAGGGGGTGTTGATGTGAATATAAAGTCTTGTACCTATTAATTCATCTCACTAGGTAATTAGGGGACTTATTAACATGATTAAGTTTGCTTAGGATATAAGATTCTTTCTAGAAGTCTTAGTTGGATTTTATAGAACTTATCTTATCTAGATTTATGCATAATTTCTTAGGTAGTTAGTTTGTTGGTTGTCACATGTAATAGGATTAAGGCACATGTCACAATCATGTTTAATCTTATTCCTCACCTTGCCTATATAAGGAAGGTCATTGTACTCATATGTAACATAATTCATACCTCATCATCATTTTGATAGGTCTTAATATCAAGCAAGCTCATATTCTTGCATATCCTCTTGTAGAGGGTTTTCATTTTTTTTTGTAGGTGGTCTTCGGTATTGAGCTAATCTTCAGCTCTTTTGCACAATATTGTGCAAGTATAAGATTTTTTTTATTCCTAAATATTTTAATAGTTTTTTAAAACTTAAAAAACCATATTTTTAAAATCACACATGCCACTGACCACACATGGGGGCACAAGGGTATCCTATACCTTACACCCTATATATCATAGAGGAGGCAAGGTCAATGCCCTTTCCCCCTCTCCAAGGTCTTAAAACCCCACTAATGACACTTAAAACTCTTGGTAGATTATAGTTTTTTGCAATATTTCTTCCACCACCACCAATTACCTCCAAGACATTGTCATAATGCTACTTGAGTGGATTTTACCACCAATATGCCACCCAACAACCACCTCCACTAGTGATGGTACTATTTTTCCACCCATGGACTTTCAACCTACAACCATAGTAGTATCCCCCTCTCTATTTTTCTTTTATACTTTATAGACAAACTTCATAAAGCCATTTCTTGACCATATGGAGTCTTTTTGTGTAATATTTTTTTTTAATGGGGTAGAATTTTGTGCTCTTCATAGTGATGCAACTAGATTTTCATCATGATGTTTAGGATTTTTAGAAAATAATTTTTCTCTCACATGCTTATATTTTTTTAAGCAAATATAAGTCTTATAACTTACAGACAAACTCAAATTTGAGTCCTACTTTTTTGAAAGTGTATAATTTTAGCACTACACATTGATGTAGGCTATTTATTCTTTTGTTATAATTTTATTATACTTTTAAATTTTTGGTTTTCATCAAATGTAAAACTCTAATAACTCAATTACAACTTTATAGATGCACTTTAATTTATAAAGTGACAAACATTGTAACTTGCCAAGGGTGTCAAAATTGAGCAATTTGGAGGGGTTGTTAATGAACACACACTCAAATTATAACATGTAATTTCATATACTAATATTGGGGGGATTAAACCAAGAATTTTATAATTAAATAACTCACATAAAGTTCCAAACTTACTAAGGGGAAAATATATCTAAGTCATTAATGGGTATAATAAATCATCCATCTTTCATTGCATTGAAAGAGAGAAACTACAAGTCCTAGCAAGATGGCATCCTTAAGCATTGGAAATGGATTAATCTATTTCCCCCTCTCTATGGGCTTACTCCTAAATCAAGTACTCATTGGAAAATATTTAAATGGAAATAAGAATGCTCATGTCCTTGAATTAATTAATTTGAGTGTTGAAGACTACACATCATGGGCTTTGTCACACATTGAATTCCTTTGCACTATTTAGACCACACCTTGGGAGATGTATTGAGATTCCAATGAATCTCCATTCTAAAATAATCCACTATGGACATACTTCTCCTCCTTAATGATTCTGAGTGTTCTTTATATGATGACAATACTTAAGAAGAACTTACTCAGTGGAAAAATATTAAATATTCTAATGACACAAAGACCTCTCCTATTGATTCTCCTCCTACATCTCCAACATTTGTAGCTATTCTTCCACCTCCACTACTACATTCAATATATATTTCAACTTCTCTACATGTTAATATAGATTTTATTTAAATGGGTTCACATATGTCTTATTGATAATTAGGATATCTACTTATTAAGAATACATCAATTATTTATAGAATATCATATTATGGATCTTGATGATAGAATTTGTCTTTTCTTTGATATATCTCATAAAAACCCATATCTCTTATTCTAGATTCACATATTCTCTTTGCCACATCATGCTACTATCTTGGCATATCCTAATTCATGTCAGTTTAGGTCTCATTAACTTTCATGGTCACTATTCTTGAATCTTGTATGGCATAATTATAGTTTGACATTGATATCAAGACACAAGAGTAGCTTCCAAAAATATACATATTAGTTCCTTTCTACATTCCACTATTTGAGTAGGAACTCAACACTATGATAGCTTAGGGTTTCTTTCTTCCAAAATTATTTTTCATATGACATTCTACATTAACTTTCTCTCTATTCTTTGAGGATGCACAAATGAGCCTCATCTTGCAAGGATTTCAAGACACTATCACTTTTAGGGGGACTATCTTTTCCCCCTTTTCATACCTAATTGGGGTGAATTTTTTTTCCTATGGGTTTTATCTTTTTCTACTTCTAGAAGGTTCACTCTCTTTGTACATTGAGGTTCTTTCAAATTTTACATGGTTATCTAATATGGACTATCTACAAGATCCATTTATTTTTTACCTTAAGTACACTTAAGCCGAGAGGTTGATGTAATTAATTGATTATTGTGTTATATTAAGTCTACTTAGATAATTATTGTTATATATTTGAGTAAATTAAAAAATAAGAGCACATGCCATATCCTTGATTGATGGGAACACATGCCACCTTTACCTCCTTTGATGTCTTGATTGATGGTAGTTAGGTGCCACATCTCATTAAGCTAAGTTCACTTGGTTATCAAAATGAGTTCACTTGACACCTATGTTCGTGTAGTTGAGTTGGTTCTTTAATTAACTATTCTTCTCTAAAACATGTTTCATCTTTACTTTTATATTCTATAGCCTATCTATTATCCAATTCTTTGTTTTACATACCTTGAATACAAATAATAATAATAAAATATTCTTATTTTGTTTGTATGAATTTATTGTCATCTTATTATCCATTCTTGGGTTGATTGTTTTTTATAAGATAAGCAACATTTACAAGGTGTTGTACCCTTTACACAAAAGGCCACAAAGGAAAAAGCTCAAAGAAGAAATACCGATCAACACAATCCCTAAACAAACTAGAGGCAACAAACTAACAACAGAAAAACAACATATCAGCAATCAGATAAAATGACAAAAAAACTCATAAGAACCCCCTACTAGGGAATGTTCTCCAATTCCTCCATGAGGATTTTGAAAACATCCATCTTATGTTGGTTGGAACCAGGGTTAGTAGAAGTGTCATGTTTTTATCTCATATTGGAGCATCAAGGCCAAAGTGACAATAGAATGGTGGATCACTTTGAGTGTGAAATAGGAAAGGCCATTGAGCTTCCTTTCCAGATTTTTCACACGATCCATCAAAGCCTTGCAATCTTGGGCCATTTTCTTGCAATTATGGTATATTTCCTCTTTTTGCTCATGTGGGGAGTAGAGTCCTCCTTGAGCATATCATTAAGCTCAGGAAATAGGCTTGAACCTATGGATCCAACTCTAGTGCCTAATTAACTTGGTGCTATTGGGTATGCACACAAGTTAGAGGACTTGAGGATCCCTAACTAAATAGTTCATCATTCACAAGAGGGCTGCATTAAATCATCAAGAAAGGAGTTGTAGAAATTTAGATAGTGTTGAAAAATTGTATGCATTCATGGATTCTAGACATCCTACACCAATTGAGTATAGGCGAATAAACATATGCAAATACAGTAAAATCTTGAAATCAAAATAAACTGCTAATTCATAAAACACAGTTAAATAATAAAAGTAACTACCTTTTGCTACAGGTACCTAATTCTTAAGATTGTAACCATTAACTATTAAAATATCATGTCCTAACTTAGCTAATCCTTTGAAGTATGAAACAAAACATTAAGCTATAGAATCTAATTCATGAATTGTAACACATTCATTCATAATCATATAATTGAAAACTACCAATTGAATTCACAATGCATCATCTAATCTAATAATTGAAATTAAAGTGGTTTAGCAATACCTCAAGCAACCATTTCTTGAGTTGTTGCTTCCACAAGATTTTTTTCAAACACTCACTCAGAAAATAATAGTTTCAAATCAATTCTCTTTTATTGCATTCTAACACAAAATTGTTATATAAAATCTAGCAAGAAATGTGTTGAAGATATTTATTCAGTAACACATATTCTCATAATACTGTTGCTACTACTAGTACTACTAGATCTCTTCCTCGACATAGAATCCTGCTATATAGGGTCTGTGAGGGAGTCTCATTATTCATGAACTGTAAACAAACTAAGGAACATCTGTCAACTCTTCCTCAAGAATAAGAAGAGGATTGAGTCTTGAAATAGAAAATAATAATTACTTGAAATAGAAGTAGAGAAATCAAACATAGATTTTATGTCCAACAAACTTAACTGTTTACAACAGAAACATGCTCAGTAGAATAGTTCTATCATAATTCAGTCCTGTTGAAAATAGAATTTTCTTCTCCTAGTTGTCTTATTGGTAGGTAGGAGTAATATTAGGTGATCCTCAAACTGATCAATAAAATTATCACCTTTATCTTCATTTGAAAGTGTCACACCCCAATTGGTTGACTTCTTTGCAACAAACTGCAGTCCTTATGCTATGGGTTGAGAAACCTATTGTTGCGAGTTGATATTTGTCTCTATTGCAAATGTTAGTCTTATTTCTTAAGGCATTCTCATTATCAACAACCATAAATTAAACATAAAATTCTACCAAAATTCATAGACATTCTTAAATTCATACATACGCATATCAGGGTAACATGTTTCCATTCTAAATGCTTAAAAGTGCTCAATTTAAAGTATATGAAAGACATAAAAGGTCTTGGTAATGTTTTAAAGCTTAGCAGAAAGAAATGATAAAAAAGTATGAAATGGTAATAAAAAAACTAGCCAATTATAAGGCCCATAATTCCCCCTAACTAAAGATCTTGCTTGTCCTTAAGAAAGCTTTAGGGTCAAAGGTTATACTGTAATGCATTTTCTCTGAAGTCCACAACGTTGGTCACTGCTTTATCCTGCTTTAATTAGAAACCTTGTTGGTTTGAGATCTTTGCCAATCTTATGTTCTCTGCTGCAACATCTTCCTCTCGCTTCCTCACTATCCAGAGTCGTACGGGGAATAAGAGGAGATGAGGATGAAAATTTAGAGGAAGACAAGCAATTTCATTTCTAAAGATAGTTGCAATGTACTTATGTGATCTTCCAACTACTACCACATAATTATAAACAGAATGAGGCTCCTTATTTTTAAGCTCTAAGGTGAGTTCTCTCCATTTTCTTTGAGAAAATTCAAGTGCCTCTTTGATCGTGCATGCTACTAGTCCCTTGAATCTTTTGAAGTCCCTTTCTCTACATTCCATAATTTTTGCTGCAACTCCCCCCTTTTCTATGAGGTCTAACCATTGGTCTACCACTAAATTTGGATCTACTACTTCTTCTCTCAACTATAGAGGGAGTGACTTCTCTTTCTCCTAATATTCTTGCATTAGTTGAACCCTATAATTTTCATTCCTAATATAGGAAGCTAAAGCCCTAATTTGAACATCTCCCACAAATATTATTGGGTTCCATGCAATGTCATATGAAAGAATCAAGTTGTGAAAATTAAATTCACACAAATAATCTTGCATCTCTAGTTTAGACCATCAGAAAACTTCTAAAAACAATGATTGTGAATTCATAGAAACGGGGAGATCACTTATTATATGATTAAATTGAAAACACAATTTTTTTTCTTACAAGAATAGAGTGTATACCTTGGTAGGAGGTTTGCACCTCATCAAATGAACTGTTTTATTTGCCAATTCATCAATTTTTACTTTCAATTTCTTTATCTCTATCTCTTGCTTCTCAATCACTCTGGCATGTGTGGAGAATAATTCTACTTTCTGTCTCTCCCAATCTTTCTATTTATGAGAAAAATCCCTTGCTTTATTCCACAATTCAATTCCAAGTGTTACAATAGTAGGAACAGTGGGTGTTCTTGCATATCCAATTGGGCTCTTAGGGTTTTGAGCCTTTTCATTCATTTCAACTATGGAAAGTTTTTCCAATGCTTTTAACCTTGATTCTTGCTTAAATTTTTAGAGTTTTTCTTCAAATTCCTTTATTCTTGCATCCTTGTCACTATCCTTTTGTTGGTATGCTTTTATTTGCTCTTCTCAATATGTTATCCTTTACAAGGCCTCTTGTAGTTCCTTACTTGTATTTCTTCTTTCCAACAAAAAAATTTCATCTTTTTTCAAAAATTTCTCTTCTCCTAACTCCTCTGAATGCACAAACCCTTATGGAACAAGGCTTCTCGAAGGTTTGTTCTTCTTTTTAGCTATACAAATATCTTCTAAATTTGAATCAAAATTATTGCTCATATACATGGGCTGCACAATTGGTGTTCTAGTGTCACTATCAGGAATATTTTCCTTAGAATTTTTATCAATCTCAATCATAACAACATCTTCTTGTGGCTTTTTAGCCTTCCCTTTCACAGGCCCTTTGCTTCTTAGACGATGTGATCGCCTTCTTGATTGTTTAGGAATTTTGTGTTTCTTAACAGGTTCACAAGTAGAGGCCACACCTTTCCTTTTCTTTATCTTGGAAGGGATTTTAGTAGACATTGGGGTTTTTGTATCCTCTTCAGCTATGGGTTGCTAAGTAGAAACTATAGGTTGATTTTCCTATAATTCCTTCTCTTCAAGTTCCTCTATGTTGTAGGTAGGTGTTGCAACAAGAGAACTAGAGGGCATGTCTCCCTCTATTGTAGGTGTAGGAGGTTCTTTCATTTCTTGTTCTTCAACCCTTTCTTCTACATTTTGTATTGGAATAATGTTGTTAACATTGTTGCTATTTAGAAAATCCTCTTAAGATATATTAGGAAATTGAATCCCTAGAATTATAATAACAAGTAAAGTGACCAAACAAAAATGAGAAAGAGAAAATTGATTCCTTCTCCTTTTATACTTAGATGAAATCCTTTTTAACAAATTATACAAAATTTTTGGTACATTCACCAACCTTTAATGGCGTAGATGTCTGAGGAGCTTAAAATGTACAATAAATAATAATGATTGTCTTACATCACAAGTCAAGTATCTAGCAATTATGCAGCAACTAAGGCCCAAATCCAAAGTAAAGAAAGACATTTTGTACCTTGTGATGAAGAATCCAAATTCTCTCCAAGTAATGAGAATTCATTTGTGGCGGCAATTGCATCTGCCTTGACTAGGATTTCTTCTCCTACTCTTGGTAAACTTGATACCTCTGCTATGGCTACTTCTGAGGCATCAACCCTCAACCTGCTCACAATTGCTTCATAATTTTGCAAAGTACTAAAACAAAATTGGGTCATGAGCTCATTATACTCTATAAGTATAAGAAAATAGTCTTGTCACCCTGCTTGCTAGAAGATGGGCAAGCATTGATTATCTTCTAGTAACAAATTGTGAGTTGTGGGATCTCTTCTGACAATATCACCTCCCATTATAATTCAACTAATTTTGATTCTTCTATTGTGCTTTTTTTTTTAATGCTTTTTAATTCCTTATACTCAAATTTTTTACTCTATTACTGAATAACCTTTTCTCAATTATTGGTACTTCTGCTTTGTAACTATCATTTTCTTGGTGATATACAAGAATTTAAAAACGATGAAAACAATAAAACAATAAAGACATTTTGGCTAACCCTCCCTCCAACTAAGGATGTTATTTTTCATCAAATAGTAGGTATAGAAATGGCATGGGTAATAATTAATAAGTATTAAAATTATGAAACATGAAGTTCAAATGTGTGCATGAATTATAAATGTATATGAAATTAGCAAGCTTAAATGTCAATATTGATAGTTAATGTGAGAAGTACCTAGTGTCATGTTGTAAAGTGAAGGTTGGCACGTGTGAAGTTTATTGAATATCACCATACAACATGGCAAAATATTTTGAAATGATATGAGTTAATAGAAAAGTATTGTTGATGGTCGTGGTTTAAAAAGTAAGTTGGCATGAACATAGCACATGGCAAAGAAGTGGGAGTGGTGAGTAAAAGGTTGTTGAAAGTATGTGAGATGAAAGTGAATAATGGAATTTGTTGGATGGTACAAGTCATATGAAAAATGGATTTTATTGCTACGTGTTATGGAATAAATAAGTTGCAATAGATGAAAGTAAATGATGGTTACTATAGGCACAAATGAAATGATGACGGTGCAAGTGCTACGGGCATATGAAGAAATAGGTCCCTTCTAAAAGATATGCCTTGAGGTATGATGCTGCAAGTCCCATGAACTTTGTTGTAGGTCCAGAAAATGAAGGTTGTCATGTGTCACCTATGTATGTGTCATCCCTAAAATTTTCTACCCTATTCTAAGATGCAAAACTAACTAATGATGCACTAAAATGAAAAACACAAGAAATACTATTCAAGATTAGCCTAAGGAAATATCTATGCAAGAAAGATGAACAAAATAAGAAAATGAGTTGTTATACCTTTTGTGCTGTAGATTTCCTTGGTTGGCCCTTGATTTTTGAGAGTTTGTGTGCTCCTTGGATGGCTATGGAGATGAATGGATGCAAGATGAAAAATGTGATAAGATCCTAGTGGCTAAAGGATTTGGTGGATTGATGAAAAATGCTTGCAAATGGCTAAAATGTTGCAAATGAAAAATGACAAGAGTTTGGTATCTAAAATCTCTCTTCTTCAAATGAGAGAGAGGAGGGGGTATTTATAGAGAAATTTGAATTCTCTAGAGAATTTAATGGTTGAGATTAAGCCAACAAGGTCAAGATGGAGGGCTATGGTGAGTTGAGGACTCACAAGCCCTCACATCTTGACATGTGGAATGTAAGAGGGCTTAGGGTGAGATGATGTGGAAATGAGGTGGAAGAGAGGTACATGATGTGGAGGAAGGACAAGTACCTTGTAGGTACCTTGGGGGATGAGAATATTTCCTCAAAAAATAACTTTTTGTCCCCAAATGAGAATGAAAAAGACATTTGAGAAATTTTAGAATTTCTCAAAAATCTCCATGGGAAATGGGAAAGTGGTTGGAGAAATAAACGTGAATTAAAAATTCACGTGCTTGAGAGAGTCTAATGGATAAGAGAGGGTTTCCAAAAAAGATGGGGATTTGCCACATGTGAATGATGTGACAAGTCAAAAGTTCTAGAAGTACTTGGCACATGTAAAATGACAAGTCAAGTCTTCTAGAACTTGCATGGGGATAGGGTAAACCTTGGAAGGAGAAAATGTGAATTAAAAATTCACATGGGGAAGAGAGGAGCCTAGGATGAATAAATGTGAATTAAAAATTCACATGGGAAAGAGATTCAAGGCCAAGAAAAGCAAGTGGAAAGGTTGACTAAAAAAGGTATGCTAAATGTGGCTAATGACCTTGATTAAGGTTGTGCAAACACCAGATTAAGATAATTAATGAGAGACTAGAAACAAGTGGGAGATTATGGAGGATGTGGCACTAATCTTGATTAAGTGGTGCACATCCTAATTATGGATTAATTAATTTAATCTAGATTAAAAGAGGATTATAGAGAATGTGACAAGGAGAGAGAAAATGAGGAATTAAAAATTGATTTTAATAAAAAAAGTCAAATGACTAAATTAAATAAATTGTCCTATTTATTTAATTTAGAGAAGAAAAGGTGTAAGGTAAATTATTTAATTATTCAATTACATACTTTAGGAACCTTAGGCAGAAAATGAAATAATAATTAAATAAATTATTTAATCACTATTAATGGAATAGATGAATAGAGTAGACGATTTTGGCCATGTGGAAGTGGTCAAATTTAAATGTCTACATTTTCCCCCTCTTTGAAGTACTGTTAGAATAACTGTGTTTTGAAGAAAAGAAAATGCAGATGAGTCTATAGAACCAAAAAATGATGCCTCAGCATGGGGAGGAAGACCTAAACTGTTCAATTAGTGGGGGAATGGATGAAGATGCCCCAATCCTGCAAGGCAATGACTATGGCAGGGAAAATAAATAAACAGGAAGGGTATGCCCCCTCGAGAGAGCGATGGGGAAAAAAGAGGGGTCTCAGGTGACTTCTCGATAGGAAGAAACAAATGGTATAGTTGAAAAGAGAACGAAAAATTAGGCAAGTTTTCCTTTTGAATGAAGTCAATTAGACAAACGGTTTGGAAATGGCGACCCTGGGAAGGGAAGGGATTAGTTGGAGGAAAAAAAAGGTAAATAAGAGGTAAAAAATACCCCTTAAAAAGGGTGAGAAAAAGAGGATAAGGTAATTTGAGAATTACTTCACCTCATTTGCACTGTAGCAGTTGAAAGAAGAGGAGAGGAGAGAAAGTAGACAAGGAGTGAGGATGCCGCAAGATATCGACATCGAGATCATCCACCAGGCGGACAAGGTTCGACGATTCTATAGTCAGCAGGGTGTGCCCCACCAAGTTAGTAACAAAACCCTCTATGCATTGTGTTGGTAATTTAAATGCATTTTAAATGTTTTTTTGTAAAATGTAAGAAACAGGTTTTGTGCGCGGGTTAGAGAAGAAAAATGGGTAGATAAGAAAAATAGGCAAAAAGGTGGTTAAAAATCGAGGAGAGAAAAATTCACGCTGGGGGCCTGCAGAGGGGCGAATTTGCCCCACTTTAGGAGGGTGGGTCCGCCTCGGAGCGGAGCAGACAACCCCACCGTTGGGGACGAGTCCGCCCCGACATGCGCGGAGGTGTCCCCACTGTCGGGCTAAGGGTGGATCCACCCCTCGGCACGGGGGGCTGCCCCGCGACGAGCAGTGGCACTGCCGCGCGACCAAGGGCGGGTCTGCCCTGGCACAGGGTGTGTTTGCTCCACCGTCAAGGGTGGATTCACCCCGACGCGGGGCATGTCCACCCCGACGTGGGGCGTATCCGCCTTGCGGCCAAGGGCGGGTCCTCTCTGGCATGGGGCAGGTCCGCCCTGCGGCCAGGGTGGATCCATTCCAGATGGGGGTGGTGGGGGAGAGGCTAGGGGGTGAGGAGAGAGAAAGAAGAGAGAAAAAAAGCAAGAAAAAGAGTCCCAAGACCAAAAAAGAGATTAACAAAGTGAGTGTTATGATTGCAGAATTTTGATCGATTGCAGACACATGAGCAGAGGCTGGAGGCACTGCTGGTGACGATAGAGGCCATGACGAGCATGGATCATGCAGCATTGGAGTACGCAGGATTACTGCACTGTACAATTCTCGGCGATTAGAGCTCATCGAGCAATATTGATAGCTTTGATAGAGAGGCGGAGCTCAGCTACATCGACCTTCCATCTTCCAACAGGGGAGATGACGGTGACATTGGAGGATGTATGGTGGAGTCTGAGGCTGCCCATAGCGAGGTGGTTAGTGAGTGAGGTGAAATTCAGAGGGGAAGAGTTGGACCAGACCATCCTGGTGCTATTTGGATGGGATGATTTTCCCATTCAGAAGGGGCAGTTAGACATAGATAGATGTTTGGCATTGGGGTTGCTAGCGTTACCATTATATTTGTGTTGTTTGATTAGTGGCATATTGCTGCCAGATCGGAGTAGGCGGTTCTACAGTCTACCATATATGGAGGTGATTCGACATATTGTCGAGTGGCGAGAGGGGCAGTTCTCATGGGGGTCCTGTGTATTAGCACAGTTATATCGAGATATGAATGTGATTTGCTATCGGTGGGCGGTGAGCATGACACATATGACATTATTACAGGTGCGGGGTTAGGAGCATATTATGGTGACGAGGCCTATAGTGGTGAGGAGAGGAGTATTGGATGAGAGGGAGCCAGTGGTGTGGGGGTATGGGGGGGCAGGGGCTGTGTCCTACGGTATGAGACACAAGGAGAGATGGATGAGTGGAGGAGAGCATTTGATGAGTTATTGGAGGAGGACATAGTATGGCGGCCATATATGTATTGGTGGTTTAGGGGATGGAGGGCCGAGGACGAGAGACATCAGGGTCTCTTTAGATGTAGATGCCTCTTGATTGGGAGTCAGCTGCACATAGTGGAGGTGCATCGACCAGATAGAGTGGCGAGGCAGTTTGGAAATATTCAAGATATTCCAACAACGTCGACTATGTTCATCGGCTCACCAGAGAGGTGCCATGGGGAGCGATGCTATCAGTGAGGGCAGTGAGGGAGGCGTGGGCGATGGCAGGTGGGGTGCCTTATCCAGGGAGGGCAATGGGTCCAGAGGATGATAGAGTGACATATTGGTATGCTCGATGGTTTCGCAACCACCAGTGGGAGAGGATCACACCGAAGGAGTTGATTGTGGGAGCCGCGTAGGGGGGGCCAGAGGATGAGCAGGAGTGGGGGGACAGGAGGAGGGGGGTCAAGAGTAGAGGAGATAGGAGGTAGAGGGGTAGAAGGATGCAGGGCATTAGAGTGGCAGAGCGGATGAGGGTAAGGTTGAAGGTCAGCCAAAGAGAAGGAGGAGGCGACATCGAAGGAGGGCTAGAGAGATGAGGGATGTGGGGGAGGAGATGGAGGCAGGAGGGTTGGATGATGGGAGAGGGGTAGAGGGAGATGTGGTGAAACTAGGGAGTGAGCCAAAGGTGGAGATGTTGGGGGTGGTGGAGGGGAAGGCTATTGGACAGACAGGGATTGGTGGTAGAGTACGACGAAGGCGAGTGCAGGTGAGAGCCGAGGGCCATAGATCAACATGAGGGAGCACAGGGGGCGATGAATGCCAGAGGACATCCAAAGAGGATGACCGAGAGAAAATGATAGAGGAGGGTCCAGCCAAAGATCCAGGCGGAGCAAAAGTCCCATACCGTAGGGATGGGCGAGGATGGAGATGAGTCAATGGGGGAGAGGTGGATTGGAGGATAGCCGGGTAGACTGATGAGGGTGGGGAGGAGAGGACAACTAAGGAGGATTCGGTTGATGAGCTAGGTGGAGCAGGTTCAAGAGGAGATCGAGGGGGATGCGATGGACATGGATGTGCAAGTGGTGGAGCCATTAGTAGTAGTACCAACGGCTCCAGTTGAGGATCCAGTGAATTTATTGAGAGGGGCCTAGGCGAGGCTACGGGTGTTGGAGGAGGAGTTGAGGAGGGCGGAGGTAGAGGTGCAAGAGACAGAGTAGATAGAGTTTGATGTTGTTGTGTTTTAGCTGATGGTAGATGTATGAGATGCTAGGAGAGGGAGGGAGGAGATGCGAGCAGAGATGGAGAGAGTACGAGGTGAGCTGGCTTGGGTGACTTGGGATCGAGACAGGTTAGAGGTAGTGATGATAGTAGCACAAATGCAGGGTCAGCCAGAGCCGGTAGGGGGAGGAGAGCATGCCACAGTGGAGTGTTTTAAATGAGCTGAGAGGGAGATGGAGACATTGAGAGTATAGATGGTAGGGTTGTTGGGGGAGAGGACAGATCTGCAAGAGAGGGTATCTGTAGAGGTATCCTTAGAGGAGATGAGAGCGAGGGCTGAGGCAGCAGAGGCTGAGTTAGAGATAGTGCGGAGAGAGAGAGAGAGATACAACGTATGGAGGTGTATAGGCCCTCCAGGAGGAGAGAGATAGTGCATAGGGATAGGTGCAGGTGGTACAGGGGGAGAGGGATGATGCACCAAGACAAGTCCAGATCCTACAGTTTCAGAGAGATGCAATAGTGGCTCAGGCGGAGAGTGCAAAGAGGGATATAGCTTAGAGGCAGTCACAGAGAGTGGAGGGTTATAGTACAGAGTTAGAAGTACAGGGTTTGTAAGTAGAGCTACAAGTTGTACAGGCAGAGAGGGAGAGGACCATAGAGTAGGTACGACTACTGACAGCAGCGCAAGAGGCATGGGAGCAGGAGCGACGAGCCGTAAGTAGAGAGCGGGATAGATTCAGGCATGAACGAAATGCCGATAGGTTCCAGGCTAGGCAGAGGGATGAGTATATGCATGAGGCGGGCTATTGGATATGTGCATATGAACAGGCAGTGCCAGATTTGATGCAACGTACAACGCGGTATGTTAGGCAGGTACCACAGATGTCGATACCATCCCAGTCTTTAGGGACACGAACCAGAGGGTATAGTAATTTTCAGTCAACTCCTTCTCAATTTGGGACTCCGGCTCATGAGTTGTAGGGGACCCTGATATACATGGGACCAGTGTTTGAGTCTCCTCAGAGGTCAGGTGTGGGCAACTCAAGGCAGGTAGAGGACAGGTGATAGGATATAGGTGCTTTGACAGGGACTGGATGAAGGTGTAACACATATTCTTAGATTATGCTTCTTTTTTGAGGATGATATGTATGTGGTTATGATGTGACTATATTTTGAATATGAACATTGTAGTATTTTGATGATGATATGTGATGGTCCCCATTGACATTATGCCAAACATTTTTGTGATGGATGATTTATGTTATGCATATGGTTTTATATTGATGTTTGTATGATAGATGATGTATGTTATGCACATGTATATGATGAGCTGTGTTGATATGGATGTTGTGACAATACATGATGTGATTATGGATGATGTTAATGATTTATGAATGGTAATGCAATTATGTATATGATGTAATTAATATGGGCCTAACAATGATGCATAGGTGGGTATGAAAATATATGGAAATGTATGGATGAATGAACCTAATGAATTGATGCAATCATGGATAAATGAACCTAAATGAATTGATGCAACATGGATAAATGAACCTAATGAATTGATGTAGCATGGATAAATGAACCTAAATGAATTGATGCAATCATGGATAAATGAACCTAAATGAATTGATGCAAATGGATAAATGAACCTAAATGAATTGATGCAATATGGATAAATGATGAACTTAAATGAATTGATGCAATCTGAATAAATGATGAACCTAAATGAATTGATGCAATTTGGATAAATGATGAACCTAAATGAATTGATGCAATATGGATAAATGATGAACTTAAATGAATTGATGCAATATGGATAAATGATGAAGCTAAATGAATTGATGCAATAGGGATAAATGATGATTTGACACACTAAATATAATGTAGATATAAGTATCAATGGGTAGGTGATAGGCATATGGTGTGTGGGGCATGGTACTTGTCAAGAACTGTAAGGATCCTGAGAAGAAAAGTCAATAAGAAGGAATGAAAGTTTGCACAACCAAAATCAGGAGTCATAGATGTAGGAGCAAGGATGGATTAAGGGGGGATATGCAGTGAGATGAAATGCAACATGAATGCAATTTTCCATCCTTTAGAGCATTGATTTTTGCTATATCATAATACATCGGGCGTTAGGGTATGTAAACCAAGATGGATTAGTGTCTAATGTATAAAACAAACACAACAAACAAGAAGGCCTATCCCAATACCCCAAAGTCGCAATGACTTTGGTCGGGCTAGGTATTGGAATAACCACAAGAACAAAGAGATGCCCCCACATAACGCAAGATCTGGGAGGAATCCTGGTGGGTACTACATGGAGCATCCCAATAGACAACAATAAGAAAATAGTCAAGAGATGCCCCTATGTTGACTAGGTAGAACACACCATAATATGATGGATTATGGTGATCTTGACTAGTTAAAATATGGAGCTCAAATACTAAACAAAAGCCAAAAGTACCAAAAGATCATGATCAAGTGCAAGCGTCCTTTTCCATAAGATCCCAAGGATGGATGGAGTTGATGTGGTCTGTTAGCCAGGATGCATCCTGTTAAGACCGATGATGGATACTAAACTAAAGTGACCTAGGTGACGCAGGACAGTTGCCATTGGGCAGATTTCTTGATACGAGAACATCTTGTTTGTGAAGAATCAACGATGATAGGAACATTTTTGACAACAAGAAAATGAGAGGACAAGACACCACCTAAACACCTAGGGGCTCGGGGGTTGATCAAAGATCATCCTTGCCTATGTGAAAGCGTAGAGACCTCATAGTTCAAGAAAAGACCACGGTAAAAGAGCAGAAAGTGGTCTGATGGAAACTAATGGATGACCAAGACAAACATAAGCCCTGGGGGCAGATCAAAAGATCAACCTTATCTACGTGAAAGCGCAGGGGCAACGTAGTTCGGAAAGGATAAAAGATCGAGGATGGAAAAGATCGAAAAGTGGACCATGAGGACAGATGATGAAGGAAAAACTGCCTCAGGGGCCGATCAAAAGATTAGCCTTGCCTATGTGCAAGTGTAGAGGCGTTGTAGTTCAAGACAAGACATGATGAGACCTAGATGGATACGAACATGATGAGTGAATCCAGATGGAGACAACCACAATAATGAGATGACACAAGCTCAGATTAGGATAACAAGCTCAGGATGTTGGATAGCGGATGATGGTCATCCAATGCTCAACCAGAAATATACTAAGCAATGAGGTGATGCAAGCAGATGGGAGGATATGGGGATTGAGGAGCCGATGGATAAGCCATAAGGTAACTAGGACGCGAGGTAGAGAATGATTAAGCCCTATACGAGAGGCGCCTATTGCCAGGTTTTCACCAATCGTACATATCCAAGGTGCCACGTAGGGGTGGTTTTCACCATAGGAGGAATTATTTCTTTTTGTGTTTTTCTAACTTTTTTGACTTTTTTGTATTTTTTGAGATTTTACCAGGAAGGATACCCCAACTGACCTAAGTATAGAATTTATTAAGATGCATGATGTTGATGGGTTCATCCAAGGGATCCTCTTTAAGGGTAGATAGCTTGTAGGCACCAAAACCATACTTTGTGGTGATGACATAAGGGCCCAACCAATTAGCTTCAAACTTACCCTTTTTCTCTCGATCTTGTTGATTTCGTTGATTCTCTTTAAGGACCAAATCACCAACATTGAATTGGTGAGGGTGGAATTTCTTATTGTAGCTCCTTTTGAGTTAGTGCTGATAGTCTTGCAGATGGTTATATGCCTTGACCCATTTTTTATCCAACAATTCCAATTGTGCTAGCCGTGCCACTCAGGTGTCTTCGTCAGTGATGAGATTCTTGAGTGATATTCGGAGTGAAGGGATTTTGACTTCGATTGGAAAGATGGCTTTAGTGCCATACACAAGAGAGTATGGAGTAGCACCAGTGGGGGTGCAGATGGACGTATGATAGGCCCAAAGAGTAGGATGGATATGGAGGTGCCAATCTTGGCCAGTGCTATTGACCATCTTCTTAATGATTTTGATCAATGTTTTATTTGTTGCCTCTGCTTTTCCATTACCCTGGGGGTAATAGGGGGTGGACCAATGATGTTGGATATGATACGTGTCACAAAGAAGCTTCATACACTTATTCTTGAATGGCTTTCCATTATTAGTGATGATGGTAGAGGGGATACCATACCTGCAGAGGATATGGTAGAGGATGAACTTAGAGATCTGAACACCAGTGATTTGAGTGAGTGGTATGGCTTCCACCCACTTGGTGAAGTATTCAGTGGCTGTGATGATAAAAGTGTGACCATCAGAGGATGGAGGGTAGATCTTGCCAATCAAGTCAAAACCCTATTGTGAAAATGACCAAGGTATCGTGATAGGTTGTAGTTCTTGTGCCAGAGCGTGAATCAAATCTGCATGTTGTTGACATGGAAGACACTTTTTGACATATTCACAAGCATCATGTTCCATTGTAGGCTAGTAATACCTTGCTCTTAGAATCCTTTTGGCTAAGGTCATACCATTAGAATGGGCCCCACAAATTCCGCTATGCACTTCTGTTAATGTCGTGCGGGATTTAGTTTCATCTAAACAATGGAGGAGAGTTCCATCATACCCACATCGATAAAGTGTATCACCGATGATGGTGTAGCGGGCAGTGCATTGGATAAATGATTTACATTGGTTTCTTGTGAGATTAGATGGGAGGTTGTTGTCATGAATATAGGTGTAAATTTCGTGGTACCAAGGGGATTCAGGACCTACAATATCACACACCATGTCACTCTCAAGGATATCATATGCTGGGATTAGGAGTTGCTTGACTAGGAACTGACAATCTGTGTGGTCTTTTGGCATGTCAAGGAGAGAACAAATGGTAGCCATAGCGTCTGCTACCTTATTCTAGAGTCTTGGGATCTACTCAAATTGGATGAAGGTGAAATATTTTTTGAAGTCATCCACCATGCGTTTGTAAGGAAACAACTTGTCATCTTTTGTTAGAAACTCATCATTGAACTATTTTATAACTAACTGGGAGTCACCAAAAACTTGCAGATGAGTGATGTGCCATTGAACTGCGATTCTAAGGCCTGTGAGAAGGGCTTCATATTCAGCGATTTTTTTCGTGCAGGGAAACGCCAATCTAAATTATTTTGGTATGTAGTCACCTTGGGGGGTGATAAGAAAGACTCCTGCCCCCGATCCATTATTAGTGTGTGATCCATGAAAGTATAGTGTCCATGTGGTAGCTTCTGATATTGCAAAGACTCCTTCATCTGGAAATTCGGCTTCTATGGGATAGGCATCTACTAATGGAGCATTTTCCAACTGATTTTCTATTACCTATCCTTTGATTGCTTTTATGTCCACATATTCTATATCAAATTCACTTAGAAGCATGATCCATTTAGCTATTCGGTCAGTTAGGGCTGTCTTAGATAACAGATACTTGAGGGGGTTAATTTTTGATATCAACTTTACCAGATGGCTAAGCATATAATGAAATAATTTTTGTGTACTGAAGACCACAGTGAGACATGCTTTCTCCATTGGTGAATAATTAAGTTCATAATCGACCAGTGTTCGGCTAATGTAATAGATTGCTCGCTCTTTTGAGGATTCATCATGTTGTGCCAACAATGCCCCTAATGCAACCGAAGTGGCAGAGATGTATAGCAAGAGGGGTTTTCCAGGGATAGGTGGCATCAAGATTGGTGGGTGGGCCAAATATTCTTTGATCGTATCAAAATCCAACTGACATTGTTGATTCCATTTGAAGGTGGTGTCTTTCTTTAGAAGGTGAGTGAATGGGTGACTTTTATCTGCAAGCTGGGCTATAAACTGACGGATGGATTGTAGCTTTCCTTGAAGGCTCCTTAACTATTTCAGGTTTCTAGGTGGAGGCATATCCATGATAGCTTTTACTTTAGTAGGGTCAATCTCGATGCCCCTCTGGGAGACTATGAAGCCCAATAATTTCCCTGACGTGACATCAAACACACACTTTTTTGGATTCAGTCTTAGCTTGTACTGATCCAAGCGCTCGAAGATCTTTTTCAGGATAGCAGGGTGCTCTTCTCTGGTTCCGAATTTTCCCAGCAAGTCATCAACATAATCTTCCATGATAATGTGGATGAGGTCATGGAATATAACAGCCATTGCTCGTTGATATGTTACCCCCGCATTTTTGAGGCCAAAGGGCATGACATTGTAACAAAAGGTACCCCAAGGTGTTGTAAAAATGGTTTTGTGTTGATCTTCAAGGGCAATTCAGATCTGATTGTAGCCAGAGAAGCCATCCATAAGGGATAACATCTCATGTCCTGCAGTAATGTTGACCAACATGTCGATGTTAGGCAATGGGAAGTCATCTTTTGGGCAGGTTTTGTTAAGATCTCGAAAATCTGTGCAAATCTTGATGTCTCCATTAGGTTTAGCAATAGGTGCTATATTGGAAATCCAATCAGAATAATCAATGGGTCCTATAAAGACAACATCTAGTAATTTATCCAATTCTTTTTTAACTAATAGTGCTACCTGCGGGTGCATCTTTCAGAGCTTTTGCTCGATAGGTTTGGCATCTGGATGGACATCCAAATGGTGTACAACAAGATTAGGATCCAGGCCAGTCATATGGAATAAGCCCGTGCAAAATTGATAACCTCTTCTTTGAGAATTTGGACAATAGTAAAATACTCTGCTTCTGATAAAGATTTTGCTACATAAGTGATCCTTGGATTTTCTTCTGCCCCCAAATTTACCTCTTGCGTCTCTTTAATTAGAATAGAAAACTGCTCAGGTATTTGTGTTCCCACAAGGGGAAGATGAACGTCCCCATCTTCTAGTTCCGTATTGAGGTTTTCACTGCCAGATACACCCTTTGTTTTTACTTTTTCCCAGTCAAAAAATGCCTCAGTGAGGTTTTCACTTGATGGTCCTATTTTGTTTTTGTTTCTTTTTGCTTTTACAGTTAGGCCATTCATCTTCCCCCAATCCCATGAGATGTACGTAGGTATCCTCTGAGGGAAATGTGTCGATAGGTGTGCTACCTTGTAGTTCATGATCTAAAAGTTCAGGATGTTTGAGGGATAAGGTTATGGTGCAAACGTACAAGAATTCGAACATTGCAGGGAGATCAATGTGATTCAAATCATTGTACGTGTGTATGATGGACTCTTCGTTTGGTATGTCTTTGAGGGAACTGTCATCAACACTAACATTATTAGAAGTGCTAGAGGATGTCGTAGGACCCTTCTATTTAGTACCATAACCCAAGCCCAAATTTCTTGGTCAGATATTAGTTGCGATATTAGTTGCTTCAATAGGCTGGCATTTTCCTTATTCTTCCACACCAAGGCCTCTGCCTTGGTAATGACACTTTTCAATGAACTTGGAGGCACGTGGATATACTTCTTGGAAGTATTCTATAAGGGGACGTGGTGGCTCAGGTTCCTCCCGATAAACCCATTGGCTGATATCAACTTCCATTTGATCCTGAAGGGATCCCAGATCATTGAATGTTGTTGAACCCATGTTCTTAGAGGTGAGTGTAAGTGTTTCTTCTTCTACTTTTGGTACTGGCAAAGTTGGTTGTCCATATGTACGGGGCGAGGGTGGAATGGTTGCCACATTTAGTGCGGTATGCATTTCCTATTCGCCACATCCCTTGTCTATGATCTGGACCTTCGTGATTGTGGAAGCAGGTGTGGATGATGGTGTGGATGAGGTGTTTAGTGTATTGGTGGATGGATGAGAATCAGATGTTTGGGATGCCCCCATTTCAACTCCTGGGTAGTAATGTGAATGCGAAAAGGAAGCTTCTAAGGCACAACAATATTCAAATGGTTGGGGATCAACTTGTATGTTAACGTCCATTCCTTGAAATGGGAACTTTAAACATTGATGGTAGGTGGATGGGACAACTTGCATAGAATGAATCCATGGACAGCCAAGAAGGATGTTGTATGGAAGGTCAAGGTCCAGAACATGACACATAGTGTACTGTACAATGGGGCCCACTTGAATGGGGAGGCAAATAATTCCTTCAGAATCTCACTTTGCATTATCATATGCCTTGATGGTGATAACTTGACTGCTTAAGTCAGCCTGGGTGTATCCAACCTGTTGTATTAGTTTTAATGTGCAAAGATTTAGGGCCGAACCATTATCTACCAATACCCTTTTTACTTTTTGACAATTTACACCAACCTCAAGATGGAGGGGGCGGTTGTGGCTTGAATCAAGATGTGACATGTCTTTTTGGCAAAAGGCTAACTGATAGGTTGATGAGACATTTCTTACCAATGCTTGGAATTGGGTGGGGTCAATATCATCGGGCACTTGTGTGTTTTGCAAAGCCTTAGTCAAGATGTCTTGATGCACAAGAGATGACTTAAGTAGATCTAAGATGGATATTTGGGCTGCAATCTTGCCTAGGTGGTCAAGGATATTATATTGTGAACTGGCGGATGGTCGTTGGGTAGATGGAGGAGCTGCTGGGACTATGATGTGGGTTCGTCGAGTGGTAACAACACATTGGGGATCTTTTCCTTTGACATGTATCATGGATACACGTGGCTCCACTTGTTCTACATATGAGACCATACCTTGGTAATTGTATGGCACATTTTTTATAGCTGATGTTATTGATGCTCTTACTTTGATTGTTATTGTTGTTAGATCCAGGATTAGAGTTGGAAGTACTAGGACCCTGATTGTGGTTAGGAAAATCATTTTGATATATCTGGATTTGAGCATTGGATGAAGATGATGTGTTAGCATCTACATGGATTTTACCTCGATCGATGAGGCCTTGAATGTAAGTTCTTAGGCCTTGACATTTTTCTAAGGTATGTCCCTTAATCTTGTGAAATTCACAATATTCATTGTCTTTAAATCAAGTAGGTTTGGGTTTGGACGTATCAAGAGGTTTGGTGAGAGGATACGTGATGGGATAATTGGCTTGAAGAAGCTTGTTAAACACCATGCTAAGGGGCTCTCCCAATTGAGTGAATTATCGTTTATTCCCCTTGGTTATTTTGGTTGGATTGTTGTCGTGGTGCCCCTTGGGGGATGGATATGGCATTCTAGACTAACGCTTGTTACTGAGGAGGGTATTTTTGTGTGGGGGTGGCCACCTTAACATGTTTGGTGTCAGTGACACTGTCATTGACAACATTTTTATTTCTATTCCAATAACAAGGTTTATCCCCAAAAGACTTCTCTTTATTAGAATTAAAAAAATTGACTTTCCCTTTTGCAACAAGGGCTCGTTCCAAGATGGAACCCTTCTCCACAAGTGCCAGAAAGGTGGTGATGCAATGGAATTGGAAGTTATGAGCCATATCTGGGTGGGAATTTTTGATAAATAATGTGACCATGTCTTTTTCTGATGGTGGGAATTTCATCCTGATGGCCAAGGCACGCCATCTTTGCAAGTAACTTGCAAAGGTCTCTCCATCATGTTGTTTTTCTTTCAGGAGATCAAGTGTGTCAATATCCTTCTCTAGATTAAAAGAGAAGTGGGAGACAAATTGCTCAAATAATTGTGCAAAGGTTTTGATAGATCCTTTTTCAAGGCCCATAAACCAGTTAAGGGCAACTCCTTGTAGACTTTTAGGAAAAAGTCGGATAAGATAATTATCGTTATGCTTTACCTCTTGGCAATGGGCATAAAATTCTTGAAGGTGGGCTCTAGGATCCCTGGTTCCTTTGTATTTATCAAATTTCGGTATCTCAAAATGCTTGGGGAAATGAACCAAGGAGATGGAGGGATCAAAAGGATAAGGACATATGTCCTCAAACTTGAATTTTTGTTTACCCGTTCCAGCTTGTAGATCCTTTAATGTTGCTTTTACTTCTTCCAAGTCCTTATTGACGAAAGTTGTGGGAGTCAAAGTGGATTGATTGTATGGGTAGTATTGTGGATATGATGAGGATGTCCCTACCGCTGTCGGATCATAGATGGGTTGAGTCAGATACAAGTGTGTTTGTTGATTATAAGTGGATTGATAGTTGGATGATTGATTGTGATGAGTGGGAGCCACTTGTTGGTAAGGCGACTATTGTTGATAGTAGGAAGTGAGGGACGAGTCTTGTTGTTGTGTAGCATTTTGGCAATACATGGAGGTAGGGCCTCTTTGTTGATGTGATGATGGTTGTTGGTAATAGGAAATGTAAGGTACCCCCTGCTGATAAGTTGGTTGTTGTTGAAAGTAGGGCAGATAGGATTGGTATTATTGTGCAATGGTGGGTTGTTGCATGGCATATGGGGATGGATTCGATGGTTGTTGGTGGGGATGATTTTGAGGCTGCAAAGGATGGGTGTAAGGTGGCGGTTGGGTCTATGTTTGGTTTTGAGAATTCTGATGATGAGTCATATTGAGATGGGATGGAATAGTGTATGTGCTAGAGGGATGATAGAGGTACGTAGTAAGTGGATTATGGTGTGTTTGTGTAGGGATGTGCACATGTTGTTGTGGGGGTCATTGTTGTGGCTGTTGTTGATGATATGGGTGAGATGAGATATGTTGTTGCTGGGGGGCGGCCACAAAAGGGCTATGCGGTGGTTGTTGTGGCTATGAGGTAGACTGCACTACTTGATGTGATGGTTGTATAAGAACGGTAGTGTGTTGCAGATGTTGTGGATGTGAGGATTGAGATGAGGCTACATCGGTAGACATATGTTGTGGTGGTGCATGGAGTGTGGTGGATTGGTGTGGATTATTTGGAGGCTATCGAAATGCAAGAGGTAGAAAATCGGTAAGTATAGGTGTGCCCCCATTATTAGGATATGGGGGAGGAAGCCGTGGAGCAGATGGGATGTATGATGGCATGCCATAGGCATGGGGATCATTAGGAAATGGTGGTGGAATAGTAGGTGTTATGGTAGAAAGATGAGGATACTCTTGGACTTGATGGATGACGACATTTCCAAATTCGGGGTGGTACCAGTTGTTCATGGGTGCACTCTCGGGGGCATAGGAATTTCCTGGAACATTTTGCAAAGCTTGCGGATCAACATATGTTGGAAGGTTATATGGTGAGGCATCAGAGTATGATGGTGGTTTGACTCCCTTCATGAGTAGGGTAGCAAGGATCTTATCCCCATGTTCGTTGAGGAGACGATCTTCCATTTGGACATTGGCAGGATTACTGAGATATTCATCAATGGTGACTTCTAGTTGATTGACCATGTTCTCATCATCGGGTGGTGTGATATTTTGGATGTCGGTGTTCGATTGGGATGAGACGTCGTTATGGGGATCATGTGGATTGTTTGGAATGTTATTGGTATCTTGAGGGACATTTGGTTGGGAACCTTGGGTTTGTTGGTCTGCCATTTTCTTTTTTGTTTGTGAATGGGTCTGAATGAGTATGAACGTGTAAAATAGCTAAGTGATTTTAAGATGCAACTTCTAAAGGATGATCTAGGTGATGATTTGGATTGATTGATTCAGATTGGATTAGGATTGTAGCATTGGGTTGGATGTTGGATCGATTGATAGGATGATGAATCAATTGATGGTGTATCAATAAATTTGATGATTTGGATAAGGATTGGATTTGATTAGATAATTTTGATTGGATGATGGGATTTTGATTGGATGTTATTGGATTTGGATAGATTGGATTGGATTGTTTGGATCAATTGGATAAGTTTGTTTTGGATTGGATTATGGATTAGGATTGGTTGATGGAGGGGATCCTAAAACCCAATTCGGAAATCACCCTAAGTGACTTAAAACATTGGTTGATTGGATTAAACTGGCTAAATCAATGATCACGACATCGAATCCGCCTTGAGATAAAAAGGGGATTGATTTGGGCCAATGATGTTGAATTTCAACACAAATCTTCCTCAGGATAGAAGTAGATTGATTAGGTTGAAGACAATGATTGATATGAAATGATGATCAAACCTAATGCCTTGGTTAATTCGGGTAATAACAAAGGTTTAAAGGACTTTTGAATGCAAATTAAGGATGTCCTAAGGGTTCCTTATATGATGGGGGTGTTGTTGAAGTGTTCCTTTTGGAAGAAAAGCAACCCTTTAAGTCACACGGTAAGATGGTAGAACGGGTATCCCAAATTGTGAAATGATCAATGGGAACGTGATAAATGGATGTTTAAAAAGGTTAAATGGAAGCTTGGAATGGTCAAACGGGGTGAAATTGTCCATTCAGGAGGGTGTATCTGCCCTTCTGTAGTCAAAACAATGGATCAGGGGGGAAAATCTGCCCCTCTGTAGGAAAATAGTGGATCGGGGGGAAAATTCGCCCCTCTACAGAAAAATAGTGGACCAGGGGGGCAAATCCGCCCCTCTGTATGAAAACAGTGGACCAGGGAGGAAAATCCGCCCCTCTGCAAGAAAATAGTGGACTAGGGGGGAAAATCCACCCCTTTGTAGAAAAATAGGGACTTGGTTTATGGCAAGGACTTGAAATGATTCAATGAGGCTGACTTATCAAGATTTACTAGTTTCTCACAGGATGACACTTTAAGCAAGCACAATCCTATGATTAGTGTTAAGGAGTATGGCCAACAAAGGTCTTAATCTAGGATGCACAAGGTTTCTAAGGAGTCCTTGATATACTCTTGGTACGTGAGACACAACCGTGAATACCAGCCCGTCACAAGCGTGAGTCGGTAACCCCAACGAGATACTGAAGGGCTCAGACCAACTCTTCACGTCTATCTAGGTATCACCCTAGCTTCAACGCTCTGCCAGAAACAACGTGATTGGATTGGGGTACAGATTTGGCTCTCCCCCCTTTTTATATCCCACCGGTACGCATGGTTGGGATCGTCCCTTGGGGTGATGAAATCCCCAAGTAGGTCCCTCTAAAACGAAGGCACTAATTATTTCCAACTACCCCCTCGATCCACACAAAGTGCAAGGGGAAGGTGAAAACAAGTTAATGCCCCCTTTGGGTAACACAAAAATAGACACACCACACAACAAGTATTACTTCCTCCTAATTAAACTATGTGCCTAGATGAAAACAACAATAAAAGACTCTTAAAATCTGCATAAATTAATGGTCCTGCAAATAAATGTTAGTTGTTTTATCCTTCGTCTCTTGTGAATAACCACAAAATGCTGCAAAGTATTAGTAATAAATCCAACTACACCCACAAACAAGCAAAGTTAGGGGGTTAGAACTTCAAAACAACAAAAAATTGAGCCAAATCGAAGCTAAAATGCCTGTTTTTACCTTAAAAAATGTGTTGTTTAGGGAAAATCCACCCCTCTGTAGTTAAAATGCTCAAGGGTTTGGTAGCTAAAATATCTCTTCTTCAAATGAGAGAAAGGAGGGGGTATTTATAGAACAATTTGAATTCTCTAGAGAATTTAATGGTTGAGATTAAGCCAACAAGGTCAAGATGGAGGGCTATGGTGAGTTGAGGACTCACAAGCCCTCACATCTTGACATGTGGAATGTGAGATTGCTTAGGGTGAGATGATGTGGAAATGAAGTGGAAGAAAGGTACATGATGTGGTTGAAGGACAAGTACCTTGTAGGTACCTTGGGGGATGAGAATATTTCCTCAAAAAATAACTTCTTGTCCCCAAATGAGAATGAAAAAGACATTTGAGAAATTTTAGAATTTCTCAAAAATCTCCATGAGAAAGTGGTTGGAGAAATAAATGTGAATTAAAAATTCACATGCTTGAGAGAGTCTAATGGATAAGAGAGGGTTTCCAAAAAGATGGGGATTTGCCACATGTGAATGATGTGACAAGTTAAAAGTTCTAGAAGTCCTTGGCACATGTAAAATGACAAGTCAAGTCTTCTAGAACTTGCATGGGGATAGTGTAAACCTTGGAAGGATAAAACGTGACTTAAAAATTCACATGGGAAAGAGATTCAAGGCCAAGAAAGGCAAGTGGAAAGGTTGACTAAAAAAGGTATGCTAAATGTGGCTAATGACCTTGATTAAGGTTGTGCAAACACCAGATTAGGATAATTAATGAGAAATTAGAATCAAGTGAGAGATTATGGAGAATGTGGCACTAATCTTGATTAAGTGGTGCACATCCTAATCATGGATTAATTAATTTAATCTAGATTAAAAGAGGATTATGGAGAATGTGACAAGGAGAGAGAAAATGAGGAATTAAAATTTGATTTTAATCAAAAAGGTCAAATGACTAAATTAAATAAATTGTCCTATTTATTTAATTTAGAGAAGAAAAGGTGTAAGGTAAATTATTTAATTATTCAATTACATACTTTAGGAACCTTAGGCAGAAAATGAAATAATGATTAAATAAATTATTTAATCACTATTAATGAAATAGATGAATAGAGTAGATGATTTTGGCCATGTGGAAGTGGTCAAATTTAGATGTCTACAATATGTAGTTAGTTGTATAGAATTATACCTAGGAAATAGCAGTAGGTGAGCTAGGTTGCTCATTCATTGATACTTAATCTGATGAAGTGCTTTTGTCTATTGATTTTTCATGGAATTAAGGTTCAAATTGATATTATATATTTCATAGGAAATCATCCTTTCGCAATGGCCTTCTATAAAGCTTCAATTGATGGCCATTGATTAAGAGTGAAAACCTTATCGCATCAATAGTTATCAGTTGAACTACTCTATTTGGAAAAACATTTTGAATTTCATATGGACTGAGCCATCTTGTTTATAATTTTCCCTTATGATATTTGTACTTGGAATCATAAAGTAAAGCCTAATCACCTACATTGGTTTGTTTCATCTTGATAAACTAATCATGTCACCACATCCTCTATTTCTACACAATCTCAGTATGGTGAATGGCGTCCATGTGTATCTCATCTAAATCATTGAGATTGTGCAACCTCTCCTTTTATTTTGTTGATATATCCATCCATAATTGTACTGTTGTTCTGAGAGTTTTATATTCAAATTCAATTGGAAGGACTGGCTTCTTTCCATACACCAATTCATATGGTGTGAAGCCTTTTTTTGTTTTCTAGGTGGTCATGTAAGCCCAAATTGCTTTTAAAGGTAACCTTTCTACCCAATCCTTCTTATGGAGTTGTACTATTTTTTTTAGGATATTCTCTATTTCTCTATTTGTAACCTCTAATTGTCCATTGTCTTGAGGGTGGTAAGGAGTAGATTTCATGTGTCTTATATCATATTCTTGCACTATTTTAGTGATCGGATCTGAAGTAAATGGAGGTCCTTGGTCTATCACTATTTCCCTAGGAACACCATATCTTGTAAAGATATCTTCATTGAGAAACTTAGCAACATTTCCATATTTGGTAAATTGTAAAGATTTGACCTCTACCTACTTTATAAGGTAATCTATACAGGCCAAGATGTATTCCTTGTTGTTTGATATTGGAGATATAGGACCAATAAAATATAGCCCCCACTTATCAAATGGTGTTATGACTAGTTGTGGCTGAAGTGACATTTCATCTTTTTTAGTTGGTCATCCCATCCTCTAACATCTATCACACCTTCTTGTGTACTTGACTACATCCTTGTGAAGTGTTGGTCAATAATAGTCAGTGTTCAAGATTTTAAGAGCTATCCTTTTTTCTACAAAATTTCCTCCATAAGGTTCATTATGACATGCTTTGAGAATGCCATAGACTTCATCTTCCTTAATGCACCTCCTCATTATATTATCAGGCCCTATATAAACTAGATATCCATCTACCATGAATAAGGAAAAATTATCTCAACTAGATGTCTATTTTCCCTTGGTGAGAGATGTGGTGGTGTTTTCCCTACAACTAGATAATTATCTATGTCTGCATACCAAGGTGTATGGAGAGAGAGGGAAAAAAAGTGCTCATACAAGAATGAATCATCCATAATATCCTCTTTTGATTTTGTCGGTAGTCTAGAGATAAAGTTTTCTACTACATTAGCCTTTTCTGATTTGTCTACAATTGTAACATCAAACTCATAGAGTAGCAATAACCATCTCACAAGTTTGCCCCCAACCACTAGTTTATTCATCAAATACCTAATTGTTGTATAGTCTGTATGAATGAATATAGAGTAGCATGTGATGGAGCTCTTGAATTTATTTATTGCATAGACCACTTCCAACATCTCCTTTTCAGTGACTATGTAATTCAATACTGCACCTTGAATATTTTTGTTGATATAGTAGATATCATATTCTAAGAATTCCTTCTTTCTGTCCTAAGACAACTCCCATCAAAATCTCAAATGCATCAATGTGTATATGAAAATTTATGGTCTAGTTTGGTCCTCTCAAGACTGAATCCTTTGTAAGTGTTTCTTTAAGAGCTTCAAAGGCATGTTGGCAAGCAGGTGTGCAGTCAAATTTCACATCTTTAGATAATAGGATAAACAATGAAGCTATAATTTTATTGAAGTCTTGTATAAGTCTCCTATAGTACCCAGCATGACCAAGAAAGCTTATGAAATCCATTTATCTTTAAGGAATAGGTAGTGTGGAGATGACCTCAGTCTTTTTTGGGTCTACTTGTATCCCCTTGTTGGACATAAAGTGTCCCAAAACTACTCCTTTAATAACCATCATGAAACATTTTTCATGACTTAGGGATAGGTCATGATCTTGGCATATCTAAAGTAATTTCTCTAAGTTAGCAAGTTCTTCCTCATAAGTATTCCCATAGGTTGTAAATCCATCCATGTAAACTTCCATGGAATCATGAGAAAAATTTGAGAATATACTTAATACTGCCCTTTGGAATGTGGCAGGGGCATTGCTAAGCCAAAATGATAAGATATAATAGGAATATGTACCCCAAGGGAAAGTAAAGGTTGTTTGTCTTGGTCCTCTGGAGCTATTTTGATATGGTTATATCCACATAATCCATCCAATAAGGACAAATATTATTTTCCTGCTAATGAGTCCAACAATTGATCAATGAATAGAAGGGCGAAGTGGTCTCTTCTGGTTGTTGCATTTAAATATTGGTAATCAACACACACTCTCTATTTCCCTCCCTTCTTGGGTATAATTACTAATGGAGATACCCACTAACTGTCAAAGATTAGACAAATGAACCTCACATCTAATAACTTTTATAATTTTGCCTTAACTATGTCGCGTATAGCTAGGTTCTTTCTTCTTTGAGGTTGCCTTACCGATCTGTAGCCTTCGTTAATGTAAATTATGTGCATGCATAGGTTAGGATCTATCCCTTTCATGTCATGGTAATCCCATGCGAATGCAGTTGTGCGTGCTTGCAACATGTTCAACAATGAAGACTATTGTACAATAGTCAATTGACTATTTACATTTAATGTCCTTCCCAATGTAATCTTAATTCCTAGGGCTGATGTTTTGACAAAGGCAACATCAAAACCTAAAATATTGAGAGTGAAATTATGGGGTAGTAATGTATGCAAAATATGAGATAGAATCAGATGTATTGGTAAGGATTATGTTTTGTAAAGGGTCTTGGAAGCATGTTAGCCAGTTGTATTGATCTGGGTCCTTGCCATAAGTGTTTTGCATAATGTTTGCAAGTAGTTTATCTTCATCTTGTGTTTCCAACATAAGACTAAGTTCAATATTCATTAGTGTTTTTAATGAGTATTGATCATCTTCATCTAAGGTAGACCATGCCATTTGATCCAAATTTGTATATGGCTATGCAGGTGGGTATAGGACTAGTTTTTTTGTCACAGTTCCATTGGAAATGATCATGCTACCAGACCTACAACCTATGAAGGTATATGTAGTATCTAACCAAGGTCTCCCTAGAATTAAGGGGTATCTTTCTAGGTTTTCTTTAGGTTGTAACACCATATTGTTTGCAAGGTATTCCCATGAATCCAATGTGATGACCATGTCTTCTATAATTCCCTTTGGTTTTACCGTAGACCTATCTGCTAATTGTAATATAGTAGGTGTAAGTCTGAGCTCCATTACTTGTAGTTGCTTCATGGTTTCCTTTTTCATAACATTTATGACTACTCCTAGGTCAATTAAGGTATTATTGATGAAAATTCCATTTATTTTGAAATCTACAACAAGGCTCCTAGGATCTACATATTTAGGGACAACTATGTTTCCTAACATAATATCTGCAAGTTGTCCTAGAACATGCACAATATGAGGGTCCTTCCATTTTTTACCTGGATTATTAAGGCATAATTCTCTCATTGTCTTGGTATATATTGGCACTTCCTTAATTACCTGTATGAGGGATATCTTTATGCAAACATCTATGAGTTTTATTAACATGTCAGATTCAACTTTAGAATGATGTTTTTATATAGTTAGTCTCTCAAGGAATGGTGGTTTTGAACTTATGTTGGTTGGTTTAACCTGATTTGTTTAAGTTTCCTTATGTTTTTTGTCCATAGTTTCTATTGGGAGTTCCCCATCAATCAACTCTATGATGGGAGGAGATGAAGGCCCAACTAGCATTTTCCTTGATTTGTGGTTGACATCACTCACCTCAACCCCATATGTATAGTATTGGATGGTTTCATTAGCATAATCATGTTGAAAAAACTTATTTTTGGGGTTAGGTGTAGGTTGTGTTGGAAGCTGAGGTGATCTTGGTGGTGATGGTGCAACCATGGTTGGATTTGGCATTATGGCAAGCTATTGTGGCTGCAAGTAATTTGTGTTTTCATTTTTCCATTATTGACTTCCATGCCACTATGATGGCCATTGGTTTTGTTGTGGTGGTCATTTGGAGTTATAGTTTGGTACCTGGTAATGTTGTGGTGGCCATATCCCTTGTTTTTGTTGAGTCCAATTAGAGGCTTGGGAGATTGGCCAAGGTGGATTTTGTACATTAGTCTAGTGTCGAGGGTTCCAATTTGAGAAGTTTGAATTACTACTTGGAAACGATATAATGTAGTTCAAGGGGTGAGGCATACCTTGTCTTGGTTTCCATGGATTTTAATGAGCAATGTAAACACTTGACCTTGTTCATCCTCCAGGGCATGAAACTTTGGCTTTTCTTGCTTGTATTTAGAGATATTGACTAGCTTTTTGCACTTGCAATTGATTCTCTTCCGGAGATAATGTGGGAAAAATTATGTTAGGTTTCTATTTGATTCTTCCTAATTCTTCTAGATATGGAGGGTATCTAGTTTAATATCCAAGTGGCTAATGATGTCCTCCTTCATATTTGATAGAAGATTGCTAATCTCTACCCTTGAAACTCCAGTAGATGTCCTATTGAGAGAAGAGGTCCTATCACCCCTGTCTTCTTGATGAATGATTTGGAGTAATTTTTGCAAACTTTACAAATCTCATCAAAGGGAAATTGAGATATGTCCCCTAATCCTATGAGATTTAAATTGTCCATAGAATCTTCATGGAATCTCCTTAAAATATTGATTTTAAGGATTAACAAGAGATTTTGTTTTGATGAGATTTCTTGAGGAAAAATTGAAATCTCTCAACATAATCTTCCAATGGCTCATCTTCTCTCTATGACATCCTAAAGATTTCATCCCTTTTTCTATTTGTACCTCTAGAGTAATCCTAATATTTTTCTAGGAATTTTGTCTTCATTGTCTCCCAGTTGGGAACAACATTCCTTCCCAACCCCATGAACCAACATAAAGCACCATCATTTAGCATGGCTGGGAATAATTTAAGCCATTGTGCATCTATGGTGTATTCATAGATCCAATATAGTAAATTAAACTTGAAGAGAAAGGTGTATGGATCCTCGATAACTAGCCCATAAAAATAAGTAATGTTGAAGGATGTATATTCTTTAGAGAAACAACCCTTTTGTGGTTAGTTATAGGGAATTCAACCGTCACATGTTCTCTTAGGTTATCCATGAATTCTTCAACCATGATATCTAAAATGAAGAAAAAGTGAAACCCTAGGATTTGACTCTAGGGTTTAGACACTTTTCCTTATGTGTTTCATTTAGAAATGGAGGTGGCAGGAGTTTGATGGATTTAGATAAGGTATAAGACTAACCTACAACCTAAAAGGTGAGTCAACTTTCCCTTGACCAAACTTGGAATGGTTTTTGGAATGAAATGCAATGAAATGACTATGATAATGATGTAAATTTCTATTATGATGGAAATACAATAGATTCAGAAAGTCATAGACAAATTTAGATTTCAAAAATAGACTAAGCAGAGTTTTGTGCAACTGTAATATGAATTTGGAGTTGATTTTTGAGGACCAAGTTGAACCCTTGGTGACTATGGCCCAGTAGATGAATTCTATATTTTATTTCACAGTCCTTTGGAGCTAGATTAGATCCTTCCTTCCCCAATTGTTGCACTATCGGATCTTCGTCAGGTGCATCGATAATTGAGTTTCAATGTGTTATCAAAATGTAGGGTTTGAATGCAAAAATAAATAATTGACCTTCAAACTTCTCCCAAACCTCTTTAGATCTAAAAATTGCACATTCAAAGAGAGGGGAAGGGTTGTACTATATAGTGGATTGCCTCAGTCAAACCCCATGTTAGTGTTTCCACTTCCACAATGGTATTGTCAATGAAAGAGAGCATATCCTTTTGAGCCCAATAAGGATAAATGATAAAATAAATGATGAATCAAACAATGGAATGCAACTCACCACTCAAAATGGATTCCTTGAAGGATTGAAGTCATGCACATCTCCACAAGGATTAATTTTTGTTGGCTTGATTTTCTTGAAGACCTACAAGGGTTAGATCTCATAAACAATATGATAATATAAACATGATCAAACTCACATATACTTTGACATGATGCTTTGATATTGAATTGCTATAATAAATTTTCTCTTGACTGCTCTTTCCTTTCTTGAGAATGCTCTTGATCTCCAAAATCACCTCTTAATGCTAATTAGTTTTCAAATGATACAATGACTAGGTATTTATATGCAATTATTCTAATTTCTCAAAAACTAAATCTCGATAGCCAAAATTTGACATTTGACATTCAAATAATAAAATGTCACCTCTGACATATTTAATTTTGGAGGCAAAATGGAGGGACTTAGTTGCCCTAGGTGACTAGGTCCTAGCCCTATTTTGCGGGACTTAAAGTGTCAGGGGAAAAATATTAAATGAATGCTTTGGTATTCTACATGCATTTTATCGATAAATATTAAAATGAGCCACAAAAGGAATAATTTAGGAAATTAGGTGTACAATTAGGTCCATGCACTTAGGGGGAGAAAAACATAGTATGAAATTTTCATGGGTGACAATTTACGATGCTACATTTAGCCCCCACTTTAGTAAAAGTATGAAATTACACTCAAAATCACACTAAAGTAGAAAATATGTCAAGAGGGGTTCAATTATCCAAACATAGAAGAGGCAGGATAGCAATGAATCTAGGGGGATGCACAAGCCCCCAAGATTCAAGATCCCATGGCAAACCAATATAAGGACAGAGGAACACACATGTGAAGTGAAATACAATATGGAAAACATAGATCATACACAATAAAGACACATAACATAACATATAACATGAACATCAAACAAAACACAAACACAATGTAAACATGATGTAAACACATAATATACAAAAACCACAAAACAAAACACAAGTTTAGTACTAAAAATATTCGACTTGATAAGGAAAAGAGACCTCAATCTTAAATTTGTCTCAAATACCAAACGCCATCCATCAAATGTTCTATCTAGCAAAATGATACTCTCACAAGGATGTAAAATCGCTTATGAGCTAAAAAGTCTCACTTTAGGAAGTGCATAAATTTTAACGTTCAAGAGGACAAATGACAAACTCACCTAAGAAGATGTATAAAAATTCAAGGGGATGAACAAGACTCACCTAAGAAGGTGCATAAAATTTTAACGTCCAAGAGGATGAACAAGACTCACCTAAGAAGGTGCATAAATAGCCAAGGGGATAGACAAGGCTCACCTAAGAAGGTGAATAAATGTCTAAGGGGATGAATTGATAACCACACCTCAGGGGGTGTTATAAACAAAACCTCCACTAAGGGGGTATATCAATAAGTCAAATCTCACAAGATGAAATGGATAGGGGTAATATATGCCCCCCTTAAAATGTCAACATACTTGCTATTTTGGTATCTTAAGGAGAAAAAAATGCACACCTTCAAAAATAGTTATCATTGCCCCCCAAGTGTAGAGATAAGGAAAACCATGCAAGAGACTATCATGTTTCTACCATAAAAAATACCATAAAATAAAGATGATTATTGTTTAGAGTGATTAGGTGCATCAACACATGGAATATCACCACAATCCTTAAGTTGTTGAATCTTATTATTCAAGGCCTGAAATTCATTGGTATAATGACCATGCACTCGATGGTATGCACAAAATAAGTTTTTGTTATAAATTTTCTTTTGAGGTTTCAAAGGAAGAGTAACTAAGTGAGCTTTGAGAAGCCTCGATAAGATATACTCTTGTTCAATAGTAGAAGAAATTTCTTTCTCTTGTGAAGAAAAACTTTCTTGCTTACCACAAGATGTCATACATACAATAGATGATAAAGCATTAGATGAAGATGGGGACGAAGGTTGGAAACCTAGACCCTATTTAGAAAAGTACGGTATAGACTTCACTTGATCATTACCTTTTTGTTCCATGTTTTTATTATATCCATTTTTAGAAAACATTTTGTATCCAAGGCCATAACATTCTTCTAACTTCGATGAAGAAATAATATGTACATTTTCTTGAGAAGAATTGGCTTTTTCTTGAGCACATAAATCTTTTTTCATTTTTTTAAAGTTAGGAATAATCCACTCATGAGGGGCCAAAGTTAAAGAGCCCCTATCACCATCATGGGGTGATGTTTTGGATTTTTTGTTGTAGAACAAGATAAAACACAAGACTCTTTAGGTTTAAATTGTGCAATTTTGTACTCTCCCATAAAGGAGGGTGTAAAACCTAATGAACCCCAATCATCATCTAAGAGTTTTGCTATAGATGACATACATAAGGATTATCATCAATTTGTATAGGTTATTTGGACTTTGATGGAGAGATTTTAGACTCCCCTTTGAAACAAGGTGTAAAATCTGATGACCCCTAATCATCATCCAAAGATTTCATCATGGGTAAAACACATTCTTATTTTTGTTCAACATGTATGGGTTCTAATTTTGAAGTCGAAATCGAAGTATTGATAGAGTTGGAAGTATTATGTTTGGCTTCGGCTTGTAAATTATAACTCTTTTCATCTTCTTTAACTATGTATATCTTATTATTATTCATACTTCATCTTATGGTGAAGGCTAGATGGAACTCCCTTCATGGTATGAATCCATGGTCTACTTAGGAGAAGATTATATGAAAGAGTTCTTGGCATGGCATAAACATGTGTAGGTAAAGTCATGGGTCCTAATTTGATAGGTAATGTGAGGACTCCTAATGGTTGCTTGTTAACATTATCAAAGCCACAAATTGAAAGATCATTAGGTTCTACAAGATTATTATCCATACCCATTTTATCTAGAAGATCAATGCCACAAACATTAAGACATGATCCACTGTCTACGATGGTATGCCTAACTCCAATTTTATTAATGATCAACTTTATCATTAAAGCTTCATTTATGTTTTGGGTCACAAGTGAGGGTAATTCATGTTGAGGGAATGTAATATCAAAATTTTCCACTTGCACACAATCAAACAAGGTTTCCATACCATTCGATTTAACAAAATTTGGGATAGCAATCTTATGCAAAGTCTCTTGGGGCATCCCATGGTATGTAGGTGATGCTAGAATCAAATCCCAAAGGGAAATTTTGGTTGGAGTATTATGAAATTGCTCAACAAGATCATATTCTTTACCCCTATGTTGAGGAATATTAAGTGCAGGTGGAAGGTATGGTTGAGGCAATGGGATGGATGTTGGCATTTTTTTTTGGTTGCTTATTATTTCTAGTGTTATATGTGTGAGCAACTACATGATAACTTGGTTGTTGTGACACATGATTACTAGTGAGTTGTTTTGCATAGTTTAGGATGTAGCTATGAGGTTTAGGAGGTCCTATAATGAGAGGTGACTTAGGAGATCCAATAATTAGAGGAATTTTAAGAGGTCCAATAATTAAAAGATTTTTAGGAGGTGCAATAATTAAAGGAGATATAATAGCCAATTATGCGTTTATAACCTCAACTGAGTTAACTATTTGTTGATGATATTCTATCAAGGGGGATCTAATGTCAACTTAGCATCTTCATCTATGCAATCCATCTTACTATATTTTGAAAGAAATGTATCAATGTTTTCATCTTCTTGTCCAACAATATCTGCCCAAGTATGAGATATATTGGGAGAGAAATAAACAAGATTCTTATGACGCTCAATGATTGGATCTTCTAACACTAAGATACCCTCTTCATAAGTAGGCGAGGTATCAAGAGAAGAATAAACATGATTGGAATGATTTTCAATTATTGCATTCTCTTGCACCATGCTAACCTCACACATAGGAGAGATAGTGGGAGAGGGATTAATGAAAAATAACAAAAGAGGAGAAATAAAATGATTTTGACATGCCTGTAACAAAAATTCCTTGAAATGGTTAACAATATCTAACAATAAAACATGAATTGTGATAATACAAGATTCTTGCACTGAGAACATTGTGTTTTCCTATGGATCAAGCTAACAACATTTTTAGAAAAATAGACAGTTACAAGGCTCATATTCAGAAACTGAGGCTAGATCTAGCCAGAGACCTTAGACAAGATTGTGCACATAAAATTTGGGCTCAATTTAGCTAGACTAGGTCACCTAGGGCGACTATACCTTGTACAAATTTTTATAAAATTCAAAATTTGAGTGTGCATAATATTGCTTGAAGTTCCTATTTCTGTGTGTATATAATTGTGACACTGAATATTTTTTTCAGAATTTTCCCAATTTAGGATTATGTAATTCAAAAATGCAAGTGTGCAACAATTTGTAAATTGTTCAAGCAATAAAAGACAATTGTAAATGCAATTCCTAGATCCAAGATGCAATAATTGACTAATTATAAGATGCTAAAATCTGAAACTGATGATGTTGATGCCTTTTTGAAACAAAACAATGCAAATTTTCACTTTTTGAGCTATATGCAAGATGCCTAAATGAATGCAATGGATAATTTCATATTTTTTTCAGATTTGAATGACTTAATGCAGACTTTTAAATGTAATTGGAATGTATATTTGATCTATGATGAATGAAATTAACCATCTATTGCAACATATGATGCAATATTGTATGTAAATTTTTGAATTTTTATGCCTTTTATAATGCAAAAATGAATTCCTAAATGAATAATGCAAAATAATGTAATGCTAAACCTAGATCTAGGATGATTTGATTTAGATTTCAAAAGTTTTATAATATTAACATGTCAATTTCACCAAAATGAAATGATGAAAAAGTGAAACCCTAAAATTTGACTCTGGGGTTTAGGCACTTTTCCTTATGTGTTTCATTTAGAAATAGAGGTGGCGAGGGTTTGATGGATTTGGAAAAGGTATAAGGCTGGCTTACAACCTAAAAGGTGAGTCAACTTGACCTTGAACAAAATTGGAATGGATTTTGGAATAAAATACAATGAAATGAATAGGCTAATGATGCAAATTACTATTCTGATGTAAATACAATAGATTCAAAAAGTCATAGAAAAATTCAGACTTTAGAAACAGATTGTGTAGAGTTCTGTGCACCTGTGATATAAATTTGGAGCTAATTTATGAGGACCAAGTCATCCTGGGTGACTATGTCCTAGTAGATGAATTCTAGATCTGATTTTATAGTCCTCTTGAGCCAGATCAAAGCCTTCTTTCCCTAGTTGTCACACTGTCGGATCTTTGTCAGGTGCAACAATAATTGAGTTTTTGTATGTTGTCAAAGGTGTAGGGTTTAAATAGAAAAATGAATAATTGACCTTCAAACTTCTCCCAAACCTCTTCAGATCTGAAACCTACACATTCAAAGAGAGAGGAAGAGTTGGTATAGGGGCTTGCCTCGATCAAACCCCATGTTAGTGTTTCCACTTCCACAATGGAAATGCCAATGAAAGAGAGCCTATCATTTTGATCCCAATAAGGCTAAATGATAAAATAAATGATGAATCAACAATGGACTACAACTAACCACTCAAAAATTGATTCCTTGAAGGACTAAAGTCATGCACATATCCACAAGGATTAATTGTTGTTGGCTTGATTTGCTTGAAGACCTACAAGGGTTAGATCTCACAAACAATATGATAGCATAAACATGATCAAACTCACATATAATTTGATAGAATGATTTGATATTGAAGTTCTATAATAAATATGCTCTTGATTGCTCTTATATTTCTCGATAATTCTCTTGATCTCCAAAATCACCTCTTAATGCTAGTTAGTTTTCAAATGATGCAATGACTAGGTATTTATATGCAATTATTCTAATTTCTTGAAAACTAAATCTTGATTGTCGACATTTGACATTTGAAATTCAAATAATAACATTTCACCTTTGTCACATTCAATTTTGGAGGAAAAATAGGGGGACTTAGTTGCCCTAGGTGACTAGGTCCCAACCCTATTTTGTGAGACTTAAGGTGTCGAGAGAAAAATATTAAACAAATGCTTTAGTTTTCTACATTCAATTTATTGGTAAATGTTAAAATGGGCCACATAATGCATAATTTAGAAAATTAGGTGTATAATTAGGTCCATGCACTTAAGGGGGCAAAAAATAGTGTGAAATTGTCATGGGTGACAATTTACAAGATTACAATATCAAAATATATTATAGAAATATCCTCTATAATTGATGTAGCTACTGGTATAAGGGTTGATCCTTCTTCATTAATCCCTTCAATTTTTTTTCTCTGTCCACTAGTGTCTTCAAATGTTTCATGTATTGAGGGGAGAAATCTTCCCAAAGCATCTGTTTGTCCCTACATGTAATGGTTATAGCTCTTTAAATCAATAGCTCCTGCATATTTTTAGTAAATAGTGTTGTTGTTGATGCCTAAATACCTATTTCCCCTAATACTAAAATAAATTTTGATATCCTATGAAAGCTTGAAAAGAATTAAAAACACAGAAAAAAATCTTGAACTTATTACCATCCCTGACAACGACACCAAAAATGTGGAGCCAACTCTAATGCCTAATTAACTCGGTGCTACTGAGTATGCACACAACTTAGAGGACCCGAGGATCCCTAACTAAACAATTCACCATTCACAAGAGAGATACATTATATCATCAACTAGGGAGTCATAGAACTCTAGATAGTGTTAATAAAGTATATACATTCATGGATTTTGGACATCCTACATCGATTGAGTATAGGTGAATAAACATATACAAATATAGTAAAAGCTTGAAATCAGAATAAACTACTAATTCACAAAACAAAGTAAAATAATACAAGTAACTACCTTCTGTTATGTGTACCTAATGCTTAAGACTGTAACCATTAACTATTAAATTTGAGTGTTCTAACTTGGTTAATCCTCTGGAATATGAAATAAAACATTAAGCTACAAATAACACATTCATTCATAACCATATAACTGAAAACTACCAATTGAATTCACAATACATCATTTAATCTAATAATTGAAATCAAAGTGGCTCAACAATACCTCAAGTGGCCCTTGCTTGAGTTGCTGCTTCCACATGATTTTGTCAAACACTCACTTACTCAAAAAATCATAGTATCAAATCAATTCTCTTTTATTGCATTCTAACATAAAATTGTTACACAAAATCTAACATGAAGTATGTTTACTTGATATTTATTCAATAACACATATTCTCATAACACTGTTGCCACTACTAGTACCACTAGATCTCCTCCTCAATAGAGGATCCTACTATATAGGGTCTATGAGGGAGTCCCATTATTCATGAACTAAAAGTAAACTAAGGAATATTAGTTAACTCTTCCTCAAGAGTAGGAACAAGATTGAGTCTTGAAATAAATAATAATAATTACTTGAAATAGGAGTAGAGAAATCAAACACAGATTCTATGTCCAACAAACTTAACCATTTACAACATAAACGTGCTCAACAAAATAGTTCTGTCATAATTCAATCTTGTTGAAAATAGAATTCTTCTCTTGTAGAGATAAAAAATGGCCACAATAAAAAAATATTGCCTTTTGGTCTATGAGGAAGGATCTAGGTGAACCAAAAACTAGTTCAAAGTTTAAAGATATGAAAGAAGAGTTTGAGTTTAGCAATTTGTGGAATAAAGAGCATCCCTATGAACGTGAAGAAACTAATGATGAATGTGATGATGATAGGGAAGAAAAAAGTGTACAATATGCAAGAAAAGTCAAATCTAGTTTAAGTGAGACCACAAAACAAGCATATACTTTAGGAGTAGTCATAGCTTAAAAAATGGGTTATGAAGGTGGTAGTTTGGGGTCCCCCGAACAAGGAATTTGTACAAAAATAGATGTAGACCCTAAAAAATCTACTGATAAGCGAGGCCTTGGAGCTGATAAAATAGCCCAAGGGCATACAAAAACAACTCAAGTTGAAACAATTTATTTTTCTACAACTTCAAATCCTAATCCTCATGGTCAAATACAATCACAAGTAGGACATGCCCATGGTGGAGAAACTAGTGCAACTAGCACTACCACTAGTGGCATGGTATGGTTAGTAGTACTAGTAGTGGTCAACATATGCTACAACAATAAATTACACACAGGAGGCCAAGGATTATGACAGGTCCAAGTGCAACTACCAATACCAGTACCACTACCTTAAGTTATAGTTCCTCCCCAAAGGAGTTATTTCTAGGCACTCTTCCAGTTAGTGTGGCTACAACAACAATTGCAAGTACTCCTTCACCATTCAAGCATTCCATTATTTTTGTGTCTGAAGGTTTTGATTACAATGATGAGTTTAAAAAGAAATCATAAAAGTATTAAAAACAAATGAAGTAACTGATAGAGAGTTTGTCTATTGTAGCTTAAAATCTTGAAACAACCAAGGTATTACCCACATTTGAACCAAATAAAGAAATCATGGAGTGCATGTTTGTTGTTCCCAGAGTTCAAAATAAACCAGAGAATTAGATGGATTGCTCTAAATTTTAGGTGAGTTGTTTCCAATTGGATTTTTCTGGATACAATTTTTATGAAAAAATTAATGTATCAAAGAAGAATAATGAATTGGTGTACACATCATTGCTAAGGCGAGAGAGAGAGAGAGAGAGAGAGAGAGAGAGAGAGAGAGAGAGAGAGAGAGAGAGAGAGAGAGAGAGAGAGAGAAGGTTGCAGATTCAAATAGAAAAGTTACAGAAAAACCTAGAAAATGAGAAAGAAAAGAGGAAATCAACATATAACAAGAGCAATGAATTATAAAAATGAATAAAACAATATGCTTCTACATCTACAAGCAGAGAGGATAAACAAACTGAAGTGGAATTGAATGAATTGAAGAAAAGGTTAGATGAGAGAAAAAAGAAATATGAAGAGTAAAAATACACTTCAGAAAAATTAAAACAAAACCTAGCAAAAGCAAAACAGCAGTGGGAACAAAAATTGGAAGAAAAGAGAAGAAAGTGAAAGATTGGTGACAGAGCTGAGGGAAGCAAAAAATGAAATAAACTCTTTTCAGAATAAGTTAACTACATTCTGTAGAGAAACAACGCGGCATATAAAAGAAAATATTTGGGAGGAAATAATGCAGATGATTGATCATTTGTGTGAATTGTTTCAATTGATTGATGATTCGATAGTACATAATAGGAAACTCAGGAAATATGTAGGGGACAACAAAAAACTAATTTCAATAGAGAAAACTACAAATAAAATTCAACAAACAATCTACAAAGCCAATGACAATGAATTGAAATAAAAAAGAATTAATAACCGGATTGATGCCTCAATGAAGTTGTCATGTATCATTGAAAAGTGTTTGAGATAATACATGAAATAGAGGAATTTTTGGATCAGTCTACAAAAGATTTGAATAAGTTGGATAAAAAGGTGAGGAACTTGACAGAGCTTGGTTTTCCAAATTCTTTTGACATAACTGAGTGATTCATTGGAAAGGATGATTTCAAAAAGAAGATGATGGATACAAGGAAGATTGATTTGGACCAATTTCCTCATAACCTAGATGAGGTGAACTATTTGGATTACATCAAACCACTGATAACCTTGAAAGCAACTTTGACTGAAACATTCAAGTCAAATTCCAATGTCAATCAAGAATTGTTAACACATTTTCTAGTCAAAAACTTAGAACAAATGAAACTTCCATCAAGTGAATAGTGGAGCTTGCTACAAAAGTTGATAGAATGAATTGATAATATGAGTTTTCAACTTAGCTCTATGTAGAGTTCTCTTTGAGCAAGATTTTGCATTACCTCTATGTATTCCTTTATATTAAAAATTGAAAATAAAAAAAAACTCAAATTCAGTAATGTGTTCAATTATCTGTATTATTTATTTTCTCAATTGAAGAAAAACTTTGGTTTCTATCGCTAGATACACATTAAACGATTGTTGATGTTCATTATTGTATATGTTGATGTTGTTAATATGTTATTAAGCATTGAGTTGAGTGATTAATCGCTAAGTAAATGTAAAACTTATCAATGTGACACAATTAAAATATGAAATTATTAATAATATGTTAATTTATTCAATTTGATTCATAATTTGAAATTTCATGTAATACAATATAAAATATCATCAACTACAGTTTGGAATATGATCATGAAATGCAGTATAAATACCTAAAAACTACTAAATCACTTTTGGTGGAGCTTGTAAAATTTCATGATTTTTGTGTTGTCTAGTGTGTGGGAAATTTTGAAATACCTCAATTGCATTGAATTAGGGTTTTAGGGTCTGCAAGCTAGGGCTTTCTAAAGCCCTCATATGCTAAAACCTTAGTATCCTTGTTTTTAATCGTTGACATGTTGTACTTTTTCACCTAGTCTTTAAGTTACAACTTAAGGGTATTAGTGTTGTGTGTGTCTGCATCCCATCTTACTAGGAAGTGCCCCTTATAGATTTATTAAATGTAAATATTTACCCTCCTAAAGTATTAGTTCCCCGAGTGCTTTGAACATGTGTCAACGTTTCACATTGTCTCTATGGTTTGTGGAGGCTTTGGTTGTTTCATTTTCCAGTCTCGCAAAACTCCAAAAACATATCATGTGTCCAAATTTTTCAATGGGCCAATATTTTTATCTAATGTTTAAATTACACTTTGTTGAGCCCTATTGTCTCGTTTATGGTCAATCTCCCTTTTTCTTAATCACTTTAAGTTGTTGAATTAAGCATGCACATTTCATGGAGGCCCTTTCTTCATGGAGCTCTGACATTTTGACATGTTCTTCCCTACGAAACAACAATATATTGACATGTATTATACCACATGCTAATTCCTATTTTGAACACTCAAACCTTCACGGAGCCATCGTGTGATTGATATTTTGTTACTAAAAAGTTGTGAGATGATGACAAGTGCCAGTATTGCAATGCTTTGTAGTGATCCCTTCCTTTACGAGGGGTATATTTTTGTCTTATTATACCTTCACAAGTGTGTGAAATGGTGACACTTGTCTACATAATGAAAAAATGAGGATGTCACTTCACAAAGGTAAATTCAAATCTACACGATGATCATCAATCTTGGGATCAATGGTCCACATTCAAACCTAGCCAATGTCTCCTACTAATTTCACACGTTCAAGAATGTGAAGGAGTAATGGCGGATGGGATTGATATTTGTTGAATTCAAGAGGGCTAAGATAAATTACCTATTCAATTTTACTTCATTCAAAAATGCTAAAGTAATCAAATAGAGTGCTACAAATTTCTAAAGCGAATGAGGGATTTTTTGCTACAAAATTAGGATTTTTCAACATCAGACGAAAAAAGTAATTCAAACATCAAGCTATGAATTTGAAAGATTTTTTTTTGGGTAATGAGTGGTTATAGTCAATTCAAGGGAAAATAAAATTTAGTTACAGTGGGTGTATGCTTCCGATTTTTTTATAGAATTCTAGTTTGTGAAGAATTTTTTAAAACCCTAGTTTCTGTAAACCCTACAGTTAAAATGGATGAAACATCAACTAGAAAGAGAAGGCCTCTAGATGAGGAGATTATTGCATTGCTCCTAGGGTTAGGAAAGAGACCAAAGGTTTTTCCAGGGTTTGGGGTTTGACAAACAAACTCGTTGATAATAACAGTGGGTGCAAAGACCCTAATATCACAAAACAAGGGTATGCATTATTCAAACATGCTTACAAAAAGGCAGATCGAAGTATATAATTTTTTTGTAGAGGCCAACGCTATACTTGATGCCAAGTATCATCAATATTTGCAGGACATGTGGAAGTGATATTAGCTCATGATTGGCCTTTTGAGAGTATTTTTAAGGCATGGAATGAAAAGTATAATTGTTTACCCGACATATGAGTTGTTCCATGTATTTATTCCTATGCCTCCTATCTGATATTTTGGTCATCATAAAGGTCTTAACTAGACATGGTGCCAAGTAAATCTTAGAGATTTTGTAGTTTTACTATTTGATAGCACACATAGGAAATGTTCTAATTTTGATTTATAGTAACAATCGATGGCTCAAATACTCAATATATTTCTTTAATTTTGAATATCAACTTATCTTGCTCTCCAGTATTGTATTCACTATCTTTTGAATCAAAATAATCAAGGATTATTTATAAGTTCTCATATCACATCTTGTGTTATAGATGTTGAACTATTAGCTTCTGTTGAAGGAATGGATTAATATTGCTTTCAGTTATTCATCAAAGATAATCAGTTAGAAAAACCAACACTATTGTTGTTAATATGTTATTAAGAATTTAGTTGAATGATGAATCACTGAGTACATGTAAAACTTATCAGTATGACACAATTAAAATATGAAATTATTAATAATATGTTAATCTATTCAATTTGATTCATAATTTGTAATTTCATGGAATATAATATAAAATATCATCGACTACAGTTTGGAAAATGATTCATGAAATGTAGTATAAATACCTAAAAACTGCTAAATCACTTTCATTTGCCAAATCATGTCCTAGTCCTCACTCTGACGATGAGATTGAGAGTCATCTTGACTTTGAGTTTGGTCTTCATTTTATTTTCCCTACGTACATTTGCTTAATTGCATATCAATATCAACATTCATTGTGTCACTATCATTTGCACAACCCTCTTTCACATATGGACTTCCATATTGTGAGTGCCATTTCAAAAGGAAAAATTTAGGCATTGTACCTAATTGCAAACACTCTCAAGCAATTTTCCAAATTTTTGTCTAGTTTGTTTCTTATCTTTGATTTCAAAAACCCCAATGCACTGAAAACTCTCTCATCCTCCACCGATCCTAATATCATTGTTTGACATAAATTAGAAAGTTTGAAATATTATGATAATGAATCACACAATATTTCACTATGACCTAAGGTTGTCCAAACCCCTGTTATTGATCCCACTTCCATGGGATTCTCCATGGACTCAACCTGGTCAATCATACTTATTGCAAAATTCTTAGCTTGTTCTTTAAATTTAATTTCATTTACAATTCCTCCTATTTTTTTTCCATTGTATTTTAAACTTTTTGAAAAAGTGTTCAGCCAAGGTATTTTTTTTTTATTATGAAAATAGTTTGGGTTCCCTCTTGTGCCTGGCATCCAAAATTGAGGATACACGACAGATATGGCTTCAAGTATTTCTTCTCAAGGGAATCATTCATAAATTTTTGTGGAAAGAGATTTTGTAATAGATTTTAAAATACCACTTATAGATTTAACAATGTCATTAAAAGATTCCTTTGTAACAATTACTTCTTTGGTAGAGGGCTTGACCATTGTACAATAGTGCATTTGTAACGCCCCACCAAAGAACCCTAGAGGACAACACTACTAAACAACAATAATGCCATTTTTTAAAAAGTACAATAACATGGAATGTAAACTGTATCTAACATAACATAGAAGTTAAGCTATGTCCTCTAAGGTTCCATGACTGCATTATGAACATACATTATAATATACTCACAATCATGAGTTCACTATTAACCCATCACATTAAATAAATAAACATCATAAATTTCCATAATATAACATCAAATAGATAACCATCAAAGATCATATATAAAGAGCTACAAGTACATTTACAAATTCCTTTACATGAGGGTACATCATTATTATTACATCTTTACATCAATGCTTCCTGAATACAATGGAAAGAATACATCAAGATTACAGTACATGATACATCTGATATACAAGTCCAATACAGATACAAAGAAACTTGTCTCTTCAAACTGGTACAAGATCTAGAATCTGCTACATAAGGTTCATCATCCATGCTCACGAACAACAGCAAGGGAAACCCAATGGAGGAAAAAGCATAATCCACCCGACCATGTGGAACCCTAAGGTCCACCCCTCATGCTAGGAGATAACAATAAGGTCCCACTACATCAAATAGTCAAGAAGAGAGTAAACCAACACAAAGAGCTAACATGGCTTCAACATAGCTCAATACAACATGAACAACACATAACAAAGACACCGCTTCCAAAGGCACAACACAAAAAAGGGGAAAACATGACTAGGGAATGCTAGAATATAGTAGGGAAGAGTGTCATCGCATGGTCCTAACATGGGTTACCTTGACAGTCTCTCACTAGACACCGACCCCCATCTATGGTTACCCTGACAATCTCTCACTAGACGATGGCCCCATAGGGTGACACATGTGGAACCAACATTCCTTTCATGAGGAAAAGGAAGTTGATTTTTCCAATCAAGCCTTCTCAACCCATCTTTAACCTAAACGAGCACTACAGGCATGGGTGAGGCATCCAATTATCTTGATTAGTGTGAAATCTACCCAACCCCCTAATTCATTAATTAGGTTATCACAGAGTTAAGAAACTCCCACATGGGTTACCCCGGATGCCACTTTGGGCTTCGACCCCTATTAAGAGCCACTCCCCCTACTAGCAACTAGAAGCCCCAAAACATCAAATAGGGTAGAGCCATCTTGCAAAAATTGCAAAACCACATGAACCAACACATAGAGCGAGGCATGAACCATCTCACACACAAAATACAACCATAATAATAAATAAGTAGTGCATGGCTAAAGACCCCCATGTACAAATCTCAAGTATAATATCAACCAATTCAAAAGAACAAACATAAAATTCCAACCAAGAAGATACTCCCCTAAGCCTCTGGAAGTAAAGCTTGACAACTAACTCATAGACTCCATTTTAAAACAATAATCCAACTCACTTAAATTTCCATACATAAAGCAACTCACATTACAATAAACCAATGTAACCAAGATATCAATATACACTAACAAATCATTGATTAAGTAATTGTATAGGGAACAATATTTGAAAAGATCATCACATTTATTTATTCAAATAATTACCTCAATTACTTAAATGTAATAAAAACATTTTATTTTCTTCTCTAATTATCTCCAATTCCTTCCATCTAATATAATCGATGATACATATACATATATATTTATATATATACATATAAATATATATATACCCAAATAGACATATATATTTATATGCATGCATATATAAATATATGTATATATACTAAATATAAACATCTATGAATATTACAGAATTTATTTAAACAAACATACCAAATTACAAATAATAACATGCACATTGAAAATACACACACAAACATATATATGTCGAATCGAAAGAGAAGCTAAACATACATGTTGTTGTTAAAATGAATACCGATAGTTAACTTCAGTGACTTCAATAAAGTCGAGTGCCCAACCAATACATGTGTATCAAAGGTCATAGTTAAGTCGATCTGATCGATTTCCCAACTAGCAGTTGGATGCATCGAATGTCAAGATTACATTAACTACCCAAATTCAATCTCTCAAAGAAAACATCGAATACGGTTTGCATGGTACATGTAGCGAATAAACCATCAAATTTCTTGAATGAAGTATAATCATCGATTGCCACTCACTTTAAGTATACATAATAACAGTAAAAATATTTATGATCAAGATAGGGCAATACAATCAAACCAAATTCATAAATTCCCATCCTCACCGTATAGCCATTGAATATCCAGCATTGCATATGCTTTTTAGAATACATACTATTAAATACCAGGTGAATTATGGAATTATCAAACTAAGTAAAGTTGATTGTCAACTTACAAATAGAAACAAACTCAAGGTTGGTGCCATCCTACCTGGTATGATCATCGATATGTATAAATTCAAAGGTCACCAAGAAATAAGGTTGTCGAACTACCAAAAGCAAGAACAGAAAAATCGAACTCCACATATTACATACCATCGGTTATCAAAGGTAGGGGCCAATGAAAATCGAAGTTTCCAATAATATGAGTATGGCGCCGGAGACTAAGGGAATACAATATTCAAGAAAATTGCAGAGAACCCAAGCATTGCTTAAGGAACAATTTCGTAGCAAACCAACTAAATCCATAATGCAAATATTGTGAATTTCTATTACTACCTATGCCTCAAAACTGAAAATGATACATGCATAATCAAGAGAAAAATTGACCATTCACCGAATTCTATTCAAATGCATCTAAATCAAACTAAAGGATAAAGCATCTCCATCGAATTCAGGGTGTTCAACATGCAAAATGAATTTCCAATACTAAAATTTGAAAACGAAATCCATACAAGAGAAAATTGATAAGCAACATAGTGAAAAAAAAATGTTTGCCATAAATTCAATTCAAGACCCAATAAAATGGCATATTGGCATCGAACTCTAGGCAGAAGTAAAAATCATGCATTTAGATCAAATCTCAATCTTAAAGCATTGATTCCCAGCACAACACAGACAAACATTCATTTTCAACAACCAAGAGAGAGAACAAATCCATAATACATTGATCGGATAATGAAACAAAGAACAGAGACGAAGCCAACCTGGATTCCAACGTTGTTGAGACGGAAATCGGTACCGAGATAGAACTTCTACCGTAACAACAATCCACTCCTTCCAAATCTTAATCAATTCTTTGATAATTTCACCAATCCAATTTTGAAGACAAACAACAGAATTGCAATTTTTCTCCCGAAATTTCTTGCCCTGAAAGATTTTCTTTTCGAAAACAAAATTAATAATCTTTCATAATCCCCCTCTCTCCCAAAACAAAATGATAATCATTATTATTTTTCCAAAAAGAAGTTGTAATATTTTCAAACACAAAAATTAGATAAAAATCTCACAAAATAACAAGTTTCTATTCTATAAACAGTTCGAAGTCACTCATGTGCTCCGAACAATTCTTTTTCTATCTTTTTACTTGTTTTTGTTGTTTCACCATTATCTCTTTCCATTTTAATATTTTATTTGCATATTATAATATCTTCCACATTTTAATTTATTAAAACTCAACATTGATAATGAATATATTTATATTTGATTATAAAAATACTTTTTAACTAAGTAATTTAATTTAATAAATAATTAACCAAAGCAACTCAAATACTATTTATCAACATGGTCTATTTAATAATTTATTTAATTCAACAATTAATCAAACAACATAATTAAAAAATTTAATTTAACAACTAAATATTGATAATAATCACACAAGCACAAACAAGTTCAAAACAAGAACAACTGATCACGAACAACACACAAGACTAATGGGGTGACCAACTGGATACTCATCCTCGTCGAGGATGATGGCAAGGGTAGGGGACCGTACGTTATCTCTGTTCCACAATTTTCCATTAGGTTTAAGGCACGCTCAAACCCGTCAATTCAGGTGGAGTCGATGCCTGGTACCTGCAACCTGCATCAAACAAATGGTCGAACAACATATTTATATATATAACCAAACAATCAGACACACTGTGAAAGGAAATCATAGCGTAGCAGGGTACTCATGAATGAGTAATGCAACACTGTTCCTCTCACCAAGACACATCAAACAAGTAGCCACATCAATGCATAACAAGTTGTTACATAAAAAACAACATTGAACAAACATCAGATAAATGCATAGTAACCATGATCAGATAAACACACAATGCCCATAATTAAATTAATCCACATAATCCTATATGTCCATAAAACTGTCATAGCATGTGCATAACTCAAATAATAGAAAGAACATCAAAGTGTCATCCAGGACCAAAAAAACAATAAATCTAGCATCAACATAGTGTCATAATGTCTGTCCTAACAAAACAACTATCAATCTAACATATGACATTAGGAGGGGCACTACAACATTGGTGTTTCAAATCCATGTACAAAGACACTTAATTGTCCGCTTGCATTAAATTATAAATAATTTTTAGGATTATTCAAATCTATAATTAACTGCCAACTTACAAAATTTGGACTTTGAAATGGATAATATGTTAGATTTAGATATAGATTATTGAGGGTCATGCATGTCATTCTACGTAGTTTAGTATATTCATACATATACATAGTTTTGTCTTGGGCTTCCTTCACAAGATTTTTCATTTCATCCAGCATGGGGAGAAAGAAGACTAGCTAAAGTTAAGAGTGCTCTATATCGCTTAACCTATGTAAAAGGCCAGGAGCTTTGTCTATTGCATTGTGATGTTCATACATTACTCCAATCAAGGATTGATATTTTGAAAAAACTTGTTGCACTGGTCCATGCAAGGAGATCCATTTGGTATCAACATTCTTAAGAAGCTTGTTTCCTCTTGTTATTCCCTCAGTAAAATTTTAAAATTCCACAAAACATTTGGGAATTCAACAAAAGTATGCGTAGAGCTCGCAGACTAGATTTTCAACTTTTGATACTGTAGGAAACTTGCTTACAATTCTAAATGCTAAATTCATTATGTGGGCCATGCAATGAATTCCAATCATGTATGGTAAATAAGTAGTTTGTAAATTTATGCACAAATCGCTCCTATGACCTTGCATTATTGCAACTCCATTAGCTCCTACACACACCAACTTTTTGGAAATTGTCAAGTCATTCATACCTCCAATTGCATTCAAAGATTTATTAACTAGTTCAAATAGATTTCACAATGTTGAATTGTCTTTTATTTTATGAACACAAAGAAGAGGTTGGCGGACATGTTGGTGTATAGTATGCGCATGCATACATGCCCAAGAAGTATTATCTACCGTAGTAACTTCATCTAAAGATAATGCAATGACGTTTGACTCTTTTATTTTCTCCTATAAATCTTGTTTTTCCACTGCAACAAGACAACTTTCCCAATCTCATCTAGCAGTTATTAACTAATGTGCACTAGGAAAGTTAGGAACACCCAAAAAAGATAATAAATTAAAATATTTTGGGTAGTCTATCATAGGACGCCTTCTAGACAAAATATGATAAACAACACTCATCTGAACAATTTTTTCCAGTTGTGATCTTGTCATTACCTTTCCAAATTGAGCTTCAATTGTACCTCCATATGCAGCAAGCTTCGCCATTCTTTGCATATGCTCATCATATTCCAGGGCATACTTAACATGAAGACATTCTTCCTTTGATTTTCATCTTACTACTCATTTTTCCTTTCCGTCTATGAATTGTTTTTCATAAACTTAATAGATATGATTTTCTATAGTGTCAAGTTTTAGCTACAACTTCTTGTCTCTTTTACATTTCTAGCTACAAATTTTACACTTTCATTCAGTTGGAGGTTCATCTTTGTTTGCATTCTTTGTTGGTTCAATGAATGGGTACTTTGACACCCAATCAATCTAAAAATTCCTTGTCATATCCCATTAGCACCCCATTTTTTATTTTGTTTTTCTTTTTGTCTTCCTTGCAGCAACATCATCTACAATGCCAACATTTCCATCTAGGTCAATTAACTCATTCTAGATACCCTCAGTATCCCATGGAACATCTTCTATGGCATTGACATCCTCATCTGACTCAATTAAATCATTTTGATATTCTAGTGAGGTATTGTGAATTCCTTCTTCATTAATGTTTGGTGCAAGAGTTGATGATGTAGCTCCATCTTGATCTGATGGATTAGAAACATTGCCAATTTCGAAGAAAGACTTTATGGTAACTCTACTTTTGGACATTTTGATGGCCTCTGGGTCCCTTCACCACCTCGAGGAGTCTTACCCATGTTGCATTTGTTGCTTGAAATCTTGATCTCTCACTTCAAATAAAAGTTGGCAAAAATGTCAAGCCTTGTTTAAGAAGGACATAGAATATAGATCCCATTCCCTACTCAATATCATCTTTAAGATTGAAGAAAGAATGGAAAAGAGATTAAAAAAATCTTATAACACTATGAAGAAATGATCACTTACCTTTAGGTTTTCACTGACTTTCTATTTGTTAATGCAGGAATGCCTGTTGTTGTAAGTTTGTAACTTGCCTATGATCAAGGTTCCAAGTCCAACTTTTGAATTGAGAGCTTAAGGTTCAAAATTGAACAAAATGTGTAAGAGTAAATCAAAGTTTTTATTGTATATTTATCAATCCATATTTGGTGAATTCTACAAGATTTGTAAATGGTATAGTAAAAATTTGGTGAATCCTATGTGATTATACAATGATACATTTAAATTTAGGGTGAATCAAACCTCGATGGAACACACATGTAATTTTCAAGGTGATTATGGCCCTACGATTAGTATGGAGGTGTCATAGTAATTGGCTAAATGTGTCCTCAAATGTAATTATTTTTTAATGTTATTAGCGAAATGGGTCCTCATAAGCAATTATTTATAAATTTTAATTGGCGAAATGGGTCCTCACACGTAATGAAAATTTAATGTTGTTGGCGAAACATGTCCTAATACATAATGTTGTTTTAATAGTATTAGCGGATATGTAGGTGATTTAATACATGCTTCCAAGATTCTAGGTGAAAATATTAATTGATTTGTTTGAAATGCGTATTATGAAAAAATATTAATTATATATGCCTCATAAAATAAATCAATGATGAGTGGAAATGCATTGGACTGATAATTCATAAAATCTGGGGGTTTGGCCACATTGGTTGCAATTTATTCACCAATTATTTTGACTTGACCGATATGTACTATTCACCAATTGGTGAAGATTCACCACTAGAAAAATCTCTGCCAACCAGATCAACTTAGATTTTCCAACATACTTCCAACTTGTGCTAAAATGGGAACTTTAGAACATGGTATAAGTATCCATAGAAGCATAAAGGATAGAGGGATTTTGTTAGATGTTGTATTTGGAAATACTTTGATAGACATGTATGTAAAATGTGGAAGCATAGACAAGGGACGTAAATTGTTTAACCAAATGCCTCAAAAAATGTGGTCTCATGGAATGCCATGGTTGTAGGATACATAGAATGTGGAAGAATAGAGAAGTTTAATAGAATGGCTCAAATAAATGCATTCCCCATAGAATGCCCTGATCAAAAATTATTCACAATCAATTTGTTAAAAAGGCTTTAGGAAATTTCAAGAAAATGCAATTGGCAAATGCAAATACATACTATACAACCTTTGTTAGCATCCTCCTAGCCTATGCCAAAAATGGGAGCATTGGAACATTTCGTGGACATTCATCAAAGCATAAAGGATAGAGCAATTTTGTCAAATTTTGTAGTTGTAATTACTCTAGTAGACATGTATGCAAAATGTGTAAGCACAAACAATGAGTGTGAACTATTTTGAAACCACATCTCTTACTCATTTAGAGGGATTTCTACATTCTTATTCTATTATTCATTTCTCTAAAATTTTAGCACTCTTTTGTTTGTTGTTATCTATCCTATTTTTTTCTAAAAAAATGCATGTAATAATGACATGGTTGCACTCTATAGGTGTGCCAACATTCTTATGTCAAAATTGGACTTTTTTCCTCCTACTTGCAACCTAAGCTTTTTCAAAAGGACCCTCCTATTATTTTTCATCAGCTAGCTTATCTAGTTTCTATCTTTCATTCTTATTACCTTTTAAACATATTTAAACAATCTTGTCATTCATAAATGTAGTTGGTATTAAATCAACCAATTTCTTGTTTTGGTATCATTTTCCAACCAAATCCGAATTTATTTTAAGACATGTTAAGCAATCTAACTAGAAAAAAATTAATTTTTTATTTAGTTGGTAGATTTTTTTTGTGCTTGTGTTAATTTAAGTAAACTCGTTTATGATATATTGTTTGTTGAATCCTAAGATAGACAATTGAAAAGGCTTTCCTACATTTAAATTATGTAGGCTATATATTTTCTATCTATATTTGTAGTGAACTTGATGCAAATCCTAACCTTGATTATTTATTCATTTCTTCATCCTCAATTTTTTTATCTCTCTTAACAACAAACTCCCATTCTAATGTCCAAAAATTAGTTAATTCTACTTCTAAAAAAATTGTCATCATTCAACAAACCTTTCTTTTTTAGAAAACGTAAACATAGTCACAACATACAAACCTTCACACAATTAGGTTAGTGTCCATTTACTACACTATTATCTTTGTCTTTTATTTTCACCAAAATATAAAAACTATAATTTTCTACTCAAATTTTATATAGTATATAAGGACGAATCACTTTTTTTTGTTCTTTGATAGAAATTAGTATCCTTCCTTCTTTGACTATCCCTTCCTCATACACCATCTCTTATAAGAACCCTCATCTAAATCTATCCATTTATTTTCCTTCCTCTTCCTTCTTTCACTACCCTTCCTTCCTCCATTATCATCCACCCCATATGATGCCCCACTCTTCACGTCTCACAATGATGACCACTTTGATAATGAATTCCTATTAGATGATTTTAAGTTTTCCACTCACTAAAATTGACCACCACTTGTCTCTCCAAAGTATCCTACTTGATAATGTCACCTAATCCTAAATCTCTTCACTCGCATACTCCTTAGCAAATATCATCATCACCCATCTTGAGGGGCTAGATATATTACAAGGTAGATGATATATTATCCACATTCATGTCCCTTTATTGTCTAATTCTTCTACCTTCATCCCTCTCTTCTAGCCAACCTCTTTTCTTTTTCCTGCCACTCAATATTCATTCACCTAAATTTCCATGCCTACTCTTTCTCATCGAGCCCACATTCCTACCATTTATCTCTCTCTCTACCTCTCCTGTTATTCCACCTTGTTTTGATGTAAAATTATTAATTAAATATAAATATAAATATAACCTAAAAACTATGTAGTTCAATTTGATCAAAAATCACATAATTTGATCCACAATAGGAAATCATCACCTGAATATAAATGAATCAGCTAAGGAGATCTATAATGAATAATTCACGAGGCACAAAACTTGTTGAGGGTTTTACAAATGAAATAGAAAGCTACATGGGTTTGATCTTTGGAGAAACTCCATGGTTGAGCCCACTTGAGTTGGAGTAGTTATGGGAAGGATGATCTTCTAATAAGTTTTGAAGCTTTACCCTTTTGATCCTCACCTAAATGTAATTACTTCTAAGTAGAACATTATGTTTCGTGAATGGGTTCTTGTATATCAGAGGATGTAACTTCCTCAATAATGAAGATTGGGCACTATTCCATGATCTCATACTCTTGTGAAAATAAGGAATGGGATGAGAGAAATACTCACTTTGTGGCACATTCCAAGATGACACAAATTGACATCCATACATCTAGAGTACCTACCTAAGAGGTAGGTTTATTGGGAAGTATAAGGCCTCAACAAATTGAACTATTGACTAGTCAATTTCACACAAGTGTGCATACTTTAACATGAAGGTACAAACAACTTGCAAAATATGAAATTTTCTAAAGTGAAATGATATGACTACTAAGTGGACCAAGGGGAACAACTTTTGTATACATTTTTTCTCAAAAAAGTTTGGGATGTGTCTATTGTTCAAGGGTTTTGGACAACAATGTGGAATAGGATATCCATGTACCTTCAAGAATCCAACACACTTGTAGGGCTATATAATGCATGGAGGAATCTAGTGTGCATGCATTGTAGTCATACAATTGTGTTGTAGTCTTGGAAAACAATATTTTAAAATTGATTTCATAGGACAAAAATGTAGGCTTTTCTCAAGGTTTTTTGATCAGGAACTCAATTCTTTGGCTAAGAAAAATGTAGAAACACCTAGGCAAGATCTGGGAGTTATCTAGGATTCCAAATACTAGCATACACCCAAACCTCACATGCAACACATGGCATATATGGTGGTTCATGACTCTCGAAAGAATTGAATGAAAATCATTAATTCCCAATTCTACATAATCATAGCAATAAATTAGCATAATAACATATTCATCATATCAAGGATAGTAAAGGATGAGTGTGAGATCATGATGGGTCAAATAGTAGCAATGGAGGAAAAAATGCATTAAAGTGTTAGTCAAAATTGCAAAACCCTTTTTAGGCTTAGATTTTTAACTTGGAAAGTCAAAAGAAAATAAATAACTATTTTGAAAATGGATATTGATTATCAAAACAAAGCGAAAATGTCTTGGAAATCCTTTAGTTTTTTGAATTTCCCCTCAAATTGTTATGGATTGCACAAGGGAATGAATAAATATCTATTTTGATTTTAAAATTTCCCTTGTGAAAATTGCATGGATATTAGGTTTGAGAATCCCAAACTTACCTTTTTTGTGGAAATGATGAGTTTGGATGTCTTCATAGATTTTCATTGACTTCACCCTTGATGTAGACCAATTTTTTCTAATCCAAAATTGATAAACAAATAGAATATATTTAAGACACTCTCAATATTTTAAAAATATAATATGTGTCTTGTTATAGTTCTAACAAGTAATTGTTAATAATTCTTTGCATCCAATATGTTTGAAATCCTAATAGACACACTGATTGAAAAAATACATCTTTCAATTCATTTTTTTTTTTTCAAATTTGAAAGATGTTTCACATTCTATGTGTCATTGATTATAGGTTTAATTTCATATTTTTTTTACTATGTTAGGTTGGTTTAATTTTTTTCAAATATTTTCAAAATGTTGCAATAAACATTTATAATTAATTATTTACTTACAAAAAATATAAAAAAATATGTCATCCATTCAAGTATCCTTTATTTATGTCTAAAAACTTTTTGTTTTTTTACTTTTACTTAAGTTGGTTGGAATGAAACATACTTTTTTTTCTCTTTCTTGATTTTTTTTTTAATGCTTCATTAAAATGTTCAATTTCAATTAAATTAATTTAAATTTTATAAAATATAGTAACCCATAAACTACATTTAATTTTCTACAAATTTTATTCAAACATAATTTTCAAATTGTGTAGATTCATTTTTTCACATAAAATTATTGAAATCTATTTTTTAGCATTTTCATTGTCACTTAGAAGTATTGTTTGACGCATCATGTTCTTGCACTCACCATAAACTAAATCTACGGATAAGCATAACATAACATTCAATTTCAAGACCTAATTATACATAACCTAATTTGATAACTTAAAGAATGCAAATAAAGTAACCATCCCAAATGTTGATAGTTTACCATGGACTACAAGATTCAATTATGACTCCATACAAGCTAAGCCAATGAGTGATGAAAGTCCTTCGTGACAATTTTTTTTAAAAATGGAATACAAAATTCTAACTTGCCACAATTAAGAAAATGTAACATTGCACGCTCTCCCAAGCATTTCATAGATCCAACTAGCCCCAATGATGTATAACACCACCCAACCATTTCTCACACAATTCTTGAAGAGTGACTTTTTGCCTCCACACACAAGAAACAAGCTTTCCCAAATTCTTCAAGTCCTCACAAGTGTAGCAATCCACCAAGCAATCCAAGTCCACTTTCATATCAAGCCAAAACAAACAAGGAGGGAGAGAGCAATTTTTAAGTGAAAAAAAAAAAACCCTTTGCTTCATTTTCATTCCCAAATTCATTGAAAAAATCGTTTTTCCCAATCACACCAAGATCATTCACAAGTAACTATTTTTAACATTACTAGCATTAAAAAATAATTACTCCACAACGGCTTCAAGCGAATGGCAACGGATTCAAGCAAGAGCCAACGACTCTTTTCCCCTATGATTGGCGATGGCGCGCGTGCCTTGAGTGCTGATCTGGTTTTGTTGCATGTTGGTTTGGTCTGCGGGGGTCCTCTCGTTGGTGGCTCTTTCGGCGTGCCTCCTGACGAGGTCCCGGTGACCTGCGCGCGCGGGAAGGATCTTGGACATTTAGGGCTTTTGCCTGCAGATTTCATGCCTCTTGAGGTCGTGACCTCTCTGGTTGCGACGGGGTCTGAGACTGTTGTGGCCTGCGGGCTCCTAGCTGGGCGTGATGGTGGGGTTGTGGGCTTTTTCCTGGTGTTGCTTCTCGGATGGATGTCCCACCTATTGTTGGGGGTTCTTCAGGCAGGGTTAAGTTCTTCTCTGAAGCTGCTAAGGTGGGTACTCGGCCTCCTGCTCAAGCTCGTTGGCCTCTGCCTTATGCCCGAGACACCCCTTTAGTGGTTTCTGGTTCAGAGGTTGTTGAAAACAAGGAATATTATTTGAAGCAGGGCATGGTCTGTAGGTTTAATGGCTCGTGGCCCTCCTTCCGCGATTTCCACAACTGGGTGTCGGTCTCTTGGAAATCATTGGTCGATGGGGAGATCGAGCTCTACCCTAGCACTAGGGGTTTCTTTATTGCTACATTTGCCTCCCCCAAGGAGCGAAACAATGTGTTGGACAGGGGGTGGATGTGGGATATTCATTATCTGTCCATCAGGCCTTGGTCTCGTTCTTTCAACCCCCTTGCGGAGTCATTGAACACCAGACCTGTTTGGATCCGTCTGCCAAATCTTCTTCTCTAGTTTTAGGAGGAATCATGTTATGAAGCCATTAACAACACCATTGGACACTTCTTAATGGTGGACTCTACGACTAGGGAGCTTGGGCATACTACAGTAGCTCGGTTGTTAGTTGATTTAGACATCTCCAAACCTCTCCATGGTGATGTTGTCTTGCTAGTGGAGGATAGACCTTGGAAGCAACTCTTGGACTATGAGGGCCTCTCCTTTTGGTGTAGGAGATGCTTTTCGGTGAGTCATTTGGCCTTTGCTTGTCCTCATGCCCACCGCAAGGGCATTGCAGCTTGGTTGAAGGATGCTCTCTGGGACCACCTCACGGTGGGTTCTCCTCCTTCGGGAGTTTCTTCTGTGGAGGTTGACCCTATTGTGCCTGCTTAAGAACATGATTCTACTCCTCTTCTGGATCTCCCTATCGTGGAACCACATTTGGCTCGATCTATTGACGTTATTAAGACTGTGCCTGCCTGAACTTCGTTAAATGCTTTTGCTGCTCCTTTGACAATTCTTGTCTCCTCCCCTGCGCAACCGTCTCCCTCACTATGTGGTGGCTCATTGCCCTTGGTGGCTTCTGAGGATCCGCTTCTCTCAACTTGCTCAATGGACTTGGATACTGAGTCTTCCTGGTCTTTGGTGCTGAGGAAGAAGAAGGGACTCCCTCGATTTGTCGCTTCTTCGCAACCTAGGGTTAAGGGTGTTAGTTTAGTCCCCTCAGATTCTAGAATTTCGTCCCGTCTATGGTTTGATGACTATTTGTTAGCCGTTTCTGTGTTTGGTTTGTCCTCTTTTAGTTCATTCCTGGTTTGAACTAGCTCTTTTTTGGCCCTTTGGGCTCTCTGTAAAAACGGTACAACACCCTGTAAATGTTGCTTATCTTATCAAAAACATTGCTAACATTATCAAATCAATTGCAATAAGGCAATTGCTTCCAAATTATTAAAAAATATAATTTTACCAAACCGACTAGGGCATATAACCCAAACAACCTTTAAATTCAATGATCTTTTGAGTATGCATATATTAAAAATGCATAAATCCAACTCCACAAAGGCAATATAATAGCTAACTTCACATTCTAAGCACATAGGTTATTTGTAAACATTCCAAATTGGGTATTACATAAATTGACAAAATGCAAACAAAAACCAAGAGTTAAAATAAACACACATTTCATAGGTTTATGCACAACACATGGATCCTAAATCAACATGAATTTAGATCATGGGTTTACATGTATACACAAGATATGTCTTATAACTCAAATTGAGTGAGATGGAAAGGTTTATACAACATATTTGTCTAAAATGACCATCTCCAATTAACCACTATTGGGGTAAAACATGTGGCCACACACTCAATAAAATGTCAAGCATACATGTTGCTTACAAGATCGCTGAAGCACATCATAAACATCCAACATGATGCAATATAAGTGAAATAATATCAATAAATTGCATCAACTAGTAAACATCCGAAAGTTGCATGATTCAAAAACATAAGAGGAAAAATTTGTAATCATTGTAAACATATTGTCGAACTAGATAATCATAATAGAATCACATATAATAGGTATAGTGAAAATAATAAAACTAAAATACTAAAATGGTCCAAGATATACAAATACACATACGTGAATTCAAGATACAAGATTCATACACCTCAATGGCAATCCATAAAGAACCTCATTAGCAAGTACGACATAGTATCAAGACACAAAATAACTACAAGCATATAGCATTACAATGTATGCATCCCATAATACATAGTCAAAAAATGGATGTCAATATAAATCTTCATTAATAATATTCATCAGTGACAATTCCAAACCTTACATATAAAATAAAACACAAAAGCATAAGATTAGTATCCAAGACAAATTACCACAACACCTTGATGGCAATACAAGGCCTCATTGAGAAGTTTGGTACAAATCATAAGATGAACTAATGGGCATTACACTATCATTTCCAATCATGAGATGAGTTAACTCAATCCATTAATCTAACTAAGATGGAGGTGGCCTTGGTTGAATAAAGTTGGCATCTAACTACCATCAATTAAGAGTTGATGAGGTGGTGGTGACATTTGTGTACCTCAAGTCAAAGCTTACACATCATTATTAGCTAATTAGATGAGAAAAATTAATTATTCCTGATATCCTAAAAGAACTTATTAAATAGGTGCAATCTCACACTTAGGATAGAGACATCCAAGGTGACGTAAAGACTTTAAGAACCATGCAAATAATCTCATCTACCACCTCATTATTCCATTCTTGGAGTTACTTGACAACACAATACAAATTTACTAGGCATAGATTAAAAGTCCTAATTAGTCCCAACCATCAATATCAAGCATGGGGTGGTTAGATTACAAAACCATAACAAAATCAAAGTAGTGCTAATAGTGCACAATAATTTAAGGAAGGCTCCCAAATAGACATGTTTGACTAAGACAAAGTGGCCCTAATACTAGTCCTCATTTATATAAAGAGACTTATGGTTTGGATTTCATCACATTCTTAATAGGTTACACTCATTGATATAAATCTATGGCGACTATAACAATTTTAGACAAAAGAGCATATGATAACAACAATACTTAACAAATAAGAGATCCTAAGGTTTGGTAGAGGTGTTTTCCACAAGTCAAATTATCATTCAAGGACAAGCTACCCCGACTCAACTACATTTTTTACATTCTTGTAAGATAAATGCAATTACTATAATACCAAATAGTACAATATATTGATACACAAACATAGATTCAATCTTTCTTCTCAATGGAAATAGACACTAATGCCACCAAGATAGAGCTAAAGGAACAAGATTACAACATTACTCAAACATTAGCATCATGAAGATAGAAACACCTTGTCCATTATAATATAATTGTTTTATGCAATGATTAGCTCAAGGTAAAAATTCACTTAAGGGGTTTAGCCATATATGTTTTTGCCAATATTTTATGGCCCTATTAACATATACAATATCTTACGATCAACAACAATTGAATTCATAATGAAATTTAAGTAGTCTATCATTAATCAATCAACACAATCCATCCTAATGCGATAATACTAACAACATACATAGCATTACACAATTCTAACTACAAATTTAAAAGTCATTGTTGAAAACTATTTAAAAACATGATAATCGATTGTAATGTCAAAATTGAGTACCGAAACATAAAAATAATTAGCCCTATCAAGAATACTTTCCAAACCTCCCAATATGGTATTCAATCTATAATGACATGTTGGATTTGGAGTCATACCCTGCTTAAAACTTCTTCCATACATAGGTTCAAATGTCATGAACAAACCCTTAACATGTTTAGGATAACAGTAACCCCTAAAATAATCCTTAATCATGCATACTTATATATTACAAAGAGTAAACACTAGCTTGCCAAATATTATCCACCATCACAATTCTCCAAGGAGTTAATAATAGCTTGTTAAGTTTGTAGAAGCATAGGATGACCTCAATTAAGAGTTTCCTTTCCATCCATAAACCCCCATCCTAAGAATGATAGTCTTCGAATCCATTTGGCAATGTATAAAACAACTTGAGAGAAAGAGAATTAGAGGGATATGCTTCAAAATTTTACACCCAATTAGGGTTGATTGATGTCTCTAATAGTCTAGCTTTGTGGCTATGGTTATACCATAAAAAACCATAGTCCTCATCCTTCATAGTTAACAAAGAAAACAATGGATTATATAACTTACGCACAAGCAAAATTTTAACACCTAGCTCTTACAATGAAGACAAATAACGACTTAATACCACAAAAAATTGACAATAGGATTCACTCAAAACCTAAGTAGGTATAGTCACAAAACAAAGAGTAATAACTTTGCTAGCTTCTCACAAACATCCTTGTAATAGATTAAATTTACCATAAATTCATGAATCAAGCAAAGCTATGATGATGAATACCACCAAAAAAATGCATAGGCGAAGACACAATTGTTTCACATTGAAGAAAAGTCTAATAATGAAAAACTTTAAGATTCCACAATGAAGATAAAAACCCACTTACTATAATGTTTGTTTCCTTCCTAAAAATTGCCCACCTTTTGTTTTCTATCTTATTCACCTCCTGTATCTATTTCTCCTCCCTTTTCTCCACCATTTCCTTCTCATAAAACATATATCAAAAGCTTTCATTATTTATTTCTTTGCTTCCGAGATTCAAGAACACCTTAACCTTTCCTCCAATTCCAAGATTCTACAAGAAAAAAAAACTTCTCCAATCTCTCCCATTTACAAATACATTCAATTCCTAAAGATAAGGTATGTACCTCCAACACCCAAGCCTATTGCCACCATGCATGGAGCCATTTCCCCAAAAACCAATATCAAAATAAAAATCAAATTCAAAACTTTATGAACCCACATAAGCCAAAGTTATCAATTTGAAGAGTTGTGACCTTAGGACTTAAAAAATAAAAAAATAAAATAATCAATAGATCAAAACCATTCCAAGTGCCAAAAGAAAACAATGAGGTTGTCAACCTTAAACTTAGACCAAATATGAAAGCAACTTCCTCTATCTTCCAACCTAGGTAAATTTGAAACAACAATTAAAAATGAAAGCATAAACAGAACATGACAACAATAGCAATCTTATAAAACGTGCATCTAGATACTCTTTTCTCTCAAACAAACTAATTATATACATTCTAACTAAAATTGTTATGTCAGCACTAGTCATAATGCACCTCCACACACTTTACAAGTTGAGAATGTCGACAAATCAAGATGTATATGATGTCTTCTTTGAAAAAAAAGGACTTGTCATATTCGACACACCATTACAATAGATATTTTGTGTGTGCGCACTCATGCATGTGCATCAAAGCATAAAAGTGTATGTGCATGTGTGCATGCTCACAAACACACATGTACTGAACAAATATGCATTAGCACTCAACCTACATGCCAAACTTCACTAGAAGGGGAACACAATTTATATATAGAATCTTGTGTACATAAGGCATCCAACTATTGATTTACCTCCATGCATGAAATAAGTCAAATTTCCACATCACGAGAGTGGATTTTCACTTGAAATTGTATAACTGAATCAATTTGCAGGCAATTATTCAATGTCTACAACAAATTTTTGGTATCATATTTTATAGATCAATCAATCAATTTGTAGGCACTTCTAAGAGTATCGATCAACTAAAACTTTCCATCCAATGGTGTAGATGCTAGTTGTATGGTCCAATTATCATATTCCTGTCTAATTTCAATTGACAAGAGAGGTTACTACTGAGAAAATTGCATGAAAATGATCATGAATAATAGAAATCGATAAAAGATATCCACCATTAGTTAGACTTAGCCTATAAATCGTGATAAAAATGATGCTAATATGTTGATATTGCCTATCTATTTCATGAGCGAACCATTTTTTAATCATAAAATAAATGGCCTCTAACTGAGCCCACTAATCTTCTAATGAGTGTCAATGCATTACTCTTTCACATTAGCCTGAATGAAATTGATCATCTAAAAACCTACCAAGTAACACTTGTGTACCCAATGTTAACTCCAAAAATTGGAAACAAACATGGCTAGAAATTCTTAGGAAGGATATCTATAGAAACTATTTGTGTGTTTCTCGTTGCACTCAAACTGGCAGATAACATGATCATACCATTTCAGATTTAGTCTGCACAATTTTATCTGATCATATCAATTTGAATTCCGTGAAAGCATTCAAATTTATAACAAAGTAATCATATAATGAACCTTTATTTTCCATCACTAACCAAGCAATTTGCATGGCATCAAGGCAACCTGAAAAATGCTGAATTTTACAACTTCAAGTATTCTCATTCTTTTAAAAATGTATTTTTCAAGTCAACTTAGGCTACAAAGAAGTTTTAAAAAAATTTACCTTTTCACATTGCTTCTCAGGTAGTGTAACTGTATAGACATGGTAATCAAACCATAAGCTGTAAACTTATGATCAAGAACATTTAAGATCTCTCACCGTAAGCAAGAAGCAATGGATTCAATTGTGTAAAGTTGTATGATGCCATATGTTGTGCACAAGTTCAAACTCCCAAATGGTTACTAGCATATTCAAAATGAGGTGATTAAAAAATGTGATCTTATATAATTTTTACTAAAAATTGGTTTATTTCCGTTTGTTTCTAATTGGAATGTAGCAAAGCTAAACTGAGAGAGTGGTTACTCAGACATTGCCAATACAAATTCCTTACTCCAAGCTTGATGGAATTAGATATAGATATATAGACGTACATCATCCACACCAACCAATAGTTTTTTGAATATTCAAACCATATGGATTTGGCTCTTCAGGAGGAGTGGGTGGCTTGGGGGGTCTAGGTTTTGCAAAGTCAGCAAAGATAACCCATCCATCTAAAAACTGCACAAAATATCCAATGACAACTTCGTCACATATGACACCATTTATATCATATAATGAGAATATGAATGTCAAACCAATAAAAAGACTCCACCCAGTAATCAGTTAAGCAAATATAAAACAATTGTATATTTATATATAAATCCACAATGAGCTCTGCAGTGACAAACAGAGAACTTGTACATGTTCCATTAAAGAGATTATGATACTTACTTTGCCATCCATCCCCTCTTTAGCTTTAGCAGCCTCTTCTTCTGTAGCATATCTAACAAATGCAAACCCTCTTGATCTTCCAGAAACCTTATCAGTTGCAACCCTTGCTGCAATAGCATAAAACTATGAGGAAAATGGAGGAAACCTCTCTAAAACAGCACATAAGCAAGTAAACTCTGTAAGAATGTACAGGAAGGGAACATTTGCATGCCTTCAAGGAGTCTCCCAAACTTCGAAAATGCATTTCTCAAGCCTTCGTCAGTGGTTTGTCTGGAAAGTCCTGCCATTCATGAAAAGATTATTCAGAAACTATTCTGGAGTATATCCACTAAATAATGCTTTAAGCCTTTCAATTAACATGAGAGGCAAAAGCACAAGGGGAACGGTTAGAGAGAGAGAGTAATTCTTATCAATCAAATGAAACAAGAATAATAAGAGAAAAATCATAAACAAAATTAAAATATACAGGCAAGCTTAGAAACAAGCAAACTGTAAGTAAACAGAGAAGAGCAATGGTAGAAAGTAAAGCAGCTAGCATAGTTGTGGGAGCTCAGTCAAGTTGTTCATGCATTCTGTGATGGAAAAATACAACAGAGCTTGCCGTGAGTAGTTGCAGCTTCCAGGACAAATATATAAAAATTGTGCAGACCACAAACTCGCATAGTTCGTAGCTGCTAATATATGGCATCTAAAAACTGGGCACACCATTTTATCACAGTTTACACACAAATACTGGATGCTCAAAATAGTAGAAAAAATAATACTGAGAAAAATAAGGAATAAGGTTATGATAGCCATAGGGTGGCAACAATAATTAGAACTAACTATCATTATTACAGACTGGGGAACAGAGAGTAACTAAAGATAAATCATTTAACTGGACATGTGGCTAAGAACTGAAGTTCCATTGTTAGGAACTTGTTTGTCCTGTTTCCGAGGGCAGAGGATTTAGTAACAAATGATTAGAGTTATTCTAAACAAAAGATGGTATGTGAGCAAACAGAAGTTACAAATAAATCAAGGGAAACAACATAATTATTGTGGCTGAGTGGCTTCCTCAAACTATTCCTCTTTGCAAGTTCATGTCAGGGGACATCTAAGCCAATTCATATCCATCCCATAGCAAGTATTGAGCTGGGCATACATTTCAGGGAATGGCAGGACATGTTCCTTACATAAGTAGCGGTCAACTGTGGTACAAACTAGCCAAGAACAGAAATGACAGAAGACAATAAGAATATGCATTCCAGATAAATGTTCAGAATCAATAATGCTCAACGGGTGAGGATATAACTTCTGACCAAGACATATGAAAGACTCAATGGACATTGGAAACTAGTTCTAAAGATTGTGCCAAATAGATCAAAGTGAATACAGCTTGATTAACTGGAAAACATCATGTAATATCACAGATGATTCCTCAAGGGATTGCCTGCAAATACTCTAGAAAACACCAAAACTTTTTAACTCATAATGCAAGCCCTAAATAGGTCCTATACTCTTCTTAGTCCTTACCAATGAAGTGAAAGAAGATCAGGTTGAATATATACTAATTAGTTCTAATTTTTTGTAACAAAAGATGTTGTAAAACTGGACAAAATGTGATAGAAAACAACCATCGATAGAGAAATAAAGTTTTTACTCTTTCCATCCAGCATATAGGAGAAATAATGCTAAAACACGCTTGCATCTAACAATTTATAGATATGATAGAGAATAAAACATGAAATAAGATCAGCCAGAGCATTAAGTTATGCATAAAGTTTAGTTTTAGACCAATTAGGGTTCTTAATGCAATTGGCTAGGTCTAGTTTTACTCCTGAACTGACACATCACTTCAAAACCAAGGAGTACAAAATTTGAACAAACTATAAGGTAAACTAAAAAGTCTTTTCCTTGAGAGCTTCCACAAGGTTTTCTCGGATGCCAAATTGGCACTCTGACTTGGCAGCGACCGGAAAAAGCAACATTTACGTTTTCATTCAGAGTTTAACAGAAAATTACAGCAGAATCAGGGGGACCACTGCACCTATTCATTTAACACATCCAATTCGATGAACCATCTGTAACAATGAATATGCAGAATTCATATCTTCCACTGGAAATGCATTCTGTTATGGGGAAGATTTGAGCGTTATTCTTTCGGGGGGAAGACGTTGAGCTGCTGCCTGCAACTGGGGATGTAACTTTGTCGCATCTATTCAGACGTAAGGCCACTATTTTGCCAATTTGTAGAATCTATTTGATGAAAATCACTTTTAATCTATTCGAGCAGAGAAATTCCGACCAAAAGCAACGAGGTAACAGCACTGGGGATTATGTACAGCACTGAGGATTATGTGCAGAACTGCACATAAAATTAAGCAATACCTCCTCAGTGAGAACAAAAGGTTAGAGTTTGCGAGCCCATTACGACTTCCAACTCAATTAGGGTTTCCACGCCAATTAGGCTTTCTTCACTCAATAGGGTTGCTAACCCATCATTACAGTTTGTTGCAGAGTACACAAACGTACATGAAACACACACAATAAGGCAAATAAAGGTTTAGAGCAGAGTACTACCGCTTACGAAGAGCTTTTTAGTGACAGTCTCATCTGATGCGGTACACATTGAAGAAGACGTAATGGCTACACAGGGCTCCCTAGCGGTCAGAAGGCGACCACTTATAGTTCCTCCCAGCAGACGCCTAACGCCAGAAAGCAGGGCCATTTACTCCAAATTGGCCGAATACCTTGTTTAATTCAAATGAGGATTCGCACACATAAAAATGCAATATGAATCAATGCACATATCACTCAGTGCAAACAGGAAACAACGATTTTGTTGTCGTATTGAACTCCCTGTGGCTGAATTTTAGAGTAACACCTATTTGCAGAAAATATATTGTTGAACCCTAAACCCTTGAGATCGATAAAATGCTCTAGAACTAAATTCGACAGCCCAATAAAAGCAGCTAAAATTTGTTTAAAATTGTAATGGTGAAACTTTGCATATCCTTACCAATTTTTATTTAGTGTGGGTCAATTTTTAAAGGATGACTTCATTCCATCATATACTGATGTGAGAATTTTTCGTGTTAAGCTTGGTTTCTTTCTCGATTCTTGATTTATTTTCAATTTTTGATTTTATCTCTATCTTATTGTACCAATCTCCAAACATTTAAATCATTATTATATGCCCTTATTCTAGCTTATTTTTACAATGTGGAGGAGTGATTTCACATGTTCGAACTAATCCAAAATTTAAATTATTAAGTCTTACTTTCTCATCATAATCATTGGGAGTCCACTTGATACACATTTGTTCACCAATTCATTATTTCTTGATATTTAAAGGAATTTGCTTGGACATTGATTTATATTTTATTATTATTTGAAATCCTAGAACATTAAGTAATGTTTCAAGTTGGTGCACTAAAAAAAATACTTGCATCAAAGTTCACATCTTATATCATTTGCACAATGCTTGTTGTTTGCCAACATTTATGAGAGCCATGAATCTAAAATTTTAAGAGGGCTGACTAAGGAGTACATGAACCCTTGTAATTCAACAATCTCTCCAAGGTATTTTTAAATATCATTGTAACTAAAGAAAAATTCAAGTTAGCATTACACAACATAAACAAACTAAACCCTAGCTAACAATGAAGCACAATGGAACATAAAAGCATAAACCAATGAACAATCTCACCAAAACATTCATGCACTCCATGAATCATCTCCATTGCCTTTCTCTATTTTGTTGTAAATATAATTTGCCCTCAGATTTTGATGAGCAACTATGACCTATGACAAAGACCTAAAAAAATATTGAAGGATTCAACTAAGAAATTGCAAGTGTACTCATAAATTTGCAAGCATGAAGTGACAAAATGAGATTGGCATTGCCCTTTTATAAAAATTAATGTTTTGGATGAATGGCCAAGATTGATAGTTGACAAATGCTTTAAGATGGAAGGTTGAGATTGAATGTGACAACTAGCAATTAGGGTTAGGGCAATATTAGGGTAAAATTTTAAATGAAGGGTTTTGATTTAATTTTAGGAAAATCAAATCAATGGACAAAAATGCATGTGATAAGAGGATATTGGGCACGAAAAAAGAGACTGTTGGAGAATCAAATAAGAATTTAAAATTATTTGATTTAGGAGGGAGTGTTTATCTTTTGAATTAAAAATTAATTTAATTCAAAAGAGGTGGGGCCAGGACATAAATAATTATTTTTAATTATTTATCTAGTGGGAAAATGGGAATGGGAATGAGAATTTAAATAAATGATTTTATTTAAATTTGGAGGAAAAGACAAAATGACAATTAAATAGTTGATGAAAATGATTTAATTGTAGAGGAAAAAAGATAAAGTGAATAATAATTTAAAAAAAAAAGGAATTTATTTAATTATAGAGAAACATAGGAAATTAGTGATGTATTTAAACAAAATAAATGTAATTTACTTATTTAAATAATGAGGAGGAAAATGATAGAGTAAGTAATAATTAAATAAATTTAAGAATTTATTTAATCATAAGAAATTAGTGAGATGTTTAAATAAATAATATTGAGGAGGAATAAACAATGGGAATTAATTAAATAATTAAGAATTATTTAATTAATTATTTAATTTGGACTATGGGACATAATTAAATATTCTAATTATGTTGAGAAAAAATATGAAAAAATAAAGCTTGCAGGTCTAAGTTATTTTCATGTGTCTACAACCACTAGTCCTAACAAATTAGTATAGAGCAAGAACCACAACAAATCAAACCACAAATTTTTGCAACATGCCAAATCAAAATCCCTCATTAGCCATCAAATTTGCATCATATGTAATTGATATAAAATCTATTTCTTATGCATCACTATCCAGCCTCCCATATCTATTATGCGGTTTTTCTTCTCAAGAGAAAGAAAGTTACAAAACAACCCTCTAGAATTAAAAGGGAGATAGAAAAATAAATGATATTATGATCCTTTGGTTAAAAGAGATATTAATAAAGAATATGTATAAAAAGCTCTTTTAAAAAGGTGGAAGAATAATTATTTATTTAAATAATTATTAAATGCAATCTTTTTGAAAAGGTGTGATGGTTTGGAAACCACCCCTTAAGTCTTATATAAAGCATTTATGTAAGGCTTGGAAAGGCATGGAGAATATTCGAGAGAAGAGAAAAAGGAAAACATAAATCCAGAGGGCACAAAGGGGGGAAGATTATGGTCATTGGTTAGCATTGAGGCATTTGGAGAAGGGGCACACAATGTGTGTCCAACTCGAGGTACACCGTAGACCCAGGAGTGTCCTAGCCAAGGTTGTGCTATTTATGTCGTGAAAGCAAGTTGGATTCTATGTAAGAACCATTTTCCTCTAGGGGTGTTTCCTTGTTGTGGAGAGTCTGGACCCGTAACTATTCCTTTGAAAGTCGGATAATAGCCTCTCCATAATTTACATATATGTGTTATTCAATTTACTGTGCTAATTATTTAAATTAAAATCCTTGTCCAATTATTATGTATTATAGTTTACATTAATTATTTTATGTTAGTTGTTCACATCATTTTAGTACCATTACATCTTGGTTGAGCCATTGTTAAATAAATATGATTGAAAAATACTTTAATATATTATCTATAATAGATTACTATAATAATTTGGTATACTTTGATTTCTTAGAAAACTTGACAAAGACGCTTATGTTTAATACGATCATTATTTGGGGTTAAGATAATATGACTCATTACATCACCTATGAATTCTAGGTTTAATTTGACCTTTGAACAATTGTGTATAGTTATAGGCCACTTACCTAAAAAGAAACTCATTGCATATCTAAGGGTTGACAACTCTTGCAGCACGAATTATGTCTTCTCAAGATGACACTTGATTATGTATTTCCACATTGAGAGATGTGGCGATTGAGAATTTCTTATATTGCAACATTTTAGTGAATTAGATTTTATAGGAAATAATGATACCAACGCCCATGGCTATAGTCTTCTCTAACTAGCAACAAGCCCTTTTAAAGAAGATATTACGTGGATGAATTTATTGACTTTTGTACCAAAAAAATCTAGCGTGGAGAAGAATAAAATGGACCAAACCAGTAGCTTCGAATTGTGTCTAGCTCTATCTTGTCTTGCGTGATATTCAAGACTGCACATATCATTTCTGGAACCACTAAAGACCCTTTGATCTGTAAACGGATCTAGACTAAATTGCGTTTTGAATGCTTAATTAAAAACAACTTTGTGAAATTTTAATTCATGCATACATTAACAAAATTATGCATCAAAACTTAAGATGAGAAAGAGAATTTAGAGAGAAGAAGATAGAAGGTGCAAACAAAGTTTGATTACGGAGTTCATCACAAATGTGACTACGTCTCCAGGTCTGCTCCAATAGAGTGAGACCAATCCGATTAATCTCCAAAAAAGATTACAAATGCACCGAGACCATCTCTTCAAGCACTTCGGCAGCATAACAATACTCCGTCGTACAAAAAAGGCTCAAAAATCTCCACAAGTTCCCTCTTTCGTATCACCTGTTCTCCACTATGTCACCTGCATTCACTGAACTCCTAAGAACTACATTCCCCCTTCTTTTATACATGAAATTAGCCTAAAAAGGCTTAACCACCATAGTTCCCTCTTAACAATACACCCTTTTTACAATTCGGGCCTAACCCCCTTAGAGCTTAATTTGGCTCCAATACACCTAAAAAGGTTTAAAATTAACCATATAATGGTTTATTTGTTAAGAATTCAGGCTTGTCAAATAAACAAAATGAAACAGACCCTCAATATAGTTTAACAGCCATCGGTGGCCCGTTGGAAAGTCTTAATTTTAGTGAAAGGTTGGTCGGGGGTTCCAACTCCGCCAACCACCTTTTGTTTCTTCTATCGCACCAAACATTCAACAAAGGAAATCTGCCTCCAAATATAGTAAAGAACCGACAGTTTGGTGCAACGGCCCAGTGAACATTTCGGGAGTGGGTGGACAAGGGTTCGAATCCTTCCATTTACCCATTTTGTTCAAACAAACAACAAACAAACTCGATGATGTGCATGAAGACACTTCAATTTTTTTTACTGAAAATATCCACCGGATCAGGCCTCCCCACTAAATACCTTTTGGACCTCCAAAAGTGACATTTACTCTGACATTAAGTGAGGACCTGGCCTCCCCACTTGTCCTGTATCCTCTGTACATTTGCATACCTGGCTCACAAGCACAATGAAGACTGCAATAACATTGTTGAACATAAACATAACTTTATCACTTCCATAAGCATCTACATCAACTGTCATAGCCACTAACCAACAAAAATTGACTAGCATCAAGCTGAACAATAATGTAGAAATGAAAGAGAATAAATCAACAAGATATTGATCCTTTACAACAGGAACATGTTTACCCAAGGAACCATCAATGCTTTCAATCATCATTCCCTCATGTTGTACTATGGGTGCATCCTGCAACATTTGACCCTGGTTAGCTACTCCATGTTCAAGTGTAGAACCACCTGTACTGACAGACATAAGAGTTAACTCTTTACTTGCATTAATTACCCTCTTTAACTACCCTGTGTTTGCAAAAGAATGATCAATCTTAATCATGTGAGAATGTATGATATACTGGATTCCATCTTTAAACAAGTGATAATGATTCTTTTCCTTGTAGAAAATAGCTTTCCTATCATAAAGATAAGGGCTACCAAGCACCATCCCACAGATATCCAGTGGAACCACATCAAACTGTACTTCATCCACAAACTTACTAGTGATTGTGAATCTTAAGGTGCATTGTCTTGTTACTTGCAACTTATCATTTTCACAAATCTAGCCTAGTGGATAAGGTTTCTTATGCTGTGTAGTTTTTAATCCGAAGTTTCTTACAACACTTTCAGAAATTAAGTTAACTTGAGAACCACTATCTATGAGTGCATCAATTTTACTGTTCTTAGCAACAACCCTTAAATGAAAATGCTCATTCCTTTTTTCATCTTTAGAGGCATCATTAACTTTAGATGAAGAAGCACAACTATGAACAAAAACATTGGAAATAGGAGCTTTACCTTTCAGACCCATAGCTGTTATCTTAGTCTCATCATCTGAATCTGAACCAAGATCCATAACAACATTTGTGGCTTTCTCCTTACCCTTCTGTTTCTGATTCTGTCTTTGAGCCCACTTAGGCCTCAGTTCAGGATGCAACTACCAACAATGTTCTTCATCATGACCCTTCCTGTCACAATGAGAGCAAGCAAACTTATCATCCTTCTTAACTGTAGCTGTCCTCTTTCCTTTCCCTGTCTCTACAACCTTAGAAGATTTCTTTACATCATTATCAAACTTATCAATAAAAGATCATTTACCCCTTGACTCTAAGTGGGTAGCTTGGACACAAACTTGATCCAAGTTGTTAGGATTCAAAACCAAAATAGAATGCCTAAGGTAGGAATGCAAACCTCCTATGTACTTCAACAAAGTGTCCTGGGTGTACAAAGGAACATTCAAAGCAATAGCCCTTTTCCTAAATTCATGGGTGTACTCTTGAACAGATTGACCCTTCCCTTGCCTAAACATTTTCCAGTCCATCGTTAATAGTTGCATATGGCCTAAGGGATAAAATTGCTTTTTAAGAGCATTAATAAATTCTAACCAAGATAAATTGACTCTACCATGTTGTGAAATTTCTGCCTTAGTCTTACTCTCCCACCAGGTTAAAGTTGTACCTCCTAATCGAAGAGTAGGTAATTGGATCATATCAACATCATCTAATAGGTTCTGGACTCTACAGTAGACTTCTACTTGCTGAATCCAATCATCCAATTTTTCAACATTAAGTTCACCACTATACTTTGGTAAATCAAATTTTACATCCATTTAATTTTAGGCTTATGCCCATTCTTAAAAGGATTAAAAGAAGTAGAATAAGGAGAAGATGGAGAAGAAGGAGAAGGAGAAGAGGGAGAAGAGGGAGGAGAAGGAGAAAAGGGGTGATTTGGTTGCTTGCCACCATCTCCATGTTGTTTCCCTTTCTTGTCTTCATGAACATCTTTCTTCGACGAACCTCCTTCGTGTTCCTTTCGTTCTTGTCTTTCTTGGAAAAGAATGTCCACCTTAGCCTTCATCTCGAGGAATGCTCTTCGGAATTCCTATTCACTGATTTCTTCAGGAACCTCCATTCCAGACACAGACATCTTCAGAAAACTTCTTCGCTTCCCGATCTCAGGATCAAAGTCTTCAAGCTTGCCTTCACCCTTTTGAATCCTGGATCTCGTTAGCATTCAAGAAAACAATTGCAATAATAGTCAACTGAGCTTTGATACCACTTGATCTGTAAACGGATCTAGACTAAATTGCATTTTGAATGCTTAATTAAAAACACCTTTGCGAAATTTTAATTCATGCATACATTAACAAAATTATGCATCAAGACTTAAGATGAGAAAGAGAATTTAGAGAGAAGAAGATAGAAGGTGCAAACAAAGTTTGATTACGGAGTTCGTCACAAACGTGACTACGTCTTCGGGTCCGCTCCAATAGAGTGAGACCAATCCGATTAATCTCCAAAAAAGATTACAAATGCACCAAGACCATCTCTTCAAGCACTTCGGCAGCATAACAATACTTCGTCGTACAAAAATGGCTCAAAAATCTCCACAAGTTCCCTCTTTCATATCACCTATTCTCCACTATGTCACTTGCATTCACTGAACTCCTAAGAGCTACATTCCCCCTTCTTTTATACATGAAATTAGCCTAAAAAGGCTTAACCACCATAGTTCTCTCTTAACAATACACCCTTTTTACAATTCGGGCCTAACTCCCTTAGAGCTTAATTTGGCTCCAATACACCTAAAAAAGTTTAAAATTAACCATATAATGGTTTATTTGTTAAGAATTTGGGCTTGTCAAATAAACAAAATGAAACAGACCCTCGATATAGTTTAATAGTCGTCGGTGGCCCGTTGGCAAGTCTTAATTTTAGTGAAAGGTTGGTCGGGGGTTCCAACTCCGCCAACCACCTTTTGTTTCTTCTATCGCACCAAACATTCAACAAAGGAAATCCGCCTCCAAATATAGTAAAGAACTGACAGTTTGGTGCAACGGCTCGGCGGACGTTTCGAGAGTGGGTGGACAAGGGTTTGAATCCTTCCATTTACCCATTTTGTTCAAACAAACAACAAACAAACTTGACGATGTGCATGAAGACACTTCAATTTTTTTTACTGAAAATATCCACCAGATCAGGCCTCCCCACTGAATACCTTTTGGACCTCCAAAAGTGACATTTACTCTGACATTAAGTGAGGACCTGGCCTCCCCACTTGTCCTGTATCCTCTATACATCTGCATACCTGGCTCACAAGCACAATGAAGACTGCAATAACATTGTTAAACATAAACATAACTTTATCAATTCCATAAGCATCTACATCAACTGTCGTAGCCACTAACCAACAAAAATTGACTAGCATCAAGCTGAACAATAATGCGGAAATGAAAGAGAATAAATCAACAAGATATCGATCCTTTACAACAGGAACATGTTTAGCCAAGGAACCATCAATGCTTTCAATCATCATTCCCTCATGCTGTACTGTGGGTGCATCCTACAACATCTGACCCTGGTTAGCTACTCCAAGTTCAAGTGTAGAACCACCTGTACTGACAGACATAAGAGTTAACTCTTTACTTGCATTAATTACCCTCTTTAACTGCCCTGTGTTTGCAAAAGAACGATCAGTCTTAATCATGTGAGAATGTACAATATACTGGATGTCATCTTTAAACAAGTGATAATGATTCTTTTCCCTATAGAAAATAGATTTTCTGTCATAAAGATAAGGGCTACCAAGCACCATCCCACAGATATCCAGTGGAACCACATCAAACTGTACTTCATCCACAAACTTACTAGTGATTGTGAATCTTAAGGTGAATTGTCTTGTTACTTGCAACTTATCATTTTCACAAATCCAGCCTAGTGGATAAGGTTTCTTATGCTGTGTAGTTTTTAATCCCAAGTTTCTTACAACACTTTCAGAAATTAAGTTAACTTGAGAACCACTATCTATGAGTGCATCAATTTTACTGTTCTTAGCAACAACCCTTAAATGAAAAAGCTCATTCCTTTTTTCATCTTTAGAGGCATCATTAACTTTAGATGAATAAGCACAACTATGAACAAAAACATTGGAAATAGGAGCTTTACCTTTCAGACCCATAGCTGTTATCTTAGTCTCATCATCTGAATCTGAACCAAGATCCATAACAACATTTGTGGCTTTCTCCTTACCCTTCTGTTTCTGATTCTGTCTTTGAGCCCACTTAGGCCTCAGTTCAGGATGCAACTACCAACAATGTTCTTCATCATGACCCTTCTTGTCACAATGAGAGCAAACAAACTTATCATCCTTCTTAACTGTAGCTGTCCTCTTTCCTTTCCCTGTCTCTACAACCTTAGAAGATTTCTTTACATCATTATCAAACTTATCAATAAAAGATCCTTTACCCCTTGACTCTAAGTGGGTAGCTTGGACACAAACTTGATCCAAGTTTTTAGGATTCAAAACCAAAATAGAATGCCTAAGGTAGGAATGAAAACCTCCTATGTACTTCAACAAAGTGTCCTGGGTGTACAAAGGAACATTCAAAGCAATAGCCCTTTTCCTAAATTCATGGGTGTACTCTTGAACAAATTGACCCTTCCCTTGCCTAAACATTTTCCAGTCCATCGTTAATAGTTGCATATGGCCTAAGGGATAAAATTGCTTTTTAAGAGCATTAATAAATTCTAACCAAGATAAATTGACTCTACCATGTTGTGAAATTTCTGCCTTAGTCTTACTCTCCCACCAGGTTAAAGTTGTACCTCCTAACCGAAGAGTAGCTAATTGGATCATATCAACATCATCTAATAGGTTCTGGACTCTACAGTAGACTTCTACTTGCTGAATCCAATCATCCAATTTTTCAACATTAAGTTCACCACTATACTTTGGCAAATCAAATTTTACATCCAATTTAATTTTAGGCTTATGCCCATTCTTAAAAGGATTAAAAGAAATAGAATAAGGAGAAGATGGAGAAGAAGGAGAAGGAGAAGAGGGAGGAGAGGGAGGAGAAGGAGAAAAGGGGTGATCTGGTTGCTTGCCACCATCTCCATGTTGTTTCCCTTTCTTGTCTTCATGAACATCTTTCTTCGACGAACCTCCTTCACGTTCCTTCCGTTCTTGTCTTTCTTGGAAAAGAATGTCCACCTTAGCCTTCATCTCGAGGAATGCTCTTCGGAATTCCTGCTCACTGATTTCTTCAGGAACCTCCATTCCAGACACAAACATCTTCAGAAAACTTCTTCGCTTCCCGATCTCAGGATCAAAGTCTTCAAGCTTGCCTTCACCCTTTTGAATCCTGGATCTCATTAGCATTCAAGAAAACAATTGCAATAATAGTCAACTGAGCTCTAATACCACTTGATCTGTAAACGGATCTAGACTAAATTGCGTTTTGAATGCTTAATTAAAAACAACTTTGCGAAATTTTAATTCATGCATACATTAACAAAATTATGTATCAAAACTTAAGATGAGAAAGAGAATTTAGAGAGAAGAAGATAGAAGGTGCAAACAAAGTTTGATTACGGAGTTCGTCACAAACGTGACTACGTCTCCGGGTCCACTCCAATAGAGTGAGACCAATCCGATTAATCTCCAAAAAAGATTACAAATGCACCAAGACCATCTCTTCAAGCACTTTGGTAGCATAACAATACTTCGTCGTACAAAAATGGCTCAAAAATCTCCACAAGTTCCCTCTTTCGTATCACCTGTTCTCCACTATGTCACCTGCATTCACTGAACTCCTAAGAGCTACATTCCCCCTTCTTTTATACATGAAATTAGCCTAAAAAGGCTTAACCACCATAGTTCCCTCTTAACAATACACCCTTTTTACAATTCGGGCCTAACCCCCTTAGAGCTTAATTTGGCTCCAATACACCTAAAAAGGTTTAAAATTAACCATATAATGGTTTATTTGTTAAGAATTCGGGCTTGTCAAATAAACAAAATGAAACAGACCCTCAATATAGTTTAACAGCCTTCGGTGGCCCGTTGGCAAGTCTTAATTTTAGTGAAAGGTTGGTCGGGGGTTCCAACTCCGCCAACCACCTTTTGTTTCTTCTATCGCACCGAACATTCAACAAAGGAAATCCACCTCCAAATATAGTAAAGAACCGACAGTTTGGTGCAACGGCTCGGCGGACGTTTCGGGAGTGGGTGGACAAGGGTTCGAATCCTTCCATTTACCCATTTGGTTCAAACAAACAACAAACAAACTCGATTTTACACCAGATTTTACGTGGAAAACTTAATAAGGGAAAAACCAAGGTGAGGATTAACTAACATATATATTAATATCAACACTAATTACAAAAGGATCGCTATCGAAAGGGCTCACTATCCAAAGAAAGAAAGGTTCACTGCCCAAGAAGATCACTTCTTCCAGAATACAAGAGAATAGAAAGAGATTGCTACGAGAAGGTTCACTATCTCATAGCAACAGGAGAATCCACCACAACAACTCTTCACCATCTACAACCTTTAGCTTACTTCCTCCAGCAACATCAAGAACATTGAAATGAAGACACTTTTTGCTTACTACTTTTGGTAGTTTTAGACGTTCATGCTCACACTCATACCACAACACTTGATCTGTAAGACCCCTTCGTTTTGCTCTTTTGACCAAACAGTGTTCTATTTGGTTAGGCCTTATTTTCTGTTAGTGTTTTGACCTTGGTACTTGGTATTTGATCCTGATGTTATTATTATGTCATGCTTTGGATTAGCATAATGGATAATTAAATTAATGATGTTTATGTTTTTGATCATATTGATGATGTTAGATTCGCCAGTTAGTAAGACTGTATTGGTGAAGGGGACGAGATTGCATCACTCGCTTGTGAGCGCCCTGTGATCCCGAGATTTTCTCTTCATAGTGTGTATTTTATGCTGTTCATATTATATGTTGTGGTTTACTTGATTTACAGGTTGACAGGTACAGGACATCGACTCCACCTGGCTTCACAGGTTTGAGCGTGTTCAATGCCCAATGGTATTCGATTGGGAGATAGTAGCTAGGTTTTTCATTCCAAGTCGTCACCTTAGTCCTAGTATGTCGTCAGATGTTGTCAGGTTGTGTTGCTTTGATTATTATTCCCTCTCTTCGATTATTTAAAATTGCAAGTCAAAAGGTAATTAAATGGCTTTATATATATAAAGGTTGTTGATTAAATTAATCTAGTTTCAATGTGGAAAATGTTATTTTATTTATTGATTAATTTAATGTAATTAATAAAATAATTAAATCTTGGATTAGATTTATTTTATTAATTAATTAAATTAATTTTGTTGAATTGAAGTTAATTATGCATTTTGGAAATTATAGATTTTATCGAATTGAAAATTAAATTGAAATTTTTTTAAAAAAGGTTTAAATTTCTTTTTTGAAAATTAGAAAATGCAAAAATTGGAAAATAGAGATATTTGGAGTTATTTTCAAAAGTTTGACTTTGGGGTTGAGGAGATATTTTTCATTTTGGCTATTATTGAGTTTTTTGGGTAATTATTTGAAAAGAGGATGAAAAATGAAAAAAGATGGAGAAGGGAAAAAATTTCTGGTTTTGGGGCTTTTGGATTTGCTTGGAGGAACTAGATTTTGAGGAGGAATCATGGCACCCTTATGGATCTTTTCAGACTTCTGAAACCAGGTTCTTTTATTCGATTTAAATTTATAAATTTGAAATATTGTTTGCAAATGGTGTTCTTGACTGAAATTTAATGTTTTGTTTTATTTATTTCTCAATCTGAATGGGATTTTTGTTAAATTCAAATATATATGTTAATATACATATATAATTTTATAGATATACATATATTTGTTGTTAAATTTTTTAAAAAGGGGGGGTTGTTGTTAAAAATATTTTTTGAAATGGTCAAGTATGAGCGCGGATTTTTAGAAATCCGTAGGCTTTTGGTTTTGGAAAAAAATTAAAAAAAATTTGGGGAGGGAAGCATTGGGGGCTCACCCCCCACAATGCCCCCATGGGAGACGCGTGGGGGAGAGTTGCGCCCAACACAACCCCCCGCGGTCGCCTACTATGTGGGGGCGATTGTGTTACCACAGCCGTCACCGGTGGTAGTCGCCGCCCTCCTTTACCTCCGCTCGCCTGTAAATCACGCCACCATCGCTTGGTTCGGTCCCCGCCCGCCAAAGAAAAACACGCCGCCCACTATCATAAACCACACAGCCATAAAGAAAAGTAAACCGTGGCCGGGAAAACCATGGTCGCCCAACCCTAGTTCGCGGCATGCGACCCGAGGTCCGTGCGACCCAAACCCTTAGGGTTGGCGCGCGGCCCGAGGCGTATGGGTGGCTCTTTGTCATAAAAATAAAAATAAATAATATTTATATAATTATTATTTTTATAATATATTAATTTAATATCAAAATATGAATATATTTTATATTATATTAATATATTATTAAATGATAATATTTATATATAGTGGAGATGGTTAATTCTTTAATATATATATATTAAATGGGGAATTTAAATAATAGCAAGATTTTGTTGCAATTGAGGGAATTAAATAATTGATTTAAAAGATAAATGACTTAAATATAATTGGGAGAATTTCAAGTCATTTTGCAATAGTCGAATTAGTGGAATTATTTTAAAAAATAATATTATTTGCAAGGTCAAACGTTGAATTTAAAAGAGATGTGTTTAATGGCGAAAATTAATTGATTTCATTTAAATGATTTAATTTGCAAGGGGAAACAATTATTTGTTTTAGCGATATATTATGAAATTATAGAAGTAAATGCTTATTTTTATTATTTAAGGTATTTAGGGAATTAAGTGTTGGTTTAAATTTCTTCTGGTCTGAAAGAGACGTATGTATTAATCAGTTTTAATTGAGCAATAGATTATTGATGTTAATAAGGGAAATGGATTTAGTAAGTCCAAAATTAGTTTAATTCCTCGCAACTTGCCTTCATGATTATTTCCTCTGTGTTCTTGTCTTCGGAAATGAGTTAAGTGTATTTAATCTGTAAGTCTTCTAGAGGATCCTAGAGATTGGAGGTTGTCGTCCTGTGATGTCGACTGTTTGTTAATTCCCTTGGGTAGTGCATGAAGTGATGTCAATGTTATACCTGGTTTCTACGAACGGGAATGTTTTGTGCCTCCTAAGAAAGGAGTGGATTTTGTAATGTGTGCCTCCTTGTCAGGAGCGATTTTGTTATTGTTGTTACCTCCAGTGTTTGGAGATGGCTTTATCTTTCAACGCCTCCTGAGAAAGGAGTGGTCGCGGTATCGTGTTTGTTTGCACCTTTGTACCCTTGGTGATTGTTTGGTATGTGTGTTGTCAAGTAGAATAGTGACTTCCATAGGGGCCAGAGCCCAAAGAAGTATCCAGGATAACCTTCAGAAGTGGTTTAATCAAGTGATAACAAAAAACAATACTTAGAATATTAGGACTAACTTCTCACTAATCAAGATATTAATGCCTCACTAATGGACCCAAGTGCTCGGTTAGGCTTGGGATGGGTGGGAAGGCCTTGTCTGTACGAAAGGTATTTGATTCCGCATGAGTGAGTATGGGGGCCAGGATTCGGTAAAGGTCACCAAGATAACCTTTTCTTGTGGGGGCCGGAGCCTAGGAAGAATCTTAGAGGATAACCCATGACGAACTGTGTGATGACACTTTGTCTAGGACAACAGTTGCTTCTTGTTTATTGTGGGTATGGTTTCCTTAACATACCTGATGTGACCATAGTTGGTATATGATTATTATGTGTATGGTTCACTTAACATACTCGATCTGCTTTATTTTTGGAAGCAATGTGACCATATAGAGTTGTACTTGTGAGGTACTCGTGATGCTCTTGTGTTGTACTTATGTTGTACTTATGTGGTACTTGAGTTGTACTTGGGATGTGCTTGTGAGGATCATGTGATTGGTTGTTTTAGTTTGGTTCAGTTTTGTGTAGCCTATGTCTAGAGGTAGATGGTCTTGGCTAGGATTCCTAGTTACTATCTCCTAGCACGGGGGGTGGGCCTTTGGGTTCCACTTGGTTGGGTGGCGTGCACCTAAATCCATTGGGCTATCTTCATGTTCTTGTGGATGAGACTTCCAATTGGAGAGCTCATGGTATTCAATTTCAGTTCTTGCATTATTTCACTTCAGTTGGATCTTGTATTTTACCCCTCATCTGTTATCGAGTTGGAAGTTGTAACTATAATCTTATCTATTGGACTTGCCTCATTCGGGGAATGAGAGTTGTAATTGTAATATTTAATTATGGATAATTGAGTTTGAAAGTCATCTATTATGTTTGGATGTAATTTATCTTGTATGGAATGTATGCGTACTTATTATCTTGAGTAGATAAATGTTATGGTTTCATTTATGTTGTTGTTGTGGGTTGTTAAGAATTTTTAGTCTCGTAACCTTAGGGGATGTTTGCATTGGGAAGCAAACTTATTTAATAATTGTACTTAAATAAAAAAAAAATTAGCCTGTTTAAGTAGTTGTTTGCAACATCCTTTAGGGTTGCGTGGTGGGGCGTTACACATGGTATTAGAGCCTAGGTTTAAACACTAGGTTCTCTGGGTACATTTGTGCCCACTGTGTTGTCCCTACGAATTGTTAGTGGGATGGTTAAGTGATCACGTGTTCATGGCTTCTACTCTAGCATGATGTACTATGTGGAAAAGAGTAGCGTGAAAGAAACCAATAATTGTATCTTGTTTGAGAGTTGTGGATACACTCTAGGTCATGTGGATTGCGTGTTCATTCTGCACCACATGATGGTTGTTATCATTCTTGTCGGATGTTGTTTCCTCCTTCCTCGTTTTGTGGCTAGTAACTAGTCACACAATGGTTGTATAGTGAAATTTAAAGATTGTGAACTTTCTTTCGATTATTGATGATTCTTTTCGGTTGATTGTGAGGGCCGACACTTTGTTATATTTGATTGTGAAGGTTTAGCCACAACTTGTGATCTTATTTTCTTATAACCCTAGTGGTTATATATTTGATTCAGTGTTGAAATTGTGCACATTTATTGCCTCATTGTTGAAATGGAACTTTAATTTTATCTTCTTTATGAACTTGGTGGCTAAGCTAGTTATCTTTGTTGTTTTCAATGTCGTTTATGTGTTATATTGTAATTCCTCTCCATGGATGTATGATACAGACTTGGTGAGTGTGTACGAGGAAGTAGATGCAGGAAACGTTGAGGATGGGGGTATGTGAGGTTGTTTTGTAGCTAGGACCCACTACTCACCTTTGTGTGATGACTATCTCTTGGAGGCTGATCACCTTATATAGCAAGAGACGGGTCATTGTGGTCGTGTTGGATTTATTTGAGTTGGTTAGTTGTTCTTGGTTCATGGATTCTTCTATCATGAGTTGGTATGTTGCTTTTTGAGTGATGTGTATTGGTACATATGTGTAGTATGTGTGATAATCCCTAGTTATGTGCTTTGGAGACTTGGTTGGTGGTTGCTCCACCATGTTGTCTTGTTTGGATTGGCATTGTACTTGGCTGAGTTGTTTATGGCACAGGTTGCTATTGTCTATGTGTTGAGGTATGAGTGGTTCAGTTTTGGAACCCTGGTTATGTGTGATTGTATGGAGTTTGCACTAGGGGTAGTTGCAGGCTTCCAGGAGTAAGCCTGACCCTAGGGGGGGAGGATGTAAGACCCCTCTGTTTTGCTCTTTTGACCGAACAGTGTTCTATTTGGTTAGGCCTTATTTTCTGTTAGTGTTTTGACCTTGCTACTTGGTATTTGATCCTGATGTTATTATTATGTCATGCTTTGGATTAACATAATGGATAATTGAATTAATGATGTTTATTCTTTTGATCATATTAATGATGTTAGATTCGTCAGTTAGTAAGATTGTATTGATGAAGGGGACGAGATTGAATCACTCACTTGCGAGTGCCCTGCGATCCCGAGATTTTCTCTTCACGGTGTGTATTTTATGCTGTTCATATTATATGTTGTGGTTTACTTGATTTACAACTTGACAGGTACAAGACATTGACTCCACCTGGCTTCACAGATTTGAGTGTGTTCAATGCCCAACGATATTCGATTGGGAGATAATAGCTAGGTTTTCCGTTCCAAGTCGTCACCCTAGTCCTAGTATGTCGTCAAGTGTTGTCAGGTTGTGTTGCTTTGATTATTATTCCCTCTCTTTGATTATTTAAAATTGCAAGTCAAAAGGTAATTAAATGGCTTTATATATATAAAGGTTGTTGATTAAATTAATCTAGTTTCAATACAGAAAATGATATTTTATTTATTGATTAATTTAATGTAATTAATAAAATAATTAAATCTTGGATTAGATTTATTTTATTAATTAATTAAATTAATTTTGTTGAAATGAAGTTAATTATGCATTTTGGAAATTATAGATTTTATTGAATTGAAAATTAAGTTGAAATTTTTTGAAAAAAGGTTTAAATTTCTTTTTTGAAAATTAGAAAATGCAAAAATTGGAAAATAGAGATATTTGGAGTTATTTTCAAAAGTTTGACTTTGGGGTTGAGGAGACATTTTTCATTTTGGCTATTATTGAGTTTTTTGGGTAATTATTTGAAAAGAGGATGAAAAATGAAAAAAATGGAGAAGGGAATTTTTTTTTGGTTTTGGGGCTTTTGGATTTGCTTGGAGGAACTGGATTTTGAGGAGGAATCATGGCACCTTTATGGATCTTTTCAGACTTCTAAAACCAGGTTCTTTTATTCAATTTAAATTTATAAATTTGAAATATTGTTTGCAAATGGTGTTCTTGACTGAAATTTAATGTTTTGTTTTATTTATTTCTCAATCTGAATGGGATTTTTGTTAAATTCAAATATATATGTTAATATACATATATAGTTTTATAGATATGCATATATTTGTTGTTAAAATTTTTAAAAAGGGGGGGTTGTTGTTAAAAATAATTTTTGAAATGGCCAAGTATGAGCGCGGATTTTTAGAAATCGACAGGCTTTTGGTTTTGGGAAAAAAAAAAAAATTAAAATTAAAAAAAAAAATAAAAAGTTTTTCGGGAGGGAAGCGTTGGGGGCTCACCCCCCACCGTGCCCCCATGGGAGACACGTGGGGGAGAGCCACGCCCAGTGCAACACCCTACAATCACCTACTATGTGGGGGCGACTGTGTTACCACAGTTGCCGTTGGTGGTAGTCGCCGCCCTCCTTTACCTCTGCCCGTCTGTAAATCACGTTGTCGTTGCTTGGTTTTGCCGCCACCCACCAAAGAAAAATGTGCCGCCCACTGTCATAAACCACGCGGCCATAAAGAAAAGTAAACCGCGGCCGGGAAAACCATGGTTGCCCAACCCTAGTCTGCGGCACGCGACCCAAGGCGTATGGGTGGCTCTTTGTCATAAAAATAAAAATAAATAATATTTATATAATTATTATTTTTATAATATATTAATTTAATATCAAAATATGAATATATCTTATATTATATTAATATATTATTAAATGATAATATTTATATATAGTGGAGATGGTTAATTCTTTAATATATATATATTAAAGGGGGAATTTAAATAATAGCAAGATTTTGTTGCAATTGAGGGAATTAAATAATTGATTTAAAAGATAAATGACTTAAATATAATTGGGAGAATTTCAAGTCATTTTGCAATAGTCGAATTAGTGGAATTATTTTAAAAAATAATATTATTTGCAAGGTCAAATGTTGAATTTAAAAGAGATGTGTTTAATGGCGAAAATTAATTGATTTTGTTTAAATGATTTAATTTGCAAGGGGAAACAATTATTTGTTTTAGCGATATATTATGAAATTATAGAAGTAAATGCTTATTTTTATTATTTAAGGTATTTAGGGAATTAAGTGTTGGTTTAAATTTCTTCTGGTCTGAAAGAGACGTATGTATTAATCAATTTTAATTGAGCAATAGATTATTGATGTTAATAAGGGAAATGGATTTAGTAAGTCCAAAATTAGTTTAATTCCTCGCAACTTGCCTTCGTGATTATTGCCTTTGTGTTCTTGTCTTGGGAAATGGGTTAAGTGTATTTAATCTGTAAGTGTTCCAAAGGACCCTAGAGATTGGGGGTTGTCGTCCTGTGATGTTAACTGTTTGTTAATTCCCTTGGGTAGTGCATGAAGTGATGTCAATGTTATACCCGGTTTCTACGAACGGGAATGTTTTGTGCCTCCTGAGAAAGGAGTGGATTTTGTAATGTGTGCCTCCTTGTCAGGAGTGGTTTTGTTATTGTTGTTACCTCCAGTGTTTGGAGATGGCTTTATCTTTTGATGCCTCCTGGGAAAGGAGTGGTCGCGGTATCGTGTTTGTTTGCACCTTTGTACCCTTGGTGATTTTTTGGTATGTGTGTTGTCAAGTAGAAGAGTGGCTTCCGTAGGGGCCAGAGCCCAAAGAGGTATTCAGGATAACCTTCGAAAGTGGTTTAATCAAGTGATAACTAAAACAATACTTAGAAGATTAGGACTAACTTCTCACTAATCAAGATATTAATGCCTCACTCATGGACCCAAGTGCTCGGTTAGGCTTGGGATGGGTGGAAAGGCCTGGAATGGCAAGGTCATCTATCTTGTCTATACGAAAGGTATTTGATTATGCATGAGTGAGTATGGGGGTCGGGATTCAATAAAGGTCACCAGGATAACCTTTTCTTGTGGGGGCCAGAGCCTAGGAAGAATCCCAGAGGATAACCCATGACGAACTTTGTGATGACACTCTGTCTAGGACAATAGTTGGCTAGGACAATAGTTGGTTCTTGTTTATTATGGGTATGGTTTCCTTAACATACCTGATGTGACCATAGTTGGTATACGATTATTATGTGTATGGTTCTCTTAACATACTTGATCTGCTTTATTTATGGAAGCAATGCGACCATGTAGAGTTGTACTTGTGAGGTACCCGTGATACTCTTGTATTGTACTTATGTTGTACTTATGTGGTACTTGAGTTTTACTTGGGATGTGCTTGTGAGGATCATGTGATTGGTTGTTTCAGTTTGGTTCAGTTTTGTGTAGCCTGTGTCTAGAGGTAGATGGTCTTGGCTAGGATTCCTAGTTATTATCTCCTAGCATGAGGGGTGGCCCTTTGGGTTCCACTTGGTTGGGTGGCGTGCACCTAAATCCGTTGGGCTATCTTCATGTTCTTGTGGGCGAGACTTCCAATTGGAGAGCTCATGGTATTCAGTTTCAGTTCTTGCATTATTTCACTTCAGTTGGATCTTGTATTTTACCCCTCATCTGTTATCGAGGTGGAATTTGTAACTGTAACCTTATCTATTGGACTTGCCTCATTCGGGGAATGAGAGTTGTAATTGTAATATTTAATTATGGATAATTGAGTTTGAAAGTTATCTATTATGTTTGGATGTAATTTATATTGTATGGAATGTATGCGTACTTATTATCTTGAGTAGATAAATGTTATGGTTTCATTTATGTTGTTGTTGTTGTTGTGGGTTGTTAAGAGTTTTCAGTCTTGTAACCTTAGGGGATGTTTGCATTGGGAAGCGAACTTGTTTAATAATTGTACTTAAACAAAAAAAAATTTAGCCTGTTTAAGTAGTTGTTTGCAACATCCTTTAGCGTTGCATGGCGGGGTGTTACACAACACTCACATCATTTTGCACCACTCTTCACCTCACACTTCTCCAACAATTGACCTTGCATATATATTGTTGATGCCTAAAATTGCTAGGCAAACAAACTTATGGGAAACTTAGTTAATGGGGGACCAATTACGCTAAACTGAGTAACCTCTGAGATTTTAAAGAAGTCGACTCCTTTTGTAATTGGGGGGTTTAAAATGGAAAAATGAAGTAGATATAAAAATAAAGTCTAACCTAAGGTGATACGCCAAGATGTAAGTGTTTAGGCACATAAAAAATTTCTTTCGGATAAGGTTTGAGGGCCTGTTCAACGATCTGCTATGTCGAAGAATAACATAAACATAGATGAAAATCCTAAGAAATTTAACCAAATGACATTATATAACTTCCATACACATTTATTGAACAAGAAGAGTTTGAGACATGATCCCAAATAGAAAATTTCTATTGAAATTATAAAATTTTTGGAGATAAACTACTTAGTACAACAAATAGCATAGTATAATGTCTTATATTAACTAAGAGACAAAGAGGCCGAACAATTGGCACAATCTATGAGTCTTAATATAATAATAAAAACAATACAATCTATGAACCCTTTCAAAGAGCATTGCAACAATATATATAGACCTTTCCCATCGCCTCGAAGCCAACAGTTCAAAAGATTTCTCAGGCACACGTCATCCTCCCCTTGGATGAATCGAAGACAAATCGTAACGGAAAGATCTTCAGGTTTCTCAAACAAAGTGCACTCACAACAAATGATGAATGTGGTCCCAAAGGTGAAGTGGCAACAACCTCATAAAGACACATGTCTAACCGCTTGAAGAGTTGGTTAGGACACATGGCGAAGAAACAGAGCCTCCTCTTCACTCTTCATTCCCTTGTGATCAAAGCTCTCCTGGAGGTGACACATGGAGAAGTGGCAGGGGTTTATATCCATCCTTCATTTCCTTGGGATGCAATCCCCACGAGGATGACATGTGGCATGGTGTCAGCCTGAGCTTCCATCAATGGGGCCTACCAAAAAGGTGTCTGAGGGTTTATGCAACATGGCACATGAACGAGGCTCCAAGAGGAAACAATGGGGAGAAGCTTTTCAAAGGCCCGAATTGCTGACATGTGGCGAAGCGGATGAAAGCGCGACCAAAAGAGGAGCTCAGGGCATTTTAAGAAAAACAACGTGCGTGCCTATGACTTTTGTAAAGACAAATACAAATCAACCCGAAGGGAGCTTCGTGGATTATTTAATCCACAACTTTTGGCGACTATTAGGGGCATTTCACCTACAAAATGAGGACCAAAAACCTGGTTCATTGACCAGAGCCTTCTCCATCGAGAAAACATTAGAGATTTGAAAGGGCGATTTGCAAAGGTAGGCAGTCGGCCTCGGATGGTGTCAATAAGGCACGTAGATTCTCTTGCGCCTCATGCAGATCGATGATTTCTTTGAAAGGTAGCACCATGGAGGTCCCAGTCTCGAACTCAAGTTGGAAAAGAAGCCGCACAACTGGATGAATAATGTCTTCAATGTCCGCCATCATGGGAGGTTGGCTAAATGATTGGAAAGTAGATAGATCCTGTTGCTTCTCCTTGATTCTTGATGTGATATGCTCCACCATGGCCAACGAATTATTGAAGAGAAATGGAGAAGGCAAACCCAAATAAGTCAAATGTGAAAATTGTACCTACAGATTATTCATCGTTAGACTCAGGGACGCCAAACAACTTTTGGCCTGGAAGATCACCGCATGGTAATAGATGAATTCTTTTGCCTTCTTGGTAGCTGAACTTCTATCCTCAATCTTCGCCCTTGTCAATTCCGCATCAATTACCTTGTATAATTTGCCCAGCAATTGTTTGGCCTCGGGAACCCTCTCAGCAATGGACTGCAGAATTTACTCAATCGTCTCGCGCACTTCCCTACTTAAACTTGCTGCATCCTCCATGAATTGGAGCGCTAGCTATAGGGAAAAATAGGACTTGACCTTCTCCCAGTAGGAGACATATAACTGCTGAGCCACCAAAAGGGAATCCGATTGAGGAATAGGGGGTTGTGAGGGAATTTTAGAAAATCTTATCTCAACTTATTTTGACCCGATTTCCTCCATCAGCTCATCAACCTTCTTATTTGATGCATTGAGACATTCTTGTAGAGCTGCTAGCTTTGTGCCCTTGCTCCTCAACAGCCCCTTCGTTTGACCTCAAGAACCAGATTCCATTACCAGCAACGCCTTCAACCTTTCGATCTCTTTTTCAAATTGACGCCGCTAGTTCTGAAACTCCTGATTCTTTTCTTGTGCTTCCTTCTACATTTGAGACAGTCGTGCTTGAAGCTCTTGGTTCTTCTATTGTAATTTGGAAACTAGGTTGGGATCCTGGAACTAGAACTTCATAAGTTCCTCTTGGAGTGTCTGCGCTTGTTGAGACAGGTGTGAAAACTCAGCATCTCTAACCTTTTCCTTCTTTTGTAGGACATCCACCCACCCTTTGACATTCCTAAGTTCCTCCTCTTTTTTCTTCAACTACCAACTATGCTTCAAAAAGTCAGTTGTCACAACTCTCTGGGTCTCCTCCATTAGCTCAACCTTGTCCTGTGGCTAGGCTATGTTCAAATTGAGCCCTATAGCATGGATCGTATAGTCTTCAGGTTGCATCTCCCCTTGGGTTTTGATGGCATTGGGCATCATAGTCATGAACGTTATTGATCCTTGGTGCCTGTTGTAGAGGGTCTGCACACATGGCTCGACAGGATTTGCAACATATTTTTCTTTCCTTTTCTAAATTCTTACGGCTTGCACTACCTTAGTCATGGTATTTTGTGCAAAAAATTATGTTGGTGATCTAATATGTCCATCGGCAAAGGGTGCACCGGGAGGAAGAGAAAAAGGGAATGAGACCATTGAAGAATCAGATGATGTTTTCTTTGGTAGATTCACCATTAATGGGGAGAAAGGGGGAAAATTATACCAGGTTTCGGTCCTGGGAGCGGTTGAAGGGCTCATAGGAGATGGTGACAGTATCAGGGACTCAGAAATTACCATTCGTTGAGCAGGGGTTGATACGACGAAAGCAAAAGGATTTGCAATAGCAGATGTAGATTGGGCCAGGACAAAAGGTGGCAAAGTCTATGGTGGAGTAAAAGCCACTCGTTCCCATGTAGAGAAGGGAGCTTGGTGGGAACTCCCCTCAGACGCGGAAGGAAAAAACTGGAGGTCGACACTCGAGGTGATTGGGATGGTGGACGCGATAGGATGGACCAAAGATTGAGATGAGAGAAAGGAAGGAGATAAATGTACCTGAGCTGTCGAAGAATCTGACTTGTGGCTTGTTATTATAGTCACTTGCGAGCTCTCTCCCTGAGTGATGTTGATATGCTTCCTCTTTCGAGGTGGAGAATGGTCTAAGTCTATGACCTCTTCAGACTGCTGACGCATATGGATCTCCTAATAGCCCATGATTTTGGTAGTTTGACCTTCACACAAGATGTAGTTTCTTGTATATTCAAGGAACCTCTGGCATGCTGTCCCTCAGCTTTGTCACCCTCAGTTCCTTCTTCCTCCTTTGCTTCCTCAACACTATCATCGTGTCCCTTGTTCCAGAGATCATCAAAGTTTTCATGCATGTTGGGGTCCTGGAATGGGCCATCGAGACATTTGGTTTCCTGATGATAGATCCAGAAGGTGACAATCTTCTCTTGACTCCAATTGTACTTCTTGGTCAATTCGTTAAAAAGGGTGGCCGTGATTTTGCACTTGTCGCTCGCCTTGGCCAAAGGGAAATAAAAGGAATGCCATGTCGGTCTTCGATCTTCATTGGGAATATAGGTCAGGTCTACAAGGATCTTTGAGTTATCTGACTACAGATTCCAACGTCCCTCCCAGTAGGATCGGGGTTTATGTTTCACTTTAACCTTTAGGTCCGCTAAATCATTGTCGGGATTATAATCCCATTTGTCCTTAATCAATACTAGCCCTAGATGAGCAAGCTTTTCTAATAGTAGACCATGTGTTTGCTTCCTTTACATTATAACCGTGCCAAAGCTTAAGGGGAATTTGAAGAAGCTTTTCTTATTCTTTCCCCCACAAAAATTGTTATCAATAATCAACAGCTACCTAAACACCTCAATGGCCAACACTCTATCCGTGACACAAAACAATAGCCGGTAGGGCTCCTTAGTGTAACCATGCAACTTGATAAATGAAAAATCCTCACCAAGGAACTAGTCATAGGGAGGAAGAAAATCTCACATCCACCCCACCTGCTCAACAAAAAAACGATAACCCTAGCGTCTCCATCCACACTTAAATCTTGCAATATTGGAATCAGGAAGGACCCAAAAAATGCATAATATTCATAGGTTGCAGAAAGGAGAGGGGCCCACATGGGAACTGGCTTACGAGCTCCATTTTCAATTGAAGATATACAAATTCATGTCTTTGAAAGAAATCAAGGTTTTGGTGTAAAAACATATGAGAAAGAAAAGAAGAGAATCTGAACTTACACTGCATTTGATATTCCTTGAATTGAACCAACATCTCTAGACAAATGATCTTCACAAAGTCATGCTAGAATAGGGGATGTTGTTTCCTTAACTTGAAACCAAAACCCATTTTAAATTTGTATACCTCCCTAGCATTATCCATGCCGCAAATGAAAGCCACCATAGAAAAGATGTCCTACAAGTCTTGGTTGAAGGTACTAAGGACGACTGAAAACTGTGGTGGGCGCTTATCTTCTTTGGGCCTTTCCATTTCTATGTTAAAAAACTGTAGGGTCTGGTTCCTGGTTCTCCAAAATTTCTCCATGAGATCCACAGTGAACTTCTCGCCTAACTTCACTTTTTGCACTGTAGGGATACACAACATATCCTTAATGGCATCAACGCTAATTACTACCCTTAGATTCTGGCCAGCTATGACGTTGGTATCTAGGTCAAAATTTTGTGTGCACTGATGAATCAACTCTAGGCAATGGTGCACCAAGGGGACCATATGTTGTGGGAAACCACAAAACCATAGCCTATATGCAAGAGAGTCCATGTTCTCTTCCTCCTCGGCCTTTTTCATTCTTTCACAAGTTGCTTCCCTAAGATTCATAGGGTTTTTTTTGAGGTCAGGTTCGTAAATATTATCCCACTCCTCTATTATCTGGATATTGTTTTTGTGGGTATCCTTCCCCACGGTTCGTGTATGGGGCCATTTTGTCTTCCTTGACATCCCTAGTGTGGCGTAAGAGTCATTATTGAAAACATTTACCCATGACACTATCTTCATGGCATTGGATAAGCTTACAACCGGACCTTCATGCACTGTCATTCCAGGATTTTGTGCCATCCTTCCCAAAATGCTTTATTTCTCTCAACCCAACAACGTCCTTTCTTGCCTTGCAAAATTACCCTTCTTCGAAACACACTAGTTTTGGATGAGTGGAACCCAAACAAAAAACACTAGTATAAGGCTTCGCACTGAATGAAAATTCAAATGAATTCTTTCTCTTTGTTTTGGTTCGACTCATTCATGCACATTGTTTTTTTTATCAACTATTTCTTTGAACCTGGCTGCTTTGATTCTTTTCGCATCACACTTGGGTTTTTCTCAGCAAACTATGTATTTATCTCTTCCTCGCAGTGCTTTTCCTTTACATGCACGTTTCTTTTTCTAAAACTGAAGTTAGAAACAATGGTTGCCTTTAGCAATAAATTTGACATGCAATCGCCAACTCATCCATTCATATGAAATGAATTCCCATTCTCTTGAAAGGAAAAATTCATAATGACGATTTGGCCATTATGTCCTATGGCGCCATCTCCTGGGAAATTGAGCTAGGAATAAAAGAGATATGAAATTTTCTGCATGCTTTTGCACTTAATATCCTTAGCCAAATAATTCAGCTAAAAGGTGTAATAATTACACAAAAAGATTTGAAATGATCCTTGGAGGCTGAGAAATGTTTATAGTTGAACACCAAGTTCTTGATCGTGCGGATTACCACTTGCACCTGCCGCAAGTTTTAGTTGATTAATTATCTCACAGTAATTCGCATGCAGCAACCCTTGGGTGGGAATTTCAAGTAATCTCGATCAACCTCATGCTTATCATACACAAAAAATACAACCTGGTGAGAACACTGATCTCGCAACTCTGGTGGGTTTTTCGAGTTTACAACTTGATCAATCATTATGCTTATCACACGCATTCCACCCCAACTACCTCTATAAATAGACCTAGTGATAACCGCATAATTCATACTTCGCAATTAGGTTTTTTGATAGAGGCAATGGACACTCCAATTAGGCTTACGAGCAATAAGTCTCAGGTAGCTTTTCTAGGCAAAATTTCTAGCCGACGCTTAAAGCAAATGACTAAGAACAAGCATTTGTTGGCCATTATTGCAATAAAGTGGGTGTTGGGTAGGGATTGCATAGAGTATGAGGATAGGTACCGAGTTAATACTGAAATTTTCTCTCACTTTTTTGCATCTATGCTTGACATTTAGACACCGAAGTGGATGATACTAAGGCTCATCAAGGAGGTTTTTCCCAAGTGTTATCTCAGTGGGCTTGGGGAAGTTGTGACGAACGTGGTGTATGGCCTCGGTCTCCCCAGAGCAAGTGATCTCCACTGACATATTGAAGAGGACATAGTGGTGTCTTGGGTGCCGTTCCTTAGCAGATTTCACCTTCTGACAATTGGAGAACACCGCCAAAGGGCTTCTTGTGCCTGTGAATTTCTCTTGAGGTGCTACAACATAGTGCTATTCTATGACATGGAGTGGTACACCGATGTCAGAAACCTGGTGATTCCTCCAATTGTCATTTTTGCCATGGATGCTCCTGATGCTATTCCTGACGCTGCTCCTGATGGACCTGCTGCTGTTGATGCTGATGTTGCTCATGCCAAAGAATGAAGTTCCTCCTAAATGAATGAAACTTTTCTACCTCCATTTTTGTATATATATATTAAAATTTTATAATATATATAGTCGAAAATCCTGGCTCAAAAGCAATTTTGGATTATAAATTTTGGAGTACACAATACCATAAATAATGAATATATAACTTTTGTTAAGCTTTTGTTTCCATTGCTTTCTCTTTCCTTCTATTGTTTCATGGGTTCCACTTAAAATCTTGACAAACAAGACACAAGAAAAAAGGAATAATTACATATTCACATATTTACACATGTCAAAGGGTTAATAAAGCTAATTGTACAATTTTAGGTGAATTTCGTTGACGGGAATTCCCAATGCTTCTTTTTCCATATTTTCTAGTTTGAATGCATTGTGTTGCTTACATTTGATGATGCGGAAGGGTCCTTCCCATAGACTATCAAACTTACCATGCTGGCCAGGTTTTGCGGCTCTCTTGTTGAATTTGAGTACCAAATCTCCGCGCTTAAGACCCTAGTCAAAGGTCTTCTTGTCGAACCATTTCTTAACCACATGTTGACTGTTGCACATGGCCATTAGGGAATTTTTTCTTTTTTCTTGGATTTATAATAGCTTGGGTAACTGAACCTCCATGGCTCTATTTTGTTCTACCTCCAGAGACTTTAGCAACTGTAGCATGGGAATCTCCATAGAGACAGGAAACAATGCCTCCTTCCCATATGCCATCTCGTATGGCAAAGTCTTTAAGACCTGCTTAGGGGTTATGCGGTCTGCCCATAGCGCTGCATTGAGATTCAAATGTCATTCTCTCTGATGCTCTAACCCAATCCTTTTGATGAGTCAGACTAAATTTTTATTAGTCGACTCAGCTAGACCATTCCCTTGTGGGTAGTAATTCAAAGAGGTTTTTAAGAATATTCCATGCTTGAGTGTGAATTGACATTCCTTCAAACCCAGGAAGGATTTTGCGTTGTCGGAGATGATGGTCTTGGGGAGGTCGAACCTCATTACTATCTCTTCTAGGAAATTTACAATCTTTGCTTCAATTGAGTTCTTCAAAGGTATGGCCTTGGTCCATCTGGTAAAATAATTTATGGTTGTGAGAATCCATTTATGTCCAACATTGGAAGTGGGATTAATCATTCTGATAAAATCGAGGCCCCATTGTGCAAAGGGCTCTTCAACCACTATTGGGTTTAGCAACATGGCCGAATTTTTCCTTCTTCCTATGAAGAATTGGCATTCTTTGCAGGATTTGACTAAGGTGTATGAGTCATTGAACAGTGTGGGCCAAAAATATCCTACGCACATGATTTTAATAGTGATGGTTTTTGTAGAGAAATGTCCACCTACTAGATTACTATGGAATTAATTTAGAATTTTTTGCGACTATTCTTGGTTCACACACAGCAAAAGAATACCATTGAAGTTCCTTTTGAAGAGAACTCCTTCAATCAACATATAACCACTATTCTATAATCTATAAAATCTCCTCTTCAGAGAAGGGAGGTTCACCAGATATTTCCTATTCTACATGAATCTCATTTTGTCTGCTACCGAGCAGCCTTCAGAGTCATTTCATTTAGAAAAATTAGTTCGGGTTGTTGCTCTTCCATTGGTCTTTCATTGTCTCCTACCAGATATTCACATAACCCTCTTCCTCGCACGGTTTTTGTGGGCCTAATGTCGATGTCATACTCCAGGATATTTTTTATCTAGTTGGCCCTTTTCTCCATGATTTCTCCTTCCACTATGTACTCGTGCACACTGTAATGAGCTACAAACATGACCACCATGTTGCAAGATATGAGGTGTCAAAATTTTTTAAGGCTCTTGAAAATGGCAAATACCAATCTCTCGATGAAATTGTATTTCGTCTCATAATCCTTTAAGGTTTGGGAGTGGAAATCTATCAAGTGTTCTCCTTTTCCTTCATCATCCTTTTGAGTTAAAACAGTAGCGATGTTAAATCGACTACTGAACACATACATTATGAAATCCTTTGATAAGTTTGGGTTTACCAGCATAGGGGCTGAAACAATAACCTCTTTGACTTTCTCAAAGGCTTCCCTGGCCTCTTTTGTCCATTTGAATAACTGATCTTTTTTGAGCATTAGGGTGATTGGCCTAATTAATCCTGCAAAATTTGAAATGAATTTTCTTACGAAATTTACCTTTCCCGGAAAAGACTAAACTCCCTTTTTGTTCTCTAGAAGGGGAAGCTCTTTGATTGCCTTCACCCGATATGGATTGATAGAAACACAATCTTTGGACACTACATGTCCCAATAATTTACCTTGAGGTACTCCAAAGATACATTTTTTGGGTTCAAGAATACCCGAACTCCTGGAATTTCTTAAAAACCATTTCAAGTTTATCAAAATGATCATCCTTCGACTTTGAGAACATAGTAAGATCATCCAAGTAGATTAGAACGATCTTATTGATCAATTATTTGAAGGTAATATCCATTGATCACTAGAAGGTGGCTCCTGCATTTGAGAGGCCGAAGGGAATTTTTGCATAGGAAAATGTTCCCCATTTGGTAGTGAACGTTGTTATCTGTTGGTCCTCCTCTTTGACCTAGATCTGGTTGTAGCTGGAGAAGTTGTCCAGTAGAGAGAACATTTTTGAGCTAGCCATTTTTTGCAAGATAGACTCCATGGAAGGCAAGGGGTAGTGGTCCTTCAGGGATGCTCTGTTCAGATCCTGAAAGTCAACACATAGGCAAATGTCTCCATTCTTCTTTCAGATAGGAACTAGGCTGGACACCCATGTGTTGTTCTTAATCAAGAAGATGATCTGAGAGTGAATCAACTTTGTCAATTCTTGTGCCATTAGTGCCTCGATCTTCGGATTCACTGGCCTTTGCTTCTGGTGGATAGGTTTTGCACCTTCCGTCAGCTCTATAGTGTGCTAGATGATTTCAGGATCATATCCCTTGAGGTCATCATATGACTAGGCCACTACTCCATATTTTTCACAAAAATGAATGGGTTTTTCTTTATCATGCTATGGGACATCTTTCTTGACTTTAAGATTCCTTACATCTCTGACTTGGAGGTTTGCATAATCATTTTTGTCCGCTACAAACTTCCTCTTGTCGTTTCTTGCATCATCACAATTGAATAGATTTTCGAGAGTGACTAGGCCTTTCAGAAGCTTGTTGAACCTCAGCTGAATAATTTGTCCTTCATATGCTTCTTCAATTTTTGGTTGGAGCTGATTGACAAACTCTCCTGAATGTTGAATGAATGAGGTGATGTGTTCATCACTTTCGAACACTTGCCAACTCTGGTCATTATCTAGGATTATAGGTCGGATGATTACTCGTACAAAGTGTCTTTCCTGATCAACTCAGAAGAAAGGTCAAATTGGGATCCAATTGTTGCCATGCGATCTGCAGCTGCATTCTGCTCTCTAAGCACAACTTGAACATTGAAAGCTTCAAAAATTTCAATCAGATCCTAGACCCTATGTCTATAAGATCTCATGTGGACATTCTTCGTTGCGGAGACTCCCCAAACTTGATTTACTATTAACTCAGAGTCTCTGAACACCATTATTTGTTTAACACCCATCCACTCCGCAAGGCTTAAACCTTACACTAGGCCCTCATATTTAGCTTCATTATTCAAACAAGCAAACTAAAAGCGAAAAGACCTGAGTTTATTTTCGTCAGATGGAGATGTAAAACATATCTTGGCTCCTGCATCAATTTTACATCTTGCTCCATCAAAATGCAACGTCCATAGCTCTGAGGCTTGACTATGCTCGAGTTTCTTCATGAGCCTCAGAATCAATTGATCTTCATCATAGATGACATAGGTCCCCAATCTGGTGGCTTTATAATTAATGAAAGGATTAGTGTCTATAAATTCACTCAATAGGACTTCCTCTTGATTAGTTTGGTCTTTGGTGACCTCATCTTCTAGTAACTCAATATAATACATCTCATCCTTGGTGATAGATGTATGAGTAGCCTCAAAGTTGATCATGGCTTCATCTGCTACATGTTCTAAATGTAAAGGTTCAAATACTATCTTCATTTTGGCTTCATGCTTGGTCCTCAATATCAAGTGTGACCAATCCAAGGAAAGATATTCGCCCATATTGGAAGTGAACTCTCGAGATAAGCAAAGACTAAACATGGGAGGAACATCAATAATCACAATATCTTGTGGAAAAATGATGCTAGGGAAGGAGAACAGAGTCAAGGGGAGGTTCTTGATGACACCCACATTTTCCACCATATTCTCATCAAGCTGCATAACCCCTTTGTTTAAAGGTTCATAGCTAAGTCCTAAGGCTTCGACTATTTGCTTGGGCATGACTGTGGTGCTAGCACCAAATTCGATCATAAAATTGTGCAACAATTTCTTACCCACAATGAGGGTTAAGAAGGGTTTCAGTTTAGGCTTACCTTTACATTCAGCAGAGATTTCTTCTCCATTATCTGTGAGGACTTTGGCCTTAGATGGCGCATTAATGGTCTTTCCTTTGGAGAGTTGCTCAGTCAGCTCTGTGCTCGTATCTTCCAGTAGGGCCTTCCACAACAATGATTTCTACTCAAGAATAGCTAAGATATCCCAAAGAGATACATTAGCAGAGGATTTCTTCAATTGTTCCACCACATTAAATGGTGGAAGATTCAAAGACTTATGCTCTTTAGACCTTGTTGTAATAATCTCCTTGAGGGTCGAAGATTGTTGTGCAATTGTAGAGGTAGTAGAAGCTTGGTCGGGAACACTTTTGGGCTGTCAAGTGACCAGTTCACCCATGAATCTCCTCTTTGAGTGAGTGTTATAATCTGATTGCACTCATAGGGCTTTAGACGTGGATGCCTAATTTTCAAACACCACCTCTTCTTCTTCCATCCATGAGAAGAGCACGTGGTTTGGAGCTATATTTGTTTCTTGCTCCAGGGACATCCCTTGCATTTGTGCGGTGAGTACCACATTTTCCATTTGTGGAGAGGCATATGCATAACCTCCTGATATTGACGCAATGCCTTGATTGCATTGTTTCACCACTTGTTGTTGTAGATTTCCACACAAAAAAAATCGAGGCATATGCACTTCAATGCAGGGGAAGCACCAGGGATTGCTATCATCAACAAGATTATTTTTCCCTGCTACCAACTCTCTATTTGAACTTGGTGAGACATTAGGTAGTGGAGTAGGTACCAAAACCATCTAATTACTTGTTTGAGCCTGTAGACTCGTGCACAAGCCTCCTTGGAACTGGTTCTGCTAGTAGGAAGGTCTTCTGCCTTGGTAATTTTGGTAAGTTGGATTCTAGGGCATGGACTGATTTCATTTGATGGTAGTTATTTCATTTGAGATACTCTGCATCAATTCCTTGACATCACTCATCTCATCCCTCAAAGAGTTAAATTTAGAAGTAGCATTTTTGGTGCTCTCAGATATGCATACATAGATTAAGGAGCAGACGCACTGACTGAAGCTATCTCCAAGGTGGGAGCTAAAAATTATGCAAATATAGGCATCGTAAGCTGAGTTGGTAGCTTTTCAGCATCAATCAAATTGTTATCTGCCATAACAACAATACTATATGCGCCCGACAAGGTGTTCCCACCAAGAGACCAAATCATCATTGAGATAACGAAGTTGATAGATTTTAGGTAGAACATGAATGCCAAATCAAGAGGCAGGCAGATCACGCTCTAGATCCTTTGCCAAGTTGTATGGAACTTGGCATTGAAGTCAGTCATGGCCTCTTGAGGGGCCCGCTTGATGGTCACCAGCTGCTGGAATAGCGAGGATTGATGTCCGTTGTTCGAAAATTGTGCATAAAAAAATCTTTGAGCTGGTCCCAGGTACCGATGGTATTAGCTCCTTGAGTGTGGTACCAATCGAGCGACTTTCCTCTGAAAGAGGCTACAGGTAGCCTCAGCGCTACATTTTGATCAGTCACACCATGCACTAGACATACATCCGCCACATCTTGCAGATGTTCGGATGGTGTCTTTGAGCCTTCCTTAGTGAATTTTGGTACAACTTTCAAGGTAGAGGTTGGGATAGGGGCCCAAATGGCTGGTGTTGCTGGTGCTATGAGAGGGCTTCGAACGTCCCATGCCACATAATTTATGTTAACAATTGGCAACATGGCTGGTGGGGGGATCATGACATTTATTAGACGGGTTCTTGTTCGTATTGTTACTAGCGATGGCACTAACAAGCCATGGTTATTCACAGTTTGGGATCTACTAACAGGTCTATGGCTCATACACCCACTTAATATAATGATGCATTAAAAAAATTCCCATCAGGTGTGCCAAAAAAATAACTGTTGATGCCTAAAATTTCTATGCAAACAACCTTATGGGAAACTCAATTAATGGGGGACCAATTGTGCTAAACTAAGTAACCTTCGAGATTTTAAAGAAGTCGTATCCTTCTATAATTGGGGGGTTTAGAATGGGAAAAGGAAGCAGATATAAAAATAAAGTCTAACTTAAGGGGATGCACGAAGATGTAAGTGTTTAGGCAAGGGAAACCTTTCTTTCAGATAAGGTTTGAGGGCTTGTTCAATGATCTGCTATGTCTGAGAATAACAGAAACATAGATGAAAATCTTAAGTAATTTAACCAAATGACATAATATAACTTCCATACACATTTATTGAACAAGAAGAGTCTGAGACATGATCCCAAACAATAAATTTCTATTGAAATTATAAAAGTTTTGCAGATAAACTACTTAGTACAATAAATAGCACAGTATAATGTCTTATATTAACTAAGAGACAGAGAGGATGAACAATTGGCACAGTCTGTGAGTCTTAATATAATAATAAAAAACAATACAAAGGCTTGGAGCTTTTCTGTCCTTTTTCTATAATTTTCTGAACCCTTTCAAAGAGCATTGTAGTAGTATATATAGACCTTTCCCACCACCTCGAAGCCAATGGCCCAAAAGATTCTCCAAGAATGCGTCATCCTCCCCTTGGATGAATCAAAGATAAATTATAATAGGAAGATCTTTAGTTTCCTCAAACAAAGTGCACTCACAGAAAATGATGAATGTGGTCCCAAATGTGAAGCAGCAACAACCTCAGAAAGACACGTGTCTAACCACTTGAAGAGTTGGTTAGGACATGTGGCGAAGAAATAGAGCCTACTCTTCATTCTTCATTCCCTTGAGATCAAAGCTCTCACAGAGGTGACACGTGGAGAAGTGGCGGGGGTTTATATCCATCATTCATTTCCTTGGGATGCAATTCTCGTGAGGATGACATGTGGTATGGTGTCGGCCTGAGCTTCCATTAGTGGGGCTCACCAAAAAGGTGTCTGAGGGTTTATGAAATGTGGCACACGAACGTGGATCAAAGAGGAAACAATGGGGAGAAGCTTTTCAAAGGATCAAGTTGTTGACACGTGGCAAAGCGGATGAAAATGCGACCAAAAGAGGAGCTCGGGGCATTTTAAGAAACACAACATGCATGACCATGAATTTTACAAAGCCAAATACAAATCAACCTAAAGAGAGCTTCATGAATTATTTAATCCAAATATACCTTTCACAACCATGAATAAACTTCTCCAAGTCAACATCAATGAAACATATGCACCTCAAATGTGCAACCAATAAATAGGTCACCACCAAACACTTCTGCAGTGGAAATAAGTGAAGGTGGACCACACCAAGGGTTAACTAGGACCCAAATCTACACTGAAACATTACACCAGGCTTCCATTGTCCATGAAGCACATCTACAAATAGCGCAAGCATGCTAGGTTGGCCAAATTGACATTAATGCTAATAAGCAACCAAATTCGCACTTTACTAGGTCTAGAAACATCCTACGTACCACATAGAAACATTACACAACATCCTAGAATATTCTAACACCAAAAAAATATTCAAACATACTGGTGCGAACACATGCAACTGAGAATACTATCATCTTGTGCAACCAGTCAAACTACCACTGAGACACAACTCATGAACTAAGCTTATGAAACAACTAAAAACTAAATCATTTAAGGGAAGATAGATATAAGCATCATTAGCATGTTCCCAAATCCACAAGAAAAGAAACTTTAGTGTGGAGAAATGGGGAGCAATTCCATTTCTCTTAGACAACCCTCTTCACATGCCAAACATTGTCAAACACATATTATATTGTCACATGATCCATAACCCAAAACTTTGGATATAAATCCTTCAAAGACTATTGATCATCATATCCAAACTGCATAGGCACATCTTTAAGCATGAAGAAATGTGAAGCAAAATACAAAACACATCCATGTTACCTTGTACACTCTGTATACATATTTTCTCAAAATCACTTGGAAACCAAGTGACCATGGTGAATTTGCAACACCTACTCAACACCACAAACATATTCTCATCATGACCACCCTAGAGGTTGACATCAATGACAACACTAATGACAACATAGTGAAAGAATCTCCCTCTTTGTCATTTATGATAACACCTGTTGAAAAACCATCAACAAAAAAAGCAACCAACTCTGTATTTCCAACACTCAAGCAAATCTCCCTCTTACTTAAACATTTATTACATTTTAGACTTCTCTCTCTCTCTCTCTCTCTCCCTTATGCTTTTTAGGCTTCTTTCTCTCCCCCTTTGACATCAATGGAAAAGGGAAACACCTGCATACTTCAATTCTCTCTCACACACTTTTAGGCACAAGATATGCTCCCTCTAACTGCACCAACCAAAGATACCACTACCTACTCCCCTTGAGAGGTAGCCTTCATCATTCTAGGACAGGGAATTCATCTTGAATTGCACCCCTAGATAGATGCACCATGCATTTAGTTGAAAGGAGGGGAAACAACCCCTATCTTGTTTCCGAGATACTCAAATGTATCTTTTGGAAGAGTCTTTGTAAAAATGTCTGCTATTTGATCCTTTGTAGGCACATACTCCAACTTTACTTCATTCTTAGGAACTTTCTCTCTTAGAAAGTGATATCAGATAGAGATATGTTTTGTTCTTGAATGCATTACCGAATTTTTTGAAATATTGATAGTGCTTGCATTGTCACACAAGATAGAGATAAGTTCATCATATGATACTCTAATATCTTTCAATTTCTACTTCATCCACAACACCTATGTAAAACAAGATGTTGCAACAATATATGTTGCTTATGTAGTAGATAATGACACTGAATCTCACTTCTTACTCAACCAAGAAACTAGTATATATCCAAGGAAGAAAGCACCTCCACTTGTACTTATTTTTTCATCTGCACAACCTACCCAATTTGCATCTATATAAGAACTTAAAGAGAAGTTGGTATCTGTAGAATACCATAAACCATAGTCCATAGTTCTTTTCAAATATTTAAATATCCTTTTGACTACTGCCACATGTGATTCTCTAGGATCTTCTTGAAATATTGCCACAAGACATATTGCATGCATGATATCTAGTCTAGTTGCAGTCAGATATAGTAATCCACCAATCATGGATCTATATAACTTGGTCTGCTCTGTCTTAGGAGATTCATCATTTTTTTTCAATTTACAGCCACCAACCATGGGAGTGTGTACTGGTTTAGAATCCTCCATTCCAAACTTCTTTAGTATTTTATTAACATTTTTTGATTGTGTAATGAATACACATCTTTCTGATTGACTAATTTGCAGCCCTTGAGGAAGAAAGTCATCTTGCCAAACATTCACATTTCAAATTGATTTTGCATATCCTCTGCAAACTTTTTACACATTTCCTCCAAATAATGTCATCAACATACACAACCACAATCAGAATTTGATCTCTCTCAATTTTGAAGTAAAGGTTTTTGTCTGCAGTACCCTTTTTGAATCCTTGTTGCAATAAGTACCTGTCTAATCTTTCATATCAAGCTTTAGGAGCTTGTTTGAGCCTATATAATGACTTTTTCAACCTGCAAATCATATCAATATCTTTTGATAACTAAAAAAATCATGGTTCTTCAACGTATACCTCTTCTTCTAACTCACCATTCAAAAATGAAGACTTTACATCCATCTAATACACCTTGAAGTCTTTATGTGCTGCAAAAGTTAAAAACATCCTAATAGCCTCCATTCTTGCTACAGGAGAGAAAGTCTCTTTCAAAATCTATTCCTTCCACTTGTGAGTAGCATTTACACACAAGTCTACCCTTGTTTTTGATAACTTCTCCATTCTCATTCAACTTGTTCTTGAAAATCCATTTAGTTCCTATCACATTCTTGTTTGCTAGTCTTGGAACTAGTTCCCATGCCTGATTATTCTCAATCAACCTCATATCTTATTCCATAGCTTTGATCCAATTTTCATCATTGCAAGATTCAATAAATGTTTTAGATTCTACTTCAAAAAGTAAACAAAATTTTACTTGTTCCTCTATCATAATAGCTTTTCTTCTTGTCAGCACACCTCTACTTTTGTCTCCAATTATTTGATCTTCAAAATGATTTTTTTACACATACTTAGGAGTCCTAGGATTCTTTTTCAGAGCTTCTTCCTCTTCCACTAGTATCTCCTTTTCTTTCTCCTATTCTTTTTCTTCTTCTTTGTAAGGAGGTTCATCAAATTCATATCCTTCTATCAATATTGAGCTTTGATGTGATTCTTCATCCACTTTGACACTTGCACTTTTAACTATCTTCTTTAGCCTTTTGTTGTAGCACCTGTATGCCTTTCTCCTTGCATCAAACTTTCCTAAGTTCTCTTAATCTCTCCTAATATAACATTGGCTTGCAAACACTCTAAAATATTTCACTATAGGAGTTTTTCCATACCATAGCTCATAGGGGGGTCTTTGAACTATTCACTTTTGCTTGACCTCTGTTAAGAATGTAAACTACAATATGAATTGATTCTCTCTAGTAGACATCTAGTAGATTTTCTTTCTTCAACATGGTTCTTGTTGTCTCCTGAACTGTCATATTCTTCCTCTCCACAACTCCATTTTGTTGTGGAGTCCTAGGAGTTGATAAATGTATTTTTATTCCCTGATCTTCACAAAAAATGTTAAACTCATTAGAGGTGAACTCACCACCTCTGTTAGACCTCAAACACTTTATTTTCAAATCCATTTCATTCTCAACTATAGATTTAAATGCTTTAAAATTATCTAGAGCTTTTTATTTTTTTGATAAAGGTCACCCAAGTCATTTTAGAGTAATCATCTATTAGCAACATAAAATACATGTCACCTTGAGAGCTTCTTGTTATGGTAGGTCCACATGGTTCCATATGAACCAACTCCAAAGGTCTTGCAATAGAGTATTCTTTAGTTTTTAACCTATTCTTTTTTTGTTTTCCAAACTGACACTCTTTGCAAATTGCATTGATAGACTTCGTAATTCTTGGCATCTCTCTCACAACATGAGCAAAGTTGATCTTCACTAGGCTATCAAAATTAATATGACACATTCTTCTATGCCATAGCTAACTTTCATTGATTTGATTTATAAAGCACTTACCACCAATACCTTTGAGTTGATAAACATTCCCTTTTGTCCTTATTCCTGTAGCAACCGGAGTTTCAGAGCTTTCTTTTCTGATTTCACAACCATCATCCTGAAACAATAGATTATATCCTCTATCACACATTTTTCCTACACTGTGAAGATTATGTCAGAGACCCTTGACATAAATAACATCATCTATCTTATGCTTTCCATCAAAACTAATTGAAACATTTCCATAGATCTTAGTAGACGTGTCATCACCAAACTTAACAAAACCACCATCATATTTTTCAAGTTTAACAAACTTACTCTTATCACCTATTATATGATTTGAGAATCTGTTGTCAATTATCCAATAATTTCTCTCCTCTCTTGCATGAAAGGTAGTCAACATAGTTCCTTCAATACTATGACCTATTTCTAGAGCAATTTCCTTAACACATCTTTCAAGGTTAGTAGAATTAGTTCCAATATTAAAAACCATGAACAAAAACTCATCACTTCTATCATCCATATAGTTTGATTCATCATCATCAGATGTACCATTTTCTTCTTTAGCATAATAACTCTTCTTGAAAGATTTGCCTTTATGATCTTTATGTTTGTCATTTGAAATTTTGCCTAGAAATTTTGAAGCATAATGACCTATCTTACCAAAATTGAAACACTTGAAGGGTAACTTACCTTTGTATTTTCCATTTCTCTTTTTCAATATTCTTAAAAAACTTGCTTCCACTTCATCAAGATCATCCAGATCATATTCATCATTCCTCTCTTTCTTGCTGACTTTAAAAGCATTTTATTTCCTTGAAGCATCTTGGTCAAACTCTCTTAATTCAAAAGTAGTTGATGCACCAAACAATTGATCTCTAGAATATTGATCTAGATTATGTGTTTCCTCAATAGAAAAAAATTTAGCACTATAAAATTTAGGAAGGGTTCTCAATACCTATTATGCCTTGCATAACCACCCCATCTTTTGCCTTGGTCAAAATGGGTCCCCCTTTGTTATTTTTTGTACTTGGTTGTTTTTGGAAACAAAGTTTGGAGTCTAGTTTTGCCAATTCTTTGTTTTTCTTTGGTTTCTCTGTCGGAATTGGAACCGGAACATAATCAGATTCTGAAAGTTCTTTTGAAACTTGTTTTGGTTTCCATCCCGATAGTCTTTTGTTTATGTCTTTAGCGGAACCGGAGCCGGAGTGGGGGTTAACTTAGTCTTTACCAAAAATTGCAAAATCATAATCAACTCTGCCCTTGCCTCCGCTATTTTGACTTTTGGTTTTGATCTTTGTATTTTTAGTTTTGTTATATCGGTCTTTTGTTTTGCTTTTTGTATTTGGTTTTCTTTTATGTTTAGTTGGTGGACCCAAAGCCAGAATTGGAATGAAGTTTGGGAATTTCTTAAAAGTTTCGAATCAGTTTCTATTTTAGTTTCGCCCCCGCCATTTTTGGATCGTTGACTTTTTGACTAAAGTCGCACTATTGTGAAGTGTTGGTTCACTTTCATTTCTGACTCCGCCTTAACTGTGTATTAATGCATTAATGACAGCTGCTCATGTAGGTAGAAATCTTCAATTTTACCTTCATATAAGGATTAAATGAGTCATTATTATCATTATTACAAGATTTGAAGAGCACGAAAGAGCAGCGATAGAGTTCATTTGAGTGAAAAGATTGAAGGAAGAGAAGATTGTTGCGAGCGAATCAGTTCAGAAGGTTAGCTGCGTTCTTGTGTATTTGAGGTAGGTTTTCTTATTGTTGTTCTTCGTTTTATTTACTGTGTCGTGTTTTGTATATATGTTTGCCCGCGTCTGGAATCATGTTGTTTTCAAATGATTTCATGTTTCTCGGCGTGCTTGTTTGAATGGTTGTTTTATGTTGTTGGTCTGGTTGTTTCCTTGTTTCTATTTGTTTTTGTTTTTAGTTCTTTCCGTTTTAGGGCATGGTCACTTTCACGCTTTAGTTGTGATTGTGTCGTGTTGTTTTGAATTTACAGCGAGTTAGATTAAATTTAGGTTTTAAATGGTGGTTAGTTAGATTAGAAATTTACAGTGAGGTAGATTAGAGATTAGGGTAAATTGATTCATCATTTTTACGTAGGGTTTTGTCGCGTTTTGCATTCTGGTAAATGGCAAGGTTTAAAATCTGTGCCCTAGATTTTATCGTGTTTATTAGATTAGGGTTTGGTTGGTCTTTGTGATCACTTTTAAATGATTAAAATATGATGCCTTAGGATTCAGTCGTTCCCCATGGTCATATGCGTAAAGTGTTTTAAAACCTGTTTTTCATCCAATATGACCTTGGTTTTAGTCATCAAGTTATGAGTTAAATTGATAAAATCTTTGATGATGTCATGGTCAATCTAGGCGGAGATGGGATCGCAATCGATCTTGAACTTGAGAATTTTGTTTTGTAAAAGGTATCGATTCCATGTTTCATCTCGTGTCTGGCTCTGCGCATAATGAGAAAATCTTCCTTCAAAATAACGATGACCAAATTGGAGGCGGAGGTGGAATGGAAATAGAATATGAAAAAATGAAAATTTGAAGAAAACCAAATCCGTTTTCCATTCCGATCTCGATTCCGTTAACCTCCTCGATTCCGACTCCGAGCTCGTTCATTATTAGTGAAATTTCTATATCAATTTTTGCTCCAAGTTCGACAGTGTTGTAAAAAGAGATTGTTTTAGGTTGTGTTTCTGCTTGGTTCTGCCTCCGGTGCATATATGAAAGGTATGGTTTTAAAGTATGTTTTATGATAATATCTAAGATCTAATTAGAGGTTTTGCTTGCAGGAAAGTTGAAAGATGTCAGGAACATCAGGGGAAGCTGCTCGGAGAAACCAGCCTGTAGAAACATCAAAGGTAGCATCAAAACCAAAGAAGTTAAAGCCAGAACAACTACCTTATACATTAAGGTATAATCATAGGAGTCTGATGGTGAAGGTGAGCAAGGTGGAATTAGATTGGTCGGATATCACTGATACCAATCTAGGTCAATACAATTTTGAGGAGTGGTATTCAGAAGCATTTGACAAGGGTATTACATTGACTACGAAAAGAATTGTTATCTCTGGGTTAGCTCATATCACTTTGTTTCCTATATCTATCCAGTGCCTAGAGTTAATCATGACAGTAGCTAGTGCTTACAATCCTGCTACAAGACTATGCATGGATTCACAAGACAATGTGATTATTAATCTCACTCAAACATTTCAGAGTGTATTTGATGTTCTAGATCCAAAGAGTTTGGTGCAATTAAATGAGGCAGAGGCCTTGGAGCAATATAGTAGGTATAAGGGAATGAATAAATCTCACTTGAACAAGAAGTGGTTGAAGACAGAAAATAAATCTCTAACCAAGCTTGCAGATCAGCCAAACAGGGCATATTTCTATGAAGAGGTAGCAAGGTTGATTGTGATGTTGTCTAGGGTGTTTGGGAAGAGGGATGCATTTTACTTCAAGGAGTGAATGTTTCCTTTTATTCAAACTATCTTGAAAGGAGAACAACAATTTGATTGGTCAATGATTGTCTCTGATGCCATACATGATCAGTTAACCAGGATCAGAGGAACCAAGTGTTTCTTTATGACCTCTTACATTGTTTATGCAGTAGCAAGAGTGGGTGTTTTCCCAGGTTTGAACAGAGTGGGCGTAATGGGAGCCTTGGATGGAAAAAAGAAGGTATGGGAGCACTATGATCAATTATCTCTTCAGGTTGCTGAGACTCATTTCAGAAGAGTCAATGATGCATTTTTATATGTGGTCATCAATCAATTGAATGGAGATGTGGGATACCGATTAAGTCAAGAAGCCATGGCATTCATTGCTGAATGGGGAAGTTGGTACATCCAATACCCCAAATTTACATACTTTAGGTTATTTGGTTTTGAAGGTCATCCACATTTACTTCCAAGGTGCTGCAGTAACAGGATGGTGCTAATGGAGTTTGTATATCAAGCTATTGGAGTTAATGCTCGGTTTGGGATTAAGCATAAAACCGGATGTCATAAATTTCCCATGAAGTTGGGTGAATATGGTTGTCAAAACTTGAAGGGAGCAAAGGTGGTCTGTAATGAGTTGATACAATTGAAATTGGGGTTGTATACAGCTCGTAAGTATTTTGATCCGAAGAAGAAGATGTATGCCTTATTACCTTCAGTGTTCACTAGACATTTTAATTTGTTAGAAGACTTTTGGAGTGATCGGCAAGATGAGTATGACTTGAGAAAGAAAAATTATGAAAGATTATCGGTCTCACTCATGTCAGAGCTTGGTATTAAAGAAAACATTCTTGACACTTTGGTGGATGATGGAATGGTGTTTGATCCATCCTATGAAGCATTGAATATTGGCACCAAGAACCTGGATCCAATTGATTGGGATGCTGAAGAAATAATTGATATTAAGAAGATTGGAAGGAAAATGTTGGATAGGAGTGTGCAATGGTTAGTACTAAGAACTCAAGCTTCTCAAGGACTAGTTCTTAAAAAGGGTAAAGGATACAAGAGAATTAAGAGAAAGACACCTCCTAAAGAGCCATTAGAATTCCTTCCTCCGAACATTGAAGAAATAGAACTTGAGGTGGTAGATGATGGAGAGGAAACACAAGAAGGAGATGTTCCAGTAGGATCTACTATTTCAACACCTACATTTGGTGAATCATTCGCCCAAGCCCCACTTACAAGAAAGAAGAGTAAAGAGATTCAAGAAGGAGCTCTTCATAGCATGGCTGAAGCTGGAAAGGGAAAAGAGGTGGGTGAAGAAGTTTTGGAAGTTAAGACAGATTCAGATGAAACTTTGTCAGAAAAGGATTTGCAAGAAAACATGCCTTTAGAGGAGCCTATTGAGCAGATTCTAACAAAAGAAGAGCAATGGAAAATGTTTGAAGAGGAAAAAAGGAAGTCCGATGCAAGGGCTGCAATGGATAAATAAAAGGAAATGGATGCTCTACTTCACCAACAACAATTAAAGGAAAAACAAGTTGAAATTAAGGCAGCAGCTGATGAAGTAGAGAAGCAAAGGAGGCAACAAGAACATGAGCTTAAAGTTAAGGTAGAAAATGACAAGTTAGAGTTGATACAAAATATCCATGATCTTGAGGAGGAGAAAGCAAGAGATCGGAGAGAAAAAGAGATCTTGGTTGCCAAACTAAAACTTGTAGAAGAAGCTCGACAAAAAGAGGAAGGGGCAGAAAAGATAAGGAAGGAAAAGAAGACCGAAGAGCTGATTAGGAAACAACAGGAAGAAGAAGCTGAAGCTGAAAAACTTAAGACTTTGGAGGCAGAAAGGTTAGAAAGGGAAAGGCTAGAGGCCTTAGAAAAAGAGAAATTGGAAAGGGAGGCTCTAGAAAGGGAAGCTCTAGAAAAGGAAGAATTAGAAAGAGAAAGAATAGAGAAGGAAGAATTAGAAAAGGAAAGGTTGGAAAAGGAAAGAGTAGAGAGAAATCAGTTGGAGGAAGAGAGGTTGAGGAAAGAAGAAGAAGATAAGAAAATACAAGAACAAAAGGATAGAGAAGAGGCTGAAAGACTTGTGCAAATGCATATACTACAAGAACAACAAGAGAAAGCAAGGGTTGAATCCCAATCTCAAGTGAGTATGCATCCACCTTCTACAGTTATTCCTCCCTCTTCCTCTATGATGACTACTGCTCCAAGTGCTCCTACATGGCTAAAATTGGACCTGTAGAAGAGAGCAGTAATACCTTCACAACCTCTCAATTGGGAGGATATGATGAAGGGGATTGAGCATGAGATGCCTAAAAAGAAGGCTAAAATTCTACATTCTACTCGACTCATAGACAAAGGAGAAATTATTATGGAATGTGCCATGCCAATGACAGAAAAGGAGGTAGGGGACATGCAGCTGACAAATTATCAATTGAGTACGGTCAATTTGGGAAGACCCACTAGAAATCAACAAATGAATTTGATTGATGTAGTGGCTTCAACGACTAAGTCAAGAATGATCAAGGACAAGCAAAAGAAGGATGAGCTTAAAGCTCAATTAGATCAACTACATTCATTTTTGAAGAGTGTCTCCTCTCCAAGATCACAACAGGTAGCAACCATTGAGACTCCTATTTTGTTAAGCAAAAAGGAGGTAGATGATTTGGTGCAAGTAAAAGGCAAAGCGGAGATGGTAGACCGATGGGTAGACAAGCTAAACCGGGAGGTGGGTGAAGTTTTGGTAGAGGGTTTTGAAGCCTACAAGGACACAGAAGGGTTAGTAAAAGAAATGTATCAATACATTGAGGTATCGGAGAAACAAGGAGAAGAGTATAAAGAATATAGTCAGAAGTTAGAAAAGGTGAGTGAATTGTCTCTAACAACTCTTCTGGAACAATCCATACTTGAAGAAGACAACAAGGATTTTGTGGAGAAAACTTCTTGTATACTTCAATTTAGGACTGACTTTTTGTGTAAGCATAAGAATGAAATTCAAGAGACTGTTAATAATTTGACTGAGCAATTGGAAGAGTTAGAAGTAGTTATTGCCATTATTGTAGATATAAATGCATTTACAAAAGAGGGCATGCATTTTAATCAAATAAAGGAAAAGTGGGATGAAAGGTTCAAAGGACTCATGCAAAAAGAGGATGATGGAGAAGAGTCAATGTTGGATCGGTTAATGGATGTTAAAGATGAAGTAAAAGTTGTAGGAAGAGAATTGACAAAGGTGAAAAGTATGAAGGAGTTTGCTGCAACCGAGTTGGATTGGATCAAATTTGAAGATGAATGGATTGATGGGCTAGAGATGGATACTTTATAGCAAGTCTTCACCAGCTACGATGAGTTCATGGTAGATCTGGATTCGCATGCATGAATCCTTGCATGCATGATTTTTATCTTCCTTGCATGTTGCGTGCATACAGCACTGATAGTCTTGGGGGCCCATGACTTCTTTTCTTTTCTTCTATCTTCTATTTTTAGTTAAACTGAATGTCTAATGTAAGAACTCAAGATCAAATTGATAGTTTCCAAGAAAGTTGTTCCTAAAAAGGTGGAAAGCCTAAAATAGAAGTGAAGTTCAGACTTTTTGTATATCTATAAATACCAGATGGGTATCATATTGTAAAGGTTGGCTGATTGAGAATTGGATTGGCTTACCTAATGCTAGGAGATAGAATTTTGTAGTGATTTTTACAGAGATACATTGTACTTGATCTTTTACAGTTAATAGAATTACAGGTTTCCTCGAAATATGGTATTTAGAATTAAATTGTTTGTTTGATAAGGCTGATAAGTTATATTCTATCTGTATGCAGTGATTGTGCTGAACATAAGAGTTTCTTGAATGATGAAAGTCATTTGAAGGAATAAGATTTAAGGATTATCTTATTAGATTATCATTGAGTTGAAGTTATTAAAAAGTCTGTTGATCTATAATCTTGATGATGAATGAATGTGTGTAGTTTTGAAACCCTTGAAATATTTGTGAAGAGTAATTGCGAAGTTAATTAAGCACCTAAAATGTATGCAGTGGTATAGATTATGCTATAGATTGTGTCATTTAATGGTTTTATGATCTGTTAGGAAACATTCATTGTTGAAGGTATATGTCCAGATACTAGATAAATTTGATTCATACTTACTGGTTTACCCCTTTGTCCTATATTTTTCTTTTATTTGAAACCCCATTGATTTACTAAAGTAGTCGGTAAAATGAGTCATTGCTTGAATCTTTTGTTACCAACATAGGCCCCTTGAATATTACAGTTGCATGAACCGATTGAGTGACACTAGACAGTTGAGAACCAACTACCAGGACCTTGGGAGTTAGGCTACTATATGTTGTCTTTCTTTTTCAGGAGAAATAGAGTAGAAATATTCTGTTTTAACGTTGTTTGTGTCATCTTCACCATCAACAATACCTTTTTCAAAATTTCACTTTCCTCTAATTTTCCACTAAGACCATTAATGACATTGACAATTTCATCCACCCTTAGTATCTAGCCTGTAATATCTTCATCTTCTGACATCTGTAGGGTTTGAAATTTGGGTTTGAAATTTTGCATCTTTGCTTGCTTGACCTTAGCATCTCATTCATAAATGATTTTCAACTTCTCCCAGGCCTCTTTAGCAATTTTGTAGCTTATCACTATCGTGAGTTTTGAATCAGAAAGCCCACTCAAAATAGCATTCCTTGCTTTTCCATTATTCTCATAATCCTTGATATCATCTTCACTTGTCAAAGAATTAGTAGGTATAATATATCTATCTTCAATTGAATTCCATACACCAAACCCTAATGAAACAAGAAAGGATTCCATCCTTTCTTTCCAGAAAGCATAATTGTTCCATCGAAAATAGGGACTTTGACACCATTCTTGTGTGCCATATAGGTCTACCTCAAGTGGTTAAGCTTTTTCCAAGGAACCTCTACTCTGATACCAATTGTTAGACACACAAGAAAATTGAGAGGGGGGTGAATCAATTATGCATTAAAACCTTTGAACCCTTATTAATCTTTTGTAGTGTCAAAAAATGTATTTCTCTACATTTTCAGACTACGTTTGGGCCCCCTAATAAATTGGACTTAATTAAGCCTCTAAGTGGCCCAATTATGTATTTAAAATCCTAATTAATCTTGCTTTTCGAAAGGGAAACTTGTATTAAACAATTGCAAACATTAATTAAATTTCCTTGGAATTGGAGTGTCCTAGATTTAGGTCCTTGGGCGAATGGATCCTCCTTAAGTTTAGGACCCCAATTTTTAATATGTTTTTGGCGACATTTCTATGATTCAAATTCAATTTGCAATTGTTAGCCTTTGATGTTTAATTTTCAGGAAATGAGAAAAATCATCTATAAATATAGTTATTTTATCAATTCAACATTAGGAAAAAGAGGGAAACTTTCACATGAGAAAATATTATTGTCAAGAGCTTTGAAGAGCAGATTTATTAGTCATCTACAGAAAAATTCTAGATCCTATCATGATGTCAAAGTTATTTCCATCCATGCATGTTTTTGGAGCTAGCATTGTGATGTAGGTTTCAAGCATTCAAACATCAGTTCAAGCATCAAGATCAACATCCAATCAAGACATTTCATGCAAGATCAAGGCCTTGGAGAGATGTGTTAGATTTCAGTCCTCTAAGGGTTTTTATTCAAGGGTTTGGTGAGTTGCAACATAGTATTGTTCATTCATCATTCCTTCCATTTATGTTTCATTTCATTTCAAGGTTTAATTACCAAAATGAGGTTTGACCAAGGCAAACCACCATTCACCAAAAAAAAAACAAATTTTCCATCTCTTTATGTGTTGCAAATTTGTAGGTGAAGAAGGATTGAAGATCTCAAAAGTACAAAATTGTAAAAGTTGTCAAAGTTGAAAAATTGTCACAAAAGTTGTCAAGGCCACAAAAACTCGGATCTTGAATTTATTTCTGACTTTTTGATAGTGAAACCTAGGAAAAAAAATCTCAAATCCATCTTCAGAGGACCCCGAAAGTTGAGAAGAAAATCCCTACAAAGGGTCATTCGCCTTAGGGTGAATCTATCCTAAGAGGACACTCAACATGGGATTTTGGTGACAGGTGCATAAATTCATACTCATTTCAAATATGTTGGAAGTTTGTTTATTATGATAGATTAAGGTTTTAAATTGATGATTCATGTTTTATATTGCATAACTGCATTCATTTGGTATTTTCATTTATCTCCCAAAAGTGCATTTTAGGTTGATTTATCCGTTCTCAGTCATAAGGAAAACAACAAGATCTCCATCAAGGTTGACTCACCTAAGGGTTAAAATTCAATCTTGTCCTAGGGGATTTATTTTTCCTAATGAAATTAGGGAAATAGGTACATTATCCCCATTCAGAACCTGCCTCACCTATTCCCCTTCATTTCATTTTGGTGAACCTGAAATTGTACATCTTAATTTTTGACTCATCACCACCAAAATTAACAACACCACCATTGACGTTCTTAAGACTGATGAACCTTCTCTTGTCACCAGTCATGTGGTTAGAACAATGTTTTTCAATCACCCAAGAATTTTCTTCTTCCTTTGCATGAAAGGTAGTCTAGATAGCCATAGATCTTTCATTATCATCTTGCAAATTATTGAACCTCTTACTTTCTCCAATATTTCCCTTTCTATCTTTCATGGCTATGAATAGGTTTTCATAATTTGAATCATTATATTCTCATCTTTTGAGGAACAACGCCTTTCCTTGGAATATAAAATATTTTTAACCTTATCTCTTTTATTACCATTATCAGATTCTTTGTAGGGACATTTAGATGCAAAATGACCAATCCTTCCATAATTGAAACACTTGAAAGGTAGCTTACCTTTGTATTTGTTGATTCATTTCTTTAATATTCTTACAAATTTTACTTCAACTTCATCAAAGTCATCATTCTTATCAACAACTTCATCTTCTATCTTTTTATTGGCCTTGAATGTAGCTTCCTTATTTGGAACATCTTTATCAAATTATCTCATTTCAAAGGCAATTAGAGCACCAAACTTTCATCTACTGAATAATGATCCAAATCCTTAGACTCTTTAATAGTAGACACTTTATGACTATAGGATTTAGGGAAAGATCTCAAAACCTTTTTCACAGTCTCATCATCTTTGACTACACCACCAAGACTAGTGATGCTAGTAACAAATTCATGTACCCAAAACATATAACTTGACTACACCACAAAGAAATTCCTAAGGTCTCAAATCTGCTCTTGAAAATATACATCTTGGCTTGCTTCACTTTGGTATCCCCTTCATAGATGTTGCTAAGATTTTCCCAGACATCCTTAGTAGAGCTACAACTCATCACCTTTAAAATTTTTGAATCAGCCAATCCACACAAGATATCATTTTTAGCCTTGGAATTGTTCTCATATAACATGAATTTAGTTGGACCAGTTAGAGGAGAAGCATGAGAAACATAACCATCTTTGACTGATTACCATACACCAAACCCTAGATAGCTTAGGTAGCCTTCCATTCTTAATTTCCAAAAAGTGTAATTCATCCCATCAAACCTAGGACCCTTGTAAGATCCATCATGTGTCATTTTGGACCTTTACCTCAAGCGGTTAATCTTCTTTAGAGGAACTTGGCTCTGATACCAATTTTTGAACACATCGAATATTGAGAAGGGGGAGTGAATTAATATCTACAAAAAATTGAACCCCTCTAGAACATGAACTCTTCAACACAAAAATTCTTAACCAAATCAATACCCTTAAACATATTAGCAGAATTTTAAACCTTCAAAAATCTCTAGTAATGAAAGATATAGAAATTTTAACCTTAATCAAATCAACAACAAAGATAAAAGAAACACACATCCACAATATAACACCAGATTTACGTGAAAATACAATGAGGGAAAAACCAAGGTGAGAGTTAACTCATAATATAAAGGCTCACTGCTAAAAAGGACTTGAAAACTAAGGAAAAATACCTTAGAGAAAGATACAAAAGACTTTAAAAATTGAAGCACATACAACTTCAAAGGCAAGATACAAGGAATTGATGAGATTCACTATCTCAGAGCAGGATACAAAAGATTATAAAGAGTTACAATGTTTGTCAATAATTCACTCTACTGATTGAGGCATTAAAGTGCAACTGATCTTTCTTCCACACAATTTTTCACTTCCATCTGTGAGATATTCAATTACATTCCATACAAACACACTTCCACACTTTCACACTTGCATTTGAAATGTTCTTGCATTTATATCCATTGTAAGAATTCAAAATATCAATTAGGTCAACCTGAAGAAAGATAAACATTGATTTCAACAAGTCGACCACAAAAACATAGTGTGGTCCTATCCAAAGGAAAGAGAGGAACAAAAACAATATTATTACATCTGACAATGTGATCCAAAACACTACATGCTAGTGCAAATCAACCCAAGTCGGTAACAAGGAAACATGTAGAGGAAACATTAAGCACATAGCTAGTTGGCCCAAAAATATAACTTCAATAGCATTTAATCAATGCGGTTCTAACCAAGATAGGTCAAGACCCAAATCCACCTTAAAATAATTCTATATGTTGATGCAAACCATCAAGCACAAAGCACAAGCAAGATGACAAACCCTGTCGTCCATATATCCACAAATGACCCAAAAAAACAACTCAAGGCACAATGCAACACCAAGAAGCTCAACCAACAATCATGTGTCGATCACATGGGGATGTTCCATGAACATACAACAACACTTTCAAACACTTCTTTCATACTTTCATACCACCAAAAACCATCGTAGATAAAATATATATATATAATACATCATCTAGGAAGCACAAAATACATAAAAAAAAGATATAACATTAACATATCAACTTGTGGACCACTTCAAAACATGAAATTAGAACTAAGAAATTTCCCAAAATTGAGAACACATTCACCAAGATGTAGGAGCAAAGACAACAATGCAAAGAAATGCAAAGCATTTTCTAGATCAGTCCAGACAACCAACAACGCTGCCAACTTTTTGTAAATTATAGAAATCTCCTCAGTAACACTGGTAACCTAAAAAGATAGGTGTGTAATATCCAAATAACACAAATTTTAAATCATGAACCACAAGACCATATCTTCAACAAAAAAGGAATGGGGAGAATTATCCCAATCATTCTTCAACACAACTTCCTAAAATATAAACACTATCAATTTGTGGAGGCCAAAACTTTCTTTTAGAAACATATACTTGATTAGGAACAAAAGGAGAGAGCATGAAATACACTGTCGACCATGAGAAACACATCTAGTCCTTATTTCAATGCTTCTAATCCTCATCTTAACCAATTATGCTGACAACAAGAATGATCAATACATATTTCATTATCATTAAACAAGGCATGGCATCCAACCATGAACTTCAACAACACAATGTATGATAGCCCAAACTGAATGTTGTCAACAATGACAACTAAGGCAAAAATCATCCAAAGGGTTGACAACCTTGTCAAAAACCAAATTTTAATGATAATAAGGTATCAACAATCTCACAAGCATATGTAACAATGCCAACCACAACCAATTCACTAAGTGTTGACATCAATGACAACAACTGCAACTAATTGGACATCCATATTCATGTCCTCAAATCATCACCTGCATCTCATTATGGGAATATGCTCATTTTGTATCAAATTAGCTCCTCTGACTATGTTGAACTATCATCCTTCTAATACAAGTTGAGAATCCTTTTGTTGTGGATTGAAAAGTTCTTCATTGCAAGGGTTAGTCTTATTTATCAAGGCATTTTTTCATTGTTAGTAACTATGATCAATCATGAAATTATACTAAAATCATAGACATTCAAAGTTCACACACACATTCATTAATATAATATATATCACCTTCAAATGTTTTGAAATAATTAAAGTATATGAAAAAGGTTTGGTAATGTCTTTTGAAGTTTAGAAGAAATGAGATAAAAACATTAAACTATAGCAAGGAAATTGAACATTCTTATGGTTCATTAGTGGGTAGTTCCTAGAGAAAAAAATGTTGTGTCTACTTCTTATGGAAGACAATTGTACTAATTAAATTCTTATAACTACAAAGATAGTTGATGGTTCAACTTTCTTGGGTTTGAAATATAAAAGGGAACATGTTTTTAGTTTAGGAATTCACCATTAGAGAAGGGGTAAGATGATTCACCATTAGGGAAAGGGCAATAGAGAGAGTGAGAAGGAGGAAGGGAAAGAATATAAATCCTCTAACTTTGAGAGGGAGTCAATAGATGAGGAGACATTAGATGAGAAACTCAAATCTATGATGTGATAAAGAGAAACACCATGAAGAGAATTAAAAATTTATAATGTGATATTGGTGATGAATGTAATGTCTTGAAGTAGATTTTATTTGATTACATATTATATTCATATAGGCTATAATAAAATCAAATAGATTTTTTGGTTTTGTTTTAGGCTTTTGCTATGTTAAGAATTGTGTAGGTTATGTGATCAAGCTACCTAATAAGGCTCCCTAGCCATAACTGCATCAATAAGTTTTATTGATCATATTCCTTTTAGGTTTTATCAAGGTTGTTCCAATCAAGAACATGTTTTTATGAAGATTAATACAAGTTTTTAGTTTTTATTTTTGTAAGGTTTTATTATAAGCATAGTTATTGTAAAAAATAATTTAAATTTAATATATTTAGATCATATAATTATAAATAATTCATAAAAGTACATATTATATTGATATTATTAACTCTATTTTTCAAGGAAGAATGTGTTGGCTTCATAAAAGTATGAATAAAGTGAAACTAAATAAGAATACCACCTTGCAATCTATGAATTTTCTATTTATATAATTTATGCAAAATTATATAAAATTGACATTTGATTATAGATTTTGATTACATGTCAACCCATCATTATCATAAAGAGTTTGATTGAAACATATTTTATTAAACAAAATTTATAATTTTTCAAGTATTCGAGTTATTTGTTTTGGACATTGGTTGGGAACCATATCCATCTACTTCATCTAACATTTGAACCAAATCCTTTAAAAACTCTTTTAAATTACTTTTTTGGTCTCCATTGGTCTATGAAAAAATATAGCATGACTTTTCTTTCATAACAAGGCTTCAAAATTGCAATAACGACATCGAATGAAAATGTTTGAACATTGTATTTGGTCATATAGGGCCTCAAACAATTATTCAACTTTTAAGTTTATTTATTAAATTTGAATTCAAAAATGTTAATGAATTAAAAACTCTTTTATACTCAATTAAACCTAGAACTATTATTTGGAACATATCTACAATTGAAAAATATTTTAAAATATAATATCATAAAATGTCACTCAAACTTAAGGTTTAGATAACTTCATCATTGAAACATCTTCAAAAGGATGGTCTAATAATTTATGTTGTTCAACCATTTTTGTTGTGAATCAATTATATTGTTGTACTGATTTTATCTTGTGTAATTTTTTAAATTTATTCTTCATTTATGTCTATTACTTTACCAAAACAATTAGTTAAATACCTTTCCTTTCTCTAAAAATCATGTGGGAAAATAATAGAAGTCACATTGATGATGCTCCAATATTACAAATAAATTATATAAATTACTCCCAAATGTTCATCTTGAGGAAATTTCTCTATAATCTCTAATGCTAGACTTCTCACAATTCTTGTAATTTATCCTTTACATAAGCCACACGATCATTAAAATCCTTCCTTCTAAACACTTTTTTTTGTGTCTAAACCTATATTTACATCCAAATTTATTAAAGTAGTGTAAGTATATCATAAATGAAAGTATTGTGGTACATAAATCACATACACTATTGTACTATTGAAAGTTATTCAAGTTTTCAATGTTTTTCATTACTTACTAACTCATAAAATTTGTACCTATGAACACTTTAGTATCATGGATACATAAATTGTTCAAAGTAATACCATTTTTTGCATCTTTGATAATTTTGTAATGTGCATTATTCTATCTTATACATTTTTGATAGAACATTCATTTCTTCTAACAAGGGAAGAATACTATCTAGAGTCAATAATGTGTCTTTATCAATGAACAATGCCAACATATTTTCCTGATTTGAGAAATTTTCAAAGGACACTCACATCAATCTCTAGTACTCTTGGAATAATCTATTTTCTAATATTGTGTTCTCTAAATTTGATTCACCATTATTATGCATAATCATCAATGGTGGGCATACTCATAGTTCATTTTAATTAGATAAAATATGAATACTATTGTTTATGATGAAAAATGTGTAATGAACAAAGATTGGGTAGAATATCCTCTTCATTAGGAAGGATCACCTTATGAATGGTGAGGATGTTTTCTTGCTATGAATCTAGCCCAACTAGATACATATGTCCCTTATTTCCCTCATGCTCACAACTACTTACTAAACCTAGTAATTTCATCTTATCCATTCACAATCTAACACCTCCATCTCCACTCTCCATCCTCTCCTTAATCATAGGGAAATCCTCTCAACCATCCACCACCATTGATCTCATAATATAATCTTGACTATCCATTCCCCCTTTCAAAATTTTATAAATTTAGACACTATTTCCTTCTTTCCAATTAAGTATCACTTATGCTAAGTACATATTGTCAAAATAGGTATCTTCAAGCAAAAGAGCATCCACATTCCAACTAACAAGAATAAAATCTAATCACAATGAAATCTTTGATAACATTTGAATTTTGTTTTTGTATGTTACTATTTTTTTGTAATCTCTTTGGAACTCTATTTAGACATTTTTCTTGATTTGAATAGGAAGTTTTATAGTCTAGTTTTCTTTCATTTACATTTCAAATATTTGGCATCGCATTTTAGAAACTTTGCTACAAAATACCCTCATATATCACTCTATTTGTGTGTTTGTGTTTCTTCTGGTTACTTTCCAATAACTACTTTTCATGGGTTCTTAAGCAAGTTTCAAATACCAAGTTTTTACAAGTGCATTCGAGAAAAAAATTGACTGCACCATTGTGTCTAGAACGACTGCAAAACAAAGTTTGAAATAAAACACTTGATAGTTTACTGATAGAAAAAAATTGAGTTTTTCTAGAGGCATCTAAGGGTACACATATGTAATTTATACGCTCATACTATATGAATGGTTGTATTGTCCAAAAATATCACTGAAGGAAGTATAGTCTCTATTTTGGCATATATACACAATATTTTCTTTATTTTTCTTGATATATATAGTCTTTTTAAAGCATATACATGATTAAAGGAAACTATATACACAATGAGCTACATTGTTGAGGAGGGATACATAGTGCATATATGTTCGCACCTCAGGCTTGTTTGGATACACGAATAGTAAGAATATATATACACATAGGTATGATATATATACACATGGATATTTTTAATGACATATTTGGGTTGGAAATATGTTTAAAATCCTTTATGAATTATTTGAAATCTAAAAGTTGACTGGTGGAGACTCGTAGGGTTACAACCTTTAGATTTTATAAATTTTCCTAATAATCATGGAGAATCCATGGAAAATGGTTTTAGTTTCATTGACAATATCACTTCAGGTCCATTTTAAAATCATTTGAAATCCACCATAAAATCATGAGAAACATAATTTTATATCATTTGAAATATTAAACTCATTTTCATAGGTTTTGAAATCTAGCAAGGTGGATGTGGTTTAAGAAAATATTAAATAGTTTCCGATATTCATTTGAATTTTGTCAAAGATCCGTCGAGGGTTTGTTTTTTCTTGAGCTCAACTCTCAGTCATATTGGTGACTAGGAGCTCATCCACAAGGTTAAGCACACTGGTCATGTGGGAGCTTAAGCATATAGTCTCAATCAATCTGTGATGGCTTAAGTCTAGCACCCCCTAACCTTTAGCTCCTTGCACTCAATGCTTGGTCACCTTGGTAAATTAGTTCTAGTGAAAAGGAGCTCAATTGAGTGTAACCCTTGTTTTTTGTCCCTTTTTAGTGTTTTTTTAACTTATTAGAAAAATCCAAAGAATATATTTTTGTAGGATTAATTGACTTTTTATTTTTAACTAAATTTTATCTACATTTTTTTTTCATGTGTCCAAGGACTCAATTGCAAACTATTGATTTAAGTGGTTTTATAGAATGTTTTGTTGAAGATATTGATTATAGACCTTTTATTTTTTTATGTGTTTAGTCTTCCTTGTTTGTGCTCATGTTGAAATTGGGGTAAAATTCATAATCACATTTCAATTTGGGTTAATAATTTACATGTCTTTTAAACCCTAAGCACACTTACACATGCTCTCCTCTCACACCCTATAGTGATCTTAAAGATCAAAATAAGTGTTTTGTTATTTTTATTTTTTAAGGAGGCCTACTTGGGGATTTTACCACCCTAAGGGATGACCTCAACTCCATTTTTTTAGTGGAGTATAAATAGCAAGGGGTGAATTGAAAGACACACCTCTTGGAAGTTGTAATTTTTCCATTCTAGCTAAGCGCCCAAGAACTTTATACCTTGGGGAAGTGAAGAAGAGTGGTGGGTTACCCTATTCTCTTATATTTTTGACTCTCCTTCACTTTCAAATTCATGGATTAAGCCCCATGTACCCTTGTGGTATTTAGAGGATTCCCTAGATAAGCCTTGTATAGCCTAGTTTAATACCTTTTGGTTGTTCCTTAGTCTAGTGCAAGGTTCAATATCAATCTTGAAGTTACTAACCATGTAACTCCCTAAGTAGAGATAGAAGCTCTTTTGGAAAGGTGTAGAAATCCTCCAAATAAATGGATAACATAAGCCCTTGTTCCATTGGATCCCTACATATACACTCTTGAAATATAAGTGTCTTGCACTAATCTTGAGGTATTTTATTGTGTGGGCCTACACTAAGTTGACACTTCTTTTATTGAATAAATTTAGGCTTGTTATTGTGTCTTGTTGTTTATGTGTTTTATATACCAATTTCTTGTTTATGATCCTTTTAAACCAAGTTTGTGTCAAGTCCAATTTGAAGGCCTTTTTTAAAAACACTTTTCCCATTGGTATCCTTGAAACATAAACATTGAAGCTAAATCTAGGATAACCATTACTCAGTGAAAAATCTCTTTAACTTTGATCATCCTAAAACCATAATCCCACATCCCCCAAATCAAACAACATACATTGTCCATTTCACATTGATCAAACCTAACCACATCCCTAGTCCTCAATCTATTGTCCACACTTTGACTTATCCCATTTTCAACCCTTTCATAAGACATATTGAGTGCAAGGTACACATCATTTTGTCACTGATATCCCCTTGGTCATAACCTTAGTCACATTTGAGTCACATCCAAGAGAAAATTAGGATACCCTTGATCATAATATCATCATTGTCATCTTTTATACACATCATCCTTATAGTCCAAACCCAATCCAAATCAATCCTTGGTCATAGTTGAAAGAATCACTATTGTATCTCTTGGACATACAATTAAAATTATCCATCCAAGTCATCTATCAAGTCCACCTAGAGTTATCCTTTTGATATAGTCACCATAATTCAAAACAATCTAAAACCAAAACCACCCCAAAGTTAAAAATCCAAGGACCAAACTAAAATTATGGACCCATATCCCACACCAGTAAAGCCCAAACTCATAGTTAAAGAAAGGTCAAATATCATAATCAAGGTAAAATCCAAAAACATGAGCTCTTTAGATCAAATCCTTTTACCAAATCAAGACAAGTATAATGAATTTAATGGCATTGTCCATCAACCAAGATATGATTATTATGATGATGAGTATGGCCTTATCTACCAACCTAAATATGATCCTTATAATGATGAGGATGGTCTTATCAACCAACCTGAATATGACCCTTTCCGTGATGATGATAGTATTGACAGACACAATTGATGAGATAATGTTCCCCACCATCAACTCCCATATTCATCAAAACTAAGACCTCCCAAGCACTAGCTACCTCATGAACCAACATCAAATATACATGAATCATCCTTATCCCACCTTTAGAAAGGAAAATTCCACCCTAGAGAAATATCCCCTATCACCCCAATCCATGTCATTTGAGTTCTCTTCACCCATATATTTTCAATCCACCTCTATATCTTCCCAACCATTTCTATCCGCCTCCTCCAAATAATTATCACCCAAGTCATTTGATTCATCCCAATATTTTATAGGTTCCACATAACCCTCATCTGAGTCCCCCAACCAACCCCATATAGAGTCCACTCATTCATGAAATATTCATTGGTCCCATAAATATACTAAATATTTTATCCAAGAATTACTCATTTGTGATAAATGAAAAAAAGAACAAATCCAAGAAATCCATGTCCACAACACCTATCCATGAGTCTCCTAGCACTATGCCTATCCTATATTAAATACCATGAAATACTACCATCTCCATGATTCAACCCACATGGGAAGATAAGCATAAACATTTCATGAAATCCTTAAAAGACAAAAGGTTCAAATCCATAAGCATCATAAGGTCCAAAAATATCCCACTAGCCCAAGCATACTACTAAATGTGATGTTAGAAACATATATCAAAGGCCTAATCGATATAGGGAATATCAAAGAAAAGAAAAATGTCTCTATATTTTCTAAGAAGGAACTAAGGATATTTCAAGATATTGCTCTAATAATTTTACAACAAGCTCCAACATTAATCAAGATCAAGTTATTGAGAAAATCCCCTATGACGATCATGATATTCATGTTAATCCAATCTTTGATCGAGATCCAATAGATGATTATGAAACCATAAAAATTCGATATTTGATCAAGATCCTATCTATGATAATGACATCCAAAATATGATCTTTTATCAACATCCTCTCATTGATCAAGAAATCCAAGATGATCCCTTACATGGCTACCTTTATCCCATCTATGGCCATGAAATCAAAGATGATCCCATCAATACTCCTAAAACTTTCATTTATCAAGATGAGACACTTGCCTCCCTTGAAAACAAAGATAGTCAAACAAACGATATGGATCCCGTTGGTTATTTTTTCCATTTGAACCTTGAAATCCTCTAAATGGTAGCCAATCCTTATGCTCAAGAATTTTCAGAGTTAGTGGCCAGCCAACGAGTAAGGATTCTCAAGCCCTCACTCCTACACTTTGGGCTCTGTGAAACCTAGGAGGGTACTCCTCATCACACACCAAAGATATTTAGTCCTTAGAGAACATTTTATACACATATCAATTCCTATTTAATGCAAAATAGGCATCCTTCATCAAATATTTGGCTGAACTTTGAACAAATTACTTCCTAGTGTTAGGAATTAAGATGAATTTTAGAGTTACACATTGTGATTGAATGTATTTTAAATGATTTTTATTCTCACTCCAAATCCCTAATCTGGTGCATTGCTAGCTCATTTATTCTACAAAATATGCTAATGAATAAATTAGTGCTTTATCCATTGGGCAATGGAGCCAAATCATGTAATAACCAGTAATATATCAACCATTTACTCAGATTTAATGGAATATTGTCATACCACATTGTAGCATTCAACTCACTGTGTTTAAAACATAACTTCTTACCAAATCCTATGCTCTTCCCTACATACTTGTGACCTTATCTCAACATTTAATCAATTAATTGAATTGAAGCCAAAATAATTCCACACAATCAATTAAAACGATTGAAGATGAACTAGAAGATTATTAACCCTTTCATTCATAATTTGTAGGAGTATTACATAAGAGAGTATACACATTAGAACTTAAGATTTTCCTTCATATTTGTGGATTCTATAAAACTATTTTAAGATTAATACATACATGACTTATACCCTAGACTTCTTATTGTTCTATCTATCAAAATTTATACAATATACTTCTTCCCGAGCCTAGCTTCTCACACAGACCATTAAGAGACTCAAAATTTGAACCCCTGTAATCAGCCTTGAAATCCCTTTTATAGAACAAGGGAGCAACAAGCATTGGGCTAAATTACAGTTTACATTTCATTTCTAATTTCACCAGAATTCAAAATATTCCTTGGAAAGTTTTATGTAATCATTTGTAAACAAGGGAGAGAAAAATATCCAAAAACCATTTGTTGGAGAAGACCCACCAGCCTTCCAAAAGGCATTATCGTCACAACATCAAAATTTTCATGTTCATACCAAACCAGGAAATGTCACCATCAACATAACAACATGAACATACAAAAACCCATATCACAACAAACTAGCCAAAGGAAACAAGTCAACACAAAGGATAAAAAACCAAGCACCAGCTCAGAAAGGAAACGAGGTACTATTATGCCTTGTCAACAGCAGAATAAGAATGCCCACTTGGTGTCCTTATCGACAATGGAGTAGCCATCACCACCTCATCCTCAGAATTAGCCAAATCAGTCATGGCCATAAGATACTTGTGGTAGCTTGAATCAATTTTAGCTCCACTATCAGAGGAATCATTTGAGAATTCAATGGGAGAATGATGGTATCCCATGTAAGCTTGGTGATACCTATTCCTTCTCACAGCTTCCCTCTTAGGCTTATCAATCTTCTTCTCTTTAACCTTGGCCAATTCTTCTGAGATAATTCTGCTCCTCAAATGATAAGCACGCTTGAGAACACCCCTTGCAGATTTCCTATTAGCTCTTGTTTTCTTCTTTGGAGTCACAGGGACCTTGGGCATATCCTGTTCATCCTTGGGAACATCACTCTGAGACTCAAGGAGATTAAATCTCTTGGACCATCAGACCGGGTTGATAGATACACTTACCTTACCCATTCTTGACAGAGTACAATTCACCAAACTTCCTCAAGAAAGAGACACCACCCTTAATGTAAAATAGCTTGCCCAAACTCTGCAATTACTAAGAACACTTCATTCACTCATTCCCAGACTCTCAATTATCACAAAAAACAAATGGTGAGAATAATAAGCAGGAAATCATCATTAAATAGATCAACTTCAACATGTATTCATTAATATTCCAAGGGAGTTCGCACAAGAGAGCTGGCAATCAACTACTTTGATTTGAATCTCAGTCATCAATAACACATTGAGACAAATCAACAGAGAACTCAAGTGGATAAACACCCACTCCATCTGCATAATTAATGATATACTTAGCACTTGATAAAACATGTCGTGTCACTTTTACCCGATCACCCGTGGGAATTAATTTACTCATAATTCACCACAACAAGATAGCGGGGAGCAATCATGATTTATCCTCAGAATATCAGCCCATACTTTGTCTTGCTTCAGATTCTCCATCCCACATGTACCAACACCTAACAAAATTGATGACCGTAACAACAAGCATCTCCCAAATCTTGAATGCATGCCAAAGTCTTAGTTATAATTTGGAAACATTTTAAATCTTAGTGCAATCTTGACCAAATTTTAGTAGTACTTTATCTTTGCTAAAGTTCATCAGAGCCTTTGAAATATTCCATGTGGTAGTTGCCCACCTGCCCACTGAGAAATAAGAGACACAAGCAGGCCCCTCATGGGATGGCGAGGAGTGGTCAAGATACTCCCATGTCACCCACCATCAGCCGTCGATCTCTAACCTCATCGGAGCATTCATCTTCTTCAAAACCTAGTGGGTCCCTCCATGGAGCAACAATTATCACCGTGCTCGCTTGCCTGTGTCCCTTTATAAGTATTAAATAAAATCCGATAGGGTGGCAGGGAGTAGTGGAGATTCAACCACATTACCCAAAAATCACAATAGATTTCCCTTTGATACCATTCAATGATCACAAAAAGATATAAGGCCCACCACATAAAGGCTACATGTGTCTAGTGCCCACTAGCTCACGTGACTTCTTCACCTTAATATGTAGAACAAATGGGAGTGCATGGAACAACCCAGATGAAGACATGTGTAACGATACTTGTTGTTGATCTCTCTCAAAGCCTTGCCTACTGACCCCTAGAAGAAGTGGTCCTACTGCTTGACATGACACATGGCAATCGTCTGCTAGCCCACTCAAATATTTTAATGAAGAATAAAATAGAGTGGGCACACAGGGAACGATCGAGATGCTACCACATGATTTATTGATCATTGTTGATTTCCCTTTGATACCACCTGCAGTCTTTAACAAAGACATTGGGCCCACCCATGCACAAGACATGTGGCTTAAGCCTGCTAGCTCGTGTGAATAAAATCATAAGCAATGGTACATGATGGGTGCGCAGGGAATGATGATGATCTACTTGTGACAATCGAACGACCACCATGGATTTTCAAATTTGCACATGCTAAATTGTTAGTCTTAAAAAAAGGGACCCGACTAGGTTGATGAGACTTAACCCTCAGGAAGAAAGACTTAATATATAAGTTTAAACATGAATTATTTAGCTCGACTATGGAAAAACTAAAACAGTAAGCTTGCAGATGGTGATTGACAGACTTAGACAAAAGGGGTTGGTAAAGACAATGGTGTGAACGACTCAAGTTGTAACTCATGCGACCGACAACCGGGTGCAAAAGGTCAACGAAAGATTAAAACACCAAGGGTTTAAAACTTACAAAATTTTAAAACGAGGGTTTTCAGACCAAAACTCCACACCCTACCCTTGGACATAGAGACAAAAAACCATGACAGAGCAAAGACCAATTCAAAATTTAGCCAAAATTTAACCAAAATTTAGGAGCACTACCAATGGCTCATGCTTGAGGATGCATGCCCTTGGTGGTTATGGCAAGAAACCGGATCTCAAGGTGAAGCAAACCAAAACAAAGAGATAAAAACCTAGGAGCTTTCTCGGACAAGGAAAACATACACAATCGAAAACAAACATACCAAACCTATATACACTAATTACAGGCCTACACAGTGCACATCTCCTAGAATTTAAGAAGCCTTCTTGTGAAACTTCATAGGCTTTACTCCTCAAATTGGTGGCCCCAGGCCTTCAAACTTAAGGCCAACTCTTACCTCTGTCAAAAAAATTATCCTTTGTTGTTTGTAATGGATCAATAATTATACCAAGCACTTCCCAACAACCAACTTCATTGTGATTAACACAATCAACCATACCTAATTGAATTGGAAAATTGAAACGTTCATATTCAACCTGGTCAATAACATCACAGACTTTGACCTCATACTCATTTTGCACATCAAACTGAAAACCTTCATAAAAACTTTGTTGTATACCGTGCAAACAACCCCCAGGTGCATCAAGAAGGAAAAGAGCATATCCAAAAATATCCCTAAACAGTGCTACACCAGAACACTCCTTGGTATTATGAGAATAAAGATCATACGCATCATCAACATCCCAAAATTGGGTAAATGCACTCATCTCAGGTTCAGTAACATATTTTGATTCATTCTCCAAATAATCATTCAACTCAAAGAAAAATACCTCAGAAGTAGGCCTGAACAAATCAACACTCTTAGGATCATCAAAGAGACACTCATGTACAAAGGTAAATCCATGTGCACTATTAGATAAACTAAAAAAATCTTCAACATTATGAGTTGGTAATGATGTTGATTCAAATTTAATTTGATTGTCATGATGTACATTCTGATCATTTAATAATGAAACCCTTCTTTTATCCATGAGTACATCATCATCCTTTTCATTTATAGTAGACATTTCAATTTATGCTTCACATAAACAATTATGAGCAACAGGGACACAAGCACATTCATCTGCCCCTTCATCATTTCTAGCTCTATGCTCAAGATCAACACATTGAACACATAAATTCTTACCTTCAAATTGTTCATCATTTACACAATAGATATATTCCAATGATGGAAAGTCCTCATTACAATCCATGTTTGCATCCATTGCCATTGGTTCATCCACTAGTATATAAGTGGAATTATCAATATTCATATCATTACATCTTTCATGTGAATAAAGTACTTCCGGATCATCTTCACAAGGATAGTTACAATCCTCAGAGGAACAAGCAGAAACTTCGATCTCATGTCGATTCTTAGGCTTATTGGCTATATCTGTGTTAGATGTAAGATAAAAAAAAGTAATACCTTCAAGGAGCTCATCAATGTGTTGCCTTATTTTCCCATTCCCAGTATTATAACCCTATATCAAATGTATCATCAGAGTCATCAACAAAAAGTAGATTATCTCTGCACCAGTAAGGATCACCACTACTCATCTCTAGTAAAAATGGATGCTCCTCAAATAAGGGATTATGCCACACATTCATTGTTGTCATGAAAGCCTCTGTCTCCTTAGCATGAAGGTCTAAATCCTTCATATCATCACTATATCCTAGATCACTACAGTCACTAGAAGAACATAGAGATAGATTTTCAACTTCATTCACATCCTCAATAGTTAACATCTTTGACTTACACTCTGAAAAATCTCCATGGGGAGAAAATTGTTCCTCCTCAAGTAGATATACATCTCCATTATCATAATCATATACCCTATTTGAAGCAGAAGATTCCACCTCCACTTCATAAGGATAATCAGAGTCAACAGAGGAGTGACCACACCTAATGTCATCACAATTACTACAACAAGGAGATCCATCAATACTGAAACTGTGTTCAAACTGAATGCTCAAATCTTCATTTCTAACATATTGCCCCCGATTTGCAATGAGGTATTAATAAAACATGCATCATTGTTAGTGACCAAATCTGGGCAGGGAATGACCTCTCACATCTCTTCCACTTCTTCCTCATTCAAAACATCTCAAGGACATAGTTCATGCCTCTCTATTTTATCCTCAGACCCTTTATCTTCATCTTCATCACTATTGTATTGATTAGCATATGTGTTACTTGTGATATAATTACAATCATTACATTCAACCATACAATAAGATGGATGTTCATGTTCTGCTATACTTTCTCCATTTTCTTGCATTGTTTTATGGTTTTCCTCAATAGGAAAATTACTACCAGTATTCTAAAACATCACCTTTTGTTCATGATCACACTTGGCTCCTTCTACAATCCTTATCCACTCAAATTGATCAAAATTTTGAGGCTTCAATTCCTTTGGCAATGTACTCAATCCAAAATCATAAATCTCACAAAACAGATCAATGAATATTGAATCCTCATGTCTAAGGTTCTTAGGAACCTTCAAAAAATCATCCAAAAATATTGAGAACAAATCATAGGGTGATTCTCCTTTGTACCTTTTCATTTCATACAATTTCTTAACAAAAGACATCTGATCAACTTTGATCAAATTCTGTTGATAGTCATCTTGAAGCTCACTATGATTTGCATATTGTGGTGATGGAGAAATCAGAACAACAAATCATCTTGACAAAAATTTCTATTGTCTGATCCATGAAGTCTATTTGCAAGAGGTGTGCTAAGACCAATGCTTGCAGCCTTATATCCTTTCATCATTGAATATTTTAAGTTATTTTCAATATCCATAACAATTTGATATGACTGATGCAATGTTGTGGGATCTTTATCTCTTAGCCAATAACTCATTTTCCTATCAAATGCACCTAAATACACCACCAAACATACTGCATCATTTGGTCTTAGATCCTCAGGGATTCCCTTTATTTCCTTTGAAAATCTAAGATTAAAAGTTGGGACTAGCTCATCCTCTTCTTTCTCAATGCTCATAAATGTTTGTTTCATTGAAATGGGATCCACCCTTTCACCAAATTGCTCCATGAATACTGATTTAAACTCATCCCAGGAACAAATAGAGGATGTCGGCAGATAAGAGAACCAATCTCTTGCATCTCCTTTTAGAGACTGAACAAAATGTTTCATAACATCTTCACAATCAAGCTCATAGTCTCCCATCACATCTACAAATTCTTGTAAATACAAATTTGCTAATTTAGACTTATCACCATTGAATTTTGGTATCTTATCTCTGATCTTAGATGGTATGAAATTTGGGTAACCCCAAATACCACTAAAATTTATAGCTATGTACCTTTCAACACTGAAATTTCTTTGAGAACCTACCTAGGGTTGAGCACAAGGCATGATTACACTAGGAACCATGTAAGGATGCATATATTTTCTTATACCTTTACAAGTTTTGTCAGATCAATATTGTAGTTACACAAGGTATTTGAAACTTCTTTTACAATATGATCTTAAGCATTTACAATATAAATTTTATAACACTACTTGCTTAAGACCCTTCAATGGGAAAGATTAAAAGATAAACATACTTCTTTATCATAATACAAAGACTTCAAATTATACCTTAGAAGTATGTAAAACTTTCAGTATTGTCCCTTTCTTAGTGCTAATTCACTTAATAGGGAATCATCTATCATCTTAGTTCTTGAATATTTCTCATAATTTTCCTTTTACACATGATAGTACTTTATCTAGATTATGAGAATACCTGGAAACTTTGTAGCAACTAGTAACCTTTATTCTTAATTGAAAATTTATTCAAATCTGGAACTCTCTTCACATCTTTTAGTAGGTTCTTTAGAAAAAGTTGTCACCTCTCTTCATATAGGATTGAACTTCAAGAAATATGAAGCTCTTTCAAAGATAGATTTCCTTCTAGGTCTCCTCCAACAACAGAGTGACACAAAATCCTTTGAAATTTGCTACAACACAACCACTTCCAGGTCATAAAAATTCACAATATTTGAACCAGATGTTCAGATTCGTCGAATTCTTGACTCTTAAGGCTAGATGATCTTCTATCAGAATTTTCTCAAGTATGTCCCCAGCAGAGTCACCATTCTGTTGGTTATTTTTTCCAACCGAACCTTGAAATCCTCTAAAGGGTAGCCAATCCTTATGCTCAAGAATTTTCAAAGTTAGTGGCCAACTAATGAGTAAGAATTCTCAGGCCCTCACTCCTACACTTCGGGCTCTGTGAAACCCAAAAGGGTACTCCTCATCACACTCCAAAGATATTTAGTCCTTAGAGAGCATTTTATACACAAATCAATTCCTATTTAATGCAAAATAGGCATCCTTTATCAAAGATTTGGCTGACCTTTGAACAAATTACTACCTAGTGCTAGGAACTAAGAGGAATTTTAGAGTTACACATTGTAATTGAAAGTCTTTTAAATGATTTTTATTCTCATTCCAAATCCCTAATCCAGTGCATTGCTAGCTCATTTATTCTACAAAATATGCTAATGAATAAACAAGTGCTTTATCCATTGGGAAATGGAGTCAAATCATGTAATAACTAGTAATATATCGACCATTTACTCAGAGATTTAATGGACTATTGTCATACCACATTGTAACATTCAACTCACTGTGTTTAAAACATAACTTCTTACCAAATCCTATGTTCTTCCCTACATACTTGTGACCTTATCTTAGAATTTAATCAATTCATTGAATCAAAGACAAAACAAATCCACACAATCAATTAAAACAATTGAAGATGAACTAGAAGATTATTAAACCTTTCATTCATAATTTGTAGTAGTATTACATAAGAGAGTATACACATTAGAACTTAAAATTTTCCTTCATATTTGTGGCTTCTATAAAACTATTTTAAGATTACTACATACATGACCTATACCCTAGACTTCTTACTGTTATATCTATTAGCATTTATACAATATACTTCTTCTTGAGCCTAACTTCTCACACAAATCATTATGAGACTCAAAATTTGAACCCCTGTAATCAGCCTTGAAATCCCTTATATAGAACAAGGGAGCAATAAGCATCAGGCTGAACTACAGTTTGCATTGCACTTCATTTCATTTCTAATTTCACCAGAATTCAAAATATTCCTCGGACAATTTTATGTAATCATTTGTAAAACAAGGGAGATCAAAATATCCAAAAACCATTTGCTAGAGAAGACCCACCAGCCTTCCAAAAGGTGTTGTCATCACAACATCAAAATTTGCACGTTCACACCGAACCAAGAAATGTCACCATCAACATAGCAACACAAACAAATAGAAATGCATATCACAACAAACTAGCCAAAAGGAAACAATTCAACACAAAGGATCAAAATCCAAGCACTAGCTCAGACGGGAAATAGGGTGCTATTCTTCCTTGTTAGAAGTAGAATAATAATGCTCGCTTGGTGTCCTTATCGACAGTGGAGTAGCCATCACCACCTTGTTCATAGAATCAACCAAATTAGTCAAGACCATAAGATACTTGTGGTAGCCTGAATCAATTTCAGCTCCACTATCAAAGGAATCATCTGAGACTTCAATGGGAGAATGATGACATCCAATGTAAGCTCGGTGATACCTATTCTTTCTTGCAGCTTCCCTCTTAGGTTTATCAATCTTCTTCTCTTTACCCTTGACCAATTCTTTCAAGACAATTCTGCTTCTCAAATGATAAGCGCGCTTGAGAACACTTGCAGACTTCCTATTAACTCTTGTTTTCTTCTTTGGAGTCATAGGGACCTCAGGAATATCTTGTTCATCCTTGTGAACATCACTTTGAGACTCAAGGAGAGTAAGTCTCTTGGACCTTCGGACTAGGTTAATAGATACACTGACCTTACCCATTCTTGACAGAGTAATTCACCAAACTTCCTCAAGATAGAGTCACCACCCTTAACATAAAATAGCTTGCCCAAACTCTGTAATTACTAAGAAAACTTCATACACTCATTCCCAGACTCTCAATTATCACAAACAATAAATGGTGACAATAATATGCAAGAAATTGGCATTAAATAGATTAACTGTAGCATGTATTCATTAACATTCCAAGGGAGTTCACACAAGAGAGCTGGCAATCAGCTACTTTGATTTTGAATCTCAACCGTCAATCACACATTGAGATGAATCAACGAATAATCAATCAGAATGATTAATTATGAAAAAGTTAATTTGCATAAACTTGATGCCATTTCCCTAATCAAAGAACTCAAGTGGATAAACACCCACTCCAAATGCATAATTAATCATATACTTAGTACTTGATAAAACATGTCATGTCACTTTTACCCGCTTTCCCGTGGGAATTAATTTACTCATAATTCACCACAACAAGATAGTGGAGAGTGATCAAGATTTATCCTCAGAATATCAGACCGTACTATGTCTTGCTTTAATTTATCCATCCCACATGTACCAGCACCTAACAAAATTGACAACTACAACCACAAGCATCTCCCAAATCTTGAATGTGTGCCGAAGACTCTGTTATAATTTGGTGATGTTTTAAATCTTAGTGTAGTCTTGGCCAAATTTTAGTGGTACTTTATCTTCGCTAAAGTTCATCAAAGCCCTTGAAATATTCCACGCGACAGTTGCCTGCTTGCCCGCTGAGAAATAGGATACACAAGCAAGCCCCTCATGGGATTGCGAGGAGTGGTCAGGATAGTCCCACGTCACCCACCATCAATTGTCAATCTCTATCCTCATTAGAGAATTCGTCATCTTCAAAACCTAGTGGGTTCCTCCATGGAGCAACAGATGTCACTGTGCCTGCTTGCCTATGTCCCTTTATAAGTATTAAATAAAATCCAATGGGGTGGTGGGGAGCAGTGGAGATTCAATCACATTACCCAACAATCACTATAGATTTCCCTTTCATATCGTTCACCAATCATAAAAAATATATAAGGCCCACCACATAAAGGCTACATGTGTCCAGTGCCTGCTAGCCCGCGTTACTTCTTCACCTTAATACATAGAACGGAAGGGCAGACAGGGAATGACCCAGATGAAGACACATGTAGCGATACCTATTATTGATCTCTCTCAAAGCCTCGCCCATTGACCCCTTGGAAGAAGTGGTCCTATCGCCTGACACGACACATGCCAATCGCCCACCAGCTTGATCGAATATTTTAATGAAGAATAAAATAGAGCGGGTGCACGGGGAATAGTCGAGATGTTGCCACATGATTTATCGACCACTGTTGATTTTCCTTTGATACTACCTACATTTTTTAACAAAGACATCAGGCTTGCCCATGCACAAGACACATGGCTTGAGCCTGCCAGCCCATGTAAATAAAATAATAAGCAATGACACAAGACGGGTGCGCAGGGAATGATGATGATCTACTTGCAACAATCGAACGTCCACCATGGATTTTCAAATCTACACATGCTGAAATTGTTAGTGTTAAAAGAGGGACCCGACTAGTCGATGGGACTTAACCCTCAGGAAGAAAGACTTAATATGTCTTTAAACATGACTTATTTAGCCTGACTATGGAAAAATTGAAACGGTAAACTTGCAGATGGTGACCGATAGACTTAGACAAAAGGGGCTAGTAAAGATAATGGTGCACATGACTCAAGTTGTAACTCATGCGACTGAAAACCGGGTGCAACAGGTCAATAGGAGATTAAGACGCCAAGGTTTTAACAATTTTTTTTTTTTAAAATGAGTGTTTTTAGACCAAAACCCCACACCCTACCCTTGAACATAGAGACAAAAAACCATGACAGTGCAAAGACCAGTTCAAAATTTAGCCAAAATTTGACCAAATTTTAGGAGCACTACCAGATCCCACTATGCATGAGGATTTAAAAGATAAGGTTGATCACGTTGAGCATATCATTGATCAAGAAACCATGATGGAAAACAAGGATAAAACACAATCATCCTATAAGTTGGTTTCAACCACCTTCATGCGATTTAGCGTTCTTGTATAAGAGAACATAGATATTTCTACTAAGTCAAGGTTGCGTAATGATGGATTTGCATCATGTTTCAAAAGCAAAAAATTTCCTATTTCGAACAAAATTTATCAAAGCATGGACTACAATGGTAAAGGGTTAGGCCTTCATGAACAAGGCATTCTAGAACTAATATTAGTATATGAAAATGATGGATATCAAGGTCTTGGATACACATGTCTAAGAATGAAGTCTAATGGTGACAACTCAATGATAGTTGGGACAACCTCACAATGAAAGCATAATAAAGAGGCCATCTATAACTCTCCTACGAATCCTCCTTCCACCCATCTTTTCCCTAATTTCTCATCCATACCAATAACCTACATCCTCAACATCCTAAATCCCTTGATTGGGACCAAAAACATCATTCATTATACAAAGTGAATCATTCCCACGAAGCAAAATATCGCAATCAACTACAAAAGAAAAAATAAATGCAAAATCCATATCAAGAACCAAATTAAATTGAATCCAAAAAAGTAGCATGTATTTAAAAATAACTAAGAAAGAAAGCAATATGGATCCCAAATAAAAGCATTTTGATGAATCCAATCAAAGTGAGTCATCAATCCATAGATCAAATATCATATATTACATATAAAATGTGTACACCACCTTCGCAATTATCATGCACAACTTCACAATCCAAAATTAAGGTTGGTCCCAATCCTAACACGAATCCCAAATTCAAATCCAATTTTACCACCCAATCCCAACATCCCTTATTCCAATCCAAATCTCAAATTTCTCCATCCAAAATCCATCAATCCACACATCCACCTCCAAAATCCCAATTACCAAATCAAAAATCCTAATCCTAATCCTCACCTTCGCCATGTAAATCCATACATACCCATCCTAAATCCAAACAAAGACCTAAAATCCATCACATCCTTGCAACAACAATTTACCACAAGAGTTATGATGGCACTCTATCAAGATGTATATATTTGGACAAGACCAACCCAACTATCAAAAAGAATCATCAAAATTATGAATTATATATTAGTATGACAATCCTAGAAAAGAAACTCTATAAGGTGGGATACTATTGGTATGTCATCAACAAAACATCTAAATCAGCTACATTAAATACCTATGCATGTGATACCTAGACTCCAAAATTTTAAAAAATTATAAAATCATCAAAATTCCAAACAAATTGAAAAAAAAGGAAAAGATCAAAAAAATAGTAAAGAGAAATAATCCATCGAATGGTGAAAATCACTTATTGTGGTACTTGGGAAAGTACCATAATGAAAAAAATTCATAGAACCATGTGTAAAATCAACTAGCTATGTGAACCTTGAAATTAGGGGCAAGTTATCTCATCCATTCCACCAAACCTATCTATTGTATGATGCCATTCCATAATACCCATCCACCATGTCTATCTAGCTATGCCTCATCCATATTTCCTACTCACCTTGAGATTAACAATGATTGGGGGCACATGATGCATAATTTGAAAAATATTGGCATAGCCATCGTTTGGCCATACAACATCTACCATCACTTCATTACTTAGATAGCATTACCCAAGCCCTATATTGGATCAAAACATGTTAATACTATGGGATTTAGTCCTTGAACATCTGACCCTACATCCTTCCATCAATCCATATCCTCTCCATCTCATCCATTTCATCAACTATTCCATTTAAACCATTATTCCTTGTCTTTAGGCTTGGATTATCCTTTGCTAATTGTAACACCATCAAAATGTCAAACAAATGCAAACACTTATCCTCACATTCCCAATTTTTAAGCATGATCCCTAAAACACTTTATCCATCATGGAGCCCTTAAATCTAAGCATACCTCATCCATAATATTTCATCCATCCACAAAAATCCACATGATTTTTTCCTTGTGTTGCTTCAAGTTATGTTTGATCTACAATCAATCTAATCAATCATTATCAATATATGTCTTTCCCAATCCTTGCATTGTTTTCAAGATGCACTCTTCCCATAGCAACAATGTTATCATCATCATCAACCAATCAATCAATTTTTAGCTTGAATAGGGGAAAAATATAATTCAATCCTCATCATTAATCCTTGGATCCCTACCAATCAATCCATCCCCCCATCCCATCTTCCCATACACTCTTGGCTTCAACATGCCATCAGATACCGATTTATGTTTTTCAATTTTTGGATTGCTTGTGTATAGGTTCGTTTCTTGTAGTATCCATGTTTCATCTATCACAGATCATCACAATCATGCTCATCCTTCATATTATGGTGTTCCTATGACAATGTGTCTATTGGATCACTTTATTATTTGCAACTTCTTTTCTTGTGTGTCAGTTCATATGCACATGGTGCATTGTCATCACGGTCCCTTATATCATGGTACATAATCCTAAGTGCTATAAAAAAAGATTGCTCCTTGCTCATGAAGTTACTATGACAAAATGTCTTCCTCATCCATTACATCCTTGATCATTATACCATCATTTATCCATACCTCAAATCATGTGTTCTTTGGTTGCATTACACCTTTGTGAGAATTCATCATCTAGCATGTACATCCATGCAATCCATTCCAATCATCCTATTGACATCAATCAAAATTCCCAATCCTTAATCCATACTTAATCCTATATTTATGGCATGCACGTCATCCACATATTATTTATCTCAAGTCATGTTTTATACATCATGACACATCTTTTATCACCCTTTATCTTTTCAAGATACCTGTTGGGTTCCATTTCACCTAAAAACTCTCTTGAGGGGGCATCACTTCCACCATCATACCTAAACAATTGGGGTAACTTGCCATTGAAGCTTCATTCCATCTCATCCTACTTTTTATTCTTTTTTGACACAACACCACTTCTGTGATATTATATCAAAGAGGGGGAAAATGTAGATACCTAAATTATTCCCAATACCTACTCTCCATCATCTAGTGTAGCCCCCTTCAACTCAAGCCCTGTACAATTAATTAAATAATCATATTCTTTAATTAATCACTCTTTTCATCCCATCTCATAAAATAAATAAATAATTATCATTTTCCACCTACTACCATCTCACACATGCATAAAATAATTAAATGATATTATTAGTTAATTATTCCTATATTCCCTCAACACATTCCAAAAATAAAGGGAACCTATGGACACTTTTCCTTATGGTCTCATTATTCTCTCAACCCGTTCCAATAATCAAGCTCCACTAGATACATGTGTCCCTTATTTCCCTCATGCTAACAACCACTTACTAAACTTACTAAGTTCATCTTAGTCAGTCACAATCTAACAACCTCCATCTCCACCCTCTATCCTCTCCTTGATCCCAGGGAAATCCTCTCAACAATCCTCCACCATTGATCTCACAATCAGATTTTGAGCATCCATCCCCCCTTCCAAAATTCTATAAATCCAAGCACTTTTTCCTTCTTTCCAATCAATAATCACTTGTGCTAAGTACATGTTATCAAAACAAGTATCTTCAAGCAAAGGAGCATCCACATTCCAACTAATCAAGGATCAAATATAATCACAATGGAGGCTTTGGTAACATTTGAATTTGGTATTTTATTTTATTTCTTTGTGTGTACTCTCTTTTGAGCTCTATCTAGAGGTTTTGGTTTTTTTGAATATGAAGTTTTACACTCTAATTTGATTTCATTTGTATTTTAAATTTTAACATTATAAATTCAAATACATTAAGATTTCTATTTTTAATTAGTTTTTCTAGTGTCTTTACTTTTTCTAGACATCCCATGTGTGGCTTTTCAATGCAAATTTTTATTTGCTCACAATAATTTGAAACATATTACATTTTTATATTCTAGACCCCATTCTATACACAATCAAAAGAATTTATTTATTAATTAACTTTCTCAAAATTAAGGGTAGATGTAGCACTCACATTTTTTTCAAGATGTGTCCACTTTGAAAAATTAGAAAAAAATATCACATTCATTAAAAAATAAAAATGAAATTGACATAAACTACACTATGTTAGCTAAATTTCCACTAAACAGATTTATAAATACTTTTAAATAAAAAATTTAAAGGAAGCACACTTGAATTATATTATATTTTTTAACAAAAATAAAACTACTTTGTATATTTTTTTTTTTTTTTTTTTGACAAACTTGATCTCCGCCACTTTTTAGTATTTACATAAATTAAAAATGAGATCTTTGCAGAAAGAGAAGTTGTTGTTCTCAGCGTAAATAATTTGCTGTGCAAACACTTTACTGAACGAGGCAAATTGTTAAATCTATGTATTTTATTTGCTTGTGCATTGCTTAAAACCCAACGTGGTACTAGCATTAGTAATTTGTAATTCTGAAATCTTAGAAAAACTTAAAAGTACCTGCATGAAGCCAAAGCATTAATTTTGTGGTATAAGATTACCGTGTTGAGTAAAATAATCCCAGAATCATTTGGAGGTGGAATTCATTTCTTTGCCATCACCCTAGTTCACTAAAAAATGATATCTACACTTATAAATTTTATCTTTTCACATGGATTTGACCATGTGACCTTTAGATGTTGAATACTTATAAAACGTTACTCCTTATACTTGAGCCTTCAATTTGAAAATTAATTAGTGTTGATGAACATTATTTGGAGCTTTTTGTACAAGGGTATCTTCCACAAACAAGTCTTTTTGATTGATTTAATGATTTCAAGATAATGTAAGCAAAAAATAAAAATAAAGTATTGAAGTTGTGATGACACTAAGTGAGTAAAACTTTAGACTTAATGCAATTGAATGCAACATAATGGATGACAAAATGACTTATTGTAATAATTAGTGTTTGATCATATGTTGATGTAAGGGCTAATGATGAAAGTTGAAAAATGATTAAGTAAAAATTGTGGGTTGATTCTTTATGATAGATAGATGTGTTAGGGTTTTCCTAATGATAGGCCTATTAATGATTTATTAATTATTGATCAATCCTTCAAAGGACCTAGGGTTGTCATTTTATTCTTGTCCTAGACATACAATTTGAAAGCTTCCACATAGGAATAATAGAGAATAAACAATTGAAGCTAAGTTGGCTTGGGCCCCAAGTGAAATTTGAATTTTGACAATATAGGTCAATTCTATATTTTGAAATAGACCTTGGTTAGATCTATGTTTCAAAACTAACATAGTCAATACGCACTTAAGAATTTGAATGTGTCAAAGTAGCTCTAAAAAGTGTTAAGTTTTTTTTCTAAGAATCAAATAGAAATTAGGGTTATTTGGAGTGTCAAGTAATTTAAAATCGTGTGTTAAAGTAGTGTGTTTATATCAACTATGTAAAATGGTGTATAACAAAGGGTAAAAGTGCATTGTGTGTTTTTTTAACCCTTATATTTTTCCTCCACTTTAGTGTGCATATAAATCTACATAAGAGAGCATACCAATACACAAAGGAAACAACACAATTGGAAGCAAAATAACTAAATCCATGATCAAAATCAACTTGTGAAATGTACATAAACTTGAAAGTGGTTAGTAATAATATGCCCCCATATATTTTGTGTATTCCACAAAGAAGAGAACACGAGAGAGAGAGAGAGAGAGAGAGAGAGAGAGAGAGAGAGAGAGAAGGTTGCAAATTCAAATAGAAAAGTTACAGGAAAACCTAGAAAATGAGAAAGAAAAGAGGAAATCAACAGATAACAAGAGCAATGAATTATAAAAAGGAATAAAACAATCTGCTTCTACATCTACAAGCAGAGAGGATAAACAAACTGAAGTGGAATTGAATGAATTGAAGAAAAGGTTAGATGAGAGAAAAAAGAAATATGAAGAGTAAAAATCCACTTCAGAAAAATTAAAACAAAACCTGGCAAAAGCAAAACAGCAGTGGGAACAAAAATTGGAAGAAAAGAGAAGAAAGTGAAAGATTGGTGACAGAGCTAAGGGAAGCAAAAAATGAAATAAACTCTTTTCAGAATAAGTTAACTACATTTTGTAGAGAAACAATGCGGCATATAAAAGAAAAGATTTGGGAGGAAATAATGCAGATGATTGATCATTTGTGTGAATTGTTTCAATTGATTGATGATTCGATAGTACATAATAGGAAACTCAGGAAATATGTAGGGGACAACAAAAAACTAATTTCAATAGAGAAAACTACAAATAAAATTCAACAAACAATCTACAAAGCCAATGACAATGAATTGAAATAAAAAAGAATTAATAACCGGATTGAAGCCTCAATGAAGTTGTCATGTATCATTGAAAAGTGTTTGAGATAATACATGAAATAGAGGAATTTTTGGATCAGTCTACAAAATATTTGAAGAAGTTGGATAAAAAGGTGAGGAACTTGACAGAGCTTGGTTTGCCAAATTCTTTTGACATAACTGAGTGATTCATTGGAAAGGATGATTTCAAAAAGAAGATGATGGATACAAGGAAGATTGATTTGGACCAATTTCCTCATAACCTAGATGAGGTGAACTATTTGGATTACATCAAACCACTGATAACCTTGAAAGCAACTTTGACTGAAACATTCAAGTCAAATTCCAATGTCAATCAAGAATTGTTAATACATTTTCTAGTCAAACACTTAGAACAAATGAAACTTCCATCAAGTGAATAGTGGAGCTTGCTACAAAAGTTGATAGAATGATTTGATAATATGAGTTTTCAACTTAGCTCTATGCAGAGTTCTCTTTGAGCAAGATTTTGCATTACCTCTATGTATTCCTTTATTTTAAAAATTGAAAATAATAAAAAACTCAAATTTAGTAATGTGTTCAATTATTTGTATTATTTATTTTCTCAATTGAAGAAAAACTTTGGTTTCTATCGCTAGATACACATTAAACGATTGTTGATGTTCATTATTGTATATGTTGATGTTGTTAATATGTTATTAAGCATTGAGTTGAGTGATTAATCGCTGAGTAAATGTAAAACTTATCAATGTGACACAATTAAAATATGAAATTATTAATAATATGCTAATTTATTCAATTTGATTCATAATTTGAAATTTCATGTAATACAATATAAAATATCATCAACTACAGTTTGGAATATGATTCATGAAATGCAGTATAAATACCTAAAAACTACTAAATCACTTTTGGTGGAGCTTGTAAAATTTCATGATTTTTGTGTTGTCTAATGTGTGGGAAATTTTGAAATACCTCAATTGCATTGAATTAGGGTTTTAGGGTCTGCAAGCTAGGGCTTTCTAAATCCCTCATATGCTAAAACCTTAGTATCCTTGTTTTTAATCGTTGACATGTTGTACTTTTTCACCTAGTCTTTAAGTTACAACTTAAGGGTATTAGTGTTGTGTGTGTCTGCATCCCATCTTACTAGGAAGTGCCCCTTATAAATTTATTAAATGTAAATATTTACCCTCCTAAAGTATTAGTTCCCCGGGTGCTTTGAACATGTGTCAACGTTTCACATTGTCTCTATGGTTTGTGGAGGCTTTGGTTTTTTCATTTTCCAGTCTCGCAAAACTCCAAAAACATATCATGTGTCCAAATTTTTCAATGGGCCAATATTTTTATCTAATGTTTAAATTACACTTTGTTGAGCCCTATTGTCTCGTTTATGGTCAATCTCCCTTTTTCTTAATCACTTTAAGTTGCTGAATTAAGCATGCACATTTCGTGGAGGCCCTTTCTTCATGGAGCTCTGACATTTTGACATGTTCTTCCCTAGGAAACAACAATATATTGACATGTATTATACCACGTGCTAATTCCTATTGTGAACACTCAAGCCTTCATGGAGCCATCGTGTGACTGATCTTTTGTTACTAAAAAGTTGTGAGATGATGACAAGTGCTAGTATTGCAATGCTTTGTAGTGATCCCTTCCTTTGCGAGGGGTATATTTTTGTCTTATTATACCTTCACAAGTGTGTGAAATGGTGACACTTGTCTACATAATAAAAAAATGAGGATGTCACTTCACAAATGTAAATTCAAATCTACACGATGATCATCAATCTTGGGATCAATGGTCCACATTCAAACCTGGCCAATGTCTCCTACTAAATTCACACGTTCAAGAATGTGAAGGAGTAATGGCGGATGGGATTGATATCTGTTGAATTCAAGAGGGCTAAGATAAATTACCTATTCAATTTTACTTCATTCAAAAATGCTAAAGTAATCAAATAGAGTGCTACAAATTTCTAAAGCGAATGAGGGTTTTTTTGCTACAAAATTAGGGTTTTTCAACATTAGACGAAAAAAGTAATTCAAACATCAAGCTATGAATTTGAAAGATTTTTTTTTGGGTAATGAGTGGTTATAGTCAATTCAAGGGAAAATAAAATTTAGTTATAGTGGGTGTATGCTTCCGATTTTTTTATAGAATTCTAGTTTGTGAAGAATTTTTTAAAACCCTAGTTTCTGTAAACCCTACACTTAAAATGGATGAAACATCAACTAGAAAGAGAAGGCCTCTAGATGAGGAGATTATTGCATTGCTCCTAGGGTTAGGAAAGAGACCAAAGGTTTGTCCAGGGTTTGGGGTTTGATAGACAAACTCGTTGATAATAACAGTGGGTGCAAAGACCCTAATATCACAAAATAAGGGTATGCATTGTTCAAACATGCTTACAAAAAGGCAGATCAAAGTATATAAGTTTTTTGTAGAGGCCAATGCTATACTTGATGCCAAGTATCATCAATATTTGCAGGACATATGGAAGTGATATTAGCTCATGATTGGCCTTTTGAGAGTATTTTTAAGGCATGGAATGAAAAGTATAATTGTTTACCTGACATATGAGTTGTTCCATGTATTTATTCCTATGCCTCCTGTCTGATATTTTGGTCATCATAAAGGTCTTAACTAGACATGGTGCCAAGTAAATCTTAGAGATTTTGTAGTTTTACTATTTGATAGCACACATAGGAAATGTTCTAATTTTGATCTGTAGTAACAACGGATGGCTCAAATACTTAGTATATTTCTTTAATTTTGAATATCGACTTATCTTGCTCTCCAATATTGTATTCACTATCTTTTGAATCAAAATAATCAAGGATTATTTATAAGTTCTCATATCACATCTTGTGTTATAGATGTTGAACGATTAGCTTCTATTGAAGGAATGGATTAATATTGCTTTCAGTTATTCATCAAAGATAATCAGTTAGAAAAACCAACACTATTGTTGTTAATATGTTATTAAGAATTTAGTTGAATGATGAATCACTGAGTACATGTAAAACTTATCAGTATGACACAATTAAAATATGAAATTATTATTAATATGTTAATCTATTCAATTTGATTCATAATTTGTAATTTCATGGAATATAATATAAAATATCATCGACTACAGTTTGGAAAATGATTCATGAAATGTAGTATAAATACCTAAAAACTGCTAAATCACTTTCATTTGCCAAATCATGTCCTAGTCCTCACTCTGACGATGAGATTGAGAGTCATCTTCACTTTGAGTTTGGTCTTCATTTTATTTTCCCTACGTGCATTTTCTTAATTGCATATCAATATCAACATTCATTGTGTCACTATCATTTGCACCATTGTCACCAATGTTTGAAGTGTTGCACAACCCTCTTCTTTCACATATGGACTTCCATATTGTGAGTGCCATTTCAAAAGGAAAAATTTAGGCATTGTACCTAATTGCAAAAACTCTCAAGCAATTTTCCAAATTTTTGTCTAGTTTGTTTCTTATCTTTGATTTCAAAAACCCCAATGCACTGAAAACTCTCTCATCCTCCATCGATCCTAATATCATTGTTTGACATAAATTAGAAAGTTTGAAATATTATGATAATGAATCACACAATATTTCACTATGACCTAAGGTTGTCCAAACCCTTGTTATTGATCCCACTTCCATGGGATTCTCCATGGACTCAACCTGGTCAATCATACTTATTGCAAAATTCTTAGCTTGTTCTTTAAGTTTAATTTCATTTACAATTCCTCCTATTTTTTGTCCATTGTATTTTAAACTTTTTGAAAAAGTGTTTAGCCAAGTTATTTTTTTTTATTATGAAAATAGTTTGGGTTCCCTCTTGTGCCTGGCATCCAAAATTGAGGATACACGATAGATATGGCTTCAAGTATTTCTTCTCAAGGGAATCATTCATAAATCTCTGTGGAAAGAGATTTTGTAATAGATTTTAAAATACCACTTATAGATTTAACAATGTCATTAAAAGATTCCTTTGTAACAATTACTTCTTTGGTAGAGGGCCTGACCATTGTACAATAGTGCATTTGTAACGCCCCACCAAAGAACCCTAGAGGACAACACTACTAAACAACAATAATGCCATTTTAAAAAAAGTACAATAACATGGAATGTAAACTGTATCTAACATAACATAGAAGTTAAGCTATGTCCTCTAAGGTTCCATGACTGCATTATGAACATACATTATAATATACTCACAATCATGAGTTCACTATTAACCCATCACATTAAATAAATAAACATCATAAATTTCCATAATATAACATCAAATAGATAACCATCAAAGATCATATATAAAGAGCTACAAGTACATTTACAAATTCCTTTACATGAGGGTACATCATTATTATTACATCTTTACATCAATGCTTCCTGAATACAATGGAAAGAATACATCAAGATTACAGTACTTGATACATCTGATATACAAGTCCAATACAGATACAAAGAAACTTGTCTCTTCAAACTGGTACAAGATTTGGAATCTGCTACATAAGGTTCATCATCCATGCTCATGAACAACAACAAGGGAAACCCAATGGAGGAAAAAGCATAATCCACACGACCATGTGGAACCCTAAGGTCCACCCCTCATGCTAGGAGATAACAATAAGGTCCCACTACATCAAATAGTCAAGAAGAGAGTAAACCAACACAAAGGGCTAACATGGCTTCAACATAGCTCAATACAACATGAACAACACATAACAAAGACACCGCTTCCAAAGGCACACACACAAAAAAGGGGAAAACATGACTAGGGAATGCTAGACTACAGTAGGGAAGAGTGTCATCGCATGGTCCTAACATGGGTTACCTTGACAGTCTCTCACTAGACACCGACCCCCATCTATGGTTACCCTGACAATCTCTCACTAGACGATGGCCCCATAGGGTGACACATGTGGAACCAACATTCCTTTCATGAGGAAAAGGAAGTTGATTTTTCCATTCAAGCCTTCTCAACCCATCTTTAACCTAAACAAGCACTACAGGCATGGGTGAGGCATCCAATTATCTTGATTAGTGTGAAATCTACCCAACCCCCTAATTCATTAATTAGGTTATCACAGAGTTAAGAAACTCCCACATGGGTTACCCTGGATGCCACTTTGGGCTTCGGCCCCTATTAAGAGCCACTCCCCCTACTAGCAACTAGAAGCCCCAAAACATCAAACAGGGTAGAGCCATCTTGCAAAAATTGCAAAACCACATGAACCAACACATAGAGCAAGGCATGAACCATCTCACACACAAAATACAACCTTAATAATGAATAAGTAGTGCATGGCTAAAGACCCCCATGTACAAATCTCGAGTATAATATCAACCAATTCAAAAGAACAAACATAAAATTCCAACCAAGAAGATACTGCCCTAAGCCTCTGGAAGTAAAGCTTGACAACTAACTCATAGACTCCATTTTAAAACAATAATCCAACTCACTTAAATTTCCATACATAAAGCAACTCACATTACAATAAACCAATGTAACCAAGATATCAATATACACTAAAAAATCATTGATTAAGTAATTGTAAAGGGAACAATATTTGAAAAGATCATCACATTTATTTATTCAAATAATTACCTCAATTACTTAAATGTAATAAAAACAATTTATTTTCTTCTCTAATTATCTCCAATTCCTTCCATCTAATATAATCGATGCTACATATACATATACCCAAATTGACATATATATTTATATACATGCATATATAAATATATGTATATATACTAAATATAAACATCTATGAATATTACAGAATTTAATTAAACAAACATACCAAATTACAAATAATAACATGCACATTGAAAATACACACACAAATATATATATATGTTGAATCGAAAGAGAAGCTAAACATACATGTTGTTGTTAAAATGAATACCGACAGTTAACTTCAGTGACTTCAATAAAGTCGAGTGCCCAACCAATACATGTGTATCAAAGGTCATAGTTAAGTCGATCTGATCGATTTCCCAACTAGCAGTTGGATGCATCGAATGTCAAGATTACATTAACTACCCAAATTCAATCTCTTAAAGAAAACATCGAATACGGTTTGCATGGTACATGTAGCGAATAAACCATCAAATTTCTTGAATGAAGTATAATCATTGATTGCCACTCACTTTAAGTATACATAATAACGGTAAAAATATTTATGATCAAGATAGGGCAATACAATCAAACCAAATTCACAAATTCCCATCCTTACCGTATAGCCATTGAATATCCAACATTGCATATGCTTATCAGAATACATACTATTAAATACCAGGTGAATTATGGAATTATCAAACTAAGTAAAGTTGATTGTCAACTTACAAATAGAAACAAACTCAAGGTTGGTGCCATCCTACCTGGTATGATCATCGATATGTATAAATTCAAAGGTCACCAAGAAATAAGGTTGTCGAACTACCAAAAGCAAGAACAGAAAAATCGAACTCCACATATTACATACCATTGGTTATCAAAGGTAGGGGCCAATGAAAATCGAAGTTTCCAATAATATGAGTATGGGGCTGGAGACTAAGGGAATACAATGTTCAAGAAAATTGCAGAGAACCCAAGCACTGCTTAAGGAACAATTTCGTAGCAAACCAACTAAATCCATAATGCAAATATTGTGAATTTCTATTACTGCCTATGCCTCAAAACTGAAAATGATACATGCATAATCAAGAGAAAAATTGACCATTCACCGAATTCTATTCAAATGCATCTAAATCAAACTAAAGGAAAAAGCATCTCCATCGAATTCAGGGTGTTCAGCATGCAAAATGAATTTCCAATACTAAACTTTGCAAACGAAATCCATACAAGAGAAAATTGATAAGCAACATAGTGAAAAAAAAAAGTTTGCCATAAATTCAATTCAAGACCCAATAAAATGGCATATTGGCATCGAACTCTAGGCAGAAGAACAAATCACGCATTCAGATCAAATCTCAATCTTAAAGCATTGATTCCCAACACAACGCAAACAAACATTCATTTTCAACAACCAAGAGAGAGAACAAATCCATAATACATTGATCGGATAATGAAACAAAGAATAGAGACGAAGCCAACCTGGATTCCAACGTTGTTGAGATGGAAATCGGTACCGAGATAGAACTTCTACCGTAACAACAATCCACTCCTTCCAAATCTTAATCAATTCTTTGATAATTTCACCAATCCAATTTTGAAGACAAACAACAGAATTGCAATTTTTCTCCCGAAATTTCTTGCCCTGAAAGATTTTCTTTTCGAAAACAAAATTAATAATCCTTCATAATCCCCCTCTCTCCCAAAATAAAATGATAATCATTATTATTTTTCCAAAAAGAAGTTGTAATATTTTCGAACACAAAAATCAGATAAAAATCTCACAAAATAACAAGTTTCTATTCTATAAACAGTTCGAAGTCACGCATGTGCTCCGAACAATTCTTTTTCTATCTTTTTACTTGTTTTTGTTGTTTCACCATTATCTCTTTCCATTTTAATAATTTATTTGCATATTATAATATCTTCCACATTTTAATTTATTAAAACTCAACATTAATAATGAATATATTTATATTTGATTATAAAAATACTTTTTAACTAAGCAATTTAATTTAATAAATAATTAACCAAAGCAACTCAAATACTATTTATCAACATGGTCTATTTAATAATTTATTTAATTCAACAATTAATCAAACAACATAATTAAAAAATTTAATTTAACAACTAAATATTGATAATAATCACACAAGCACAAACAAGTTCAAAACAAGAACAACTGACCACGAACAACACACAAGACCAATGGGGTGACCAACTGGATACTCATCCTCGTCGAGGATGATGGCAAGGGTAGGGGACCGTACGTTATCTCCGTTCCACAATTTTCCATTAGGTTTAAAGCACGCTCAAACCCGTCAATTCAGGTGGAGTCGATGCCTGGTACCTGCAACCTGCATCAAACAAATGGTCGAACAACATATTTATATATATAACCAAACAATCAGACACACTGTGAAAGGAAATCATAGTGTAGCAGGGTACTCATGAATGAGTAATGCAACACTGTTCCTCTCACCAAGACACATCAAACAAGTAGCCACATCAATGCATAACAAGTAGTTACATAAAAAACAACATTGAACAAACATCAGATAAATGCATAGTAACCATGATCAGATAAACACACAATGCCCATAATTAAATTAATCCACATAATCCTATATGTCCATAAAACTGTCATAGCATGTGCATAACTCAAATAATAGAAAGAACATCAAAGTGTCATCCAACACCAAAAAAACAGTAAATCTAACATCAACATAGTGTCATAATGTTTGTCCTAATGTCTGATCAATTATGTATGCATGAAGGGAATCCTAATAAAAGGTGTCAAAAGAATCCATAATGATTTAGATATAATAATGAATATTAACCAAGAAATGGTTAGGAAAGGAGAGGGAGGAGGAAGGGCACAAATATATGAGGTAGTAAATAGTAAAATCTCAAACAATAATAAGATATAAAAACAAAAAATCAATCAATTCTAAAATTAGAGACAAAGAAGGACAAAAATATAAGGTAAAGCCTTCAAGAGATTGGATCATTGGATTCACAAAAATGTAAAGAAATAAAACATCCCAAAATCAATATCTAATGTAAATAATAAATAATAATATATTACTCTATTTCGATATGATCTTTGAATTTTATATTTTTTTGTAATGCATCTATTCATAAATTCATGTCTATGCTCACTAAGGAAAGATACTTAGATGATTATTGGGGGTCGAGGTTTAAGTATCATCATCATTAGTCTAATGAGATGTGTAATCGTGATGAGTCATGGGGACAAATTGAGGAAAATCCTCTAAGATAAATGGAATGGCATGCATAAATTCCATAAAGGATGAAAAATAAGACAAGGTATCAAAAATCCTATGCATGGAATATGTAGGATGACTAATGTGGTAAAGGAGGAAATTTCATCAATAATAAAAGGATAAGAATCAATAAAGTGTGAAAGTAGCCCATAATACATGATGTATGCATGAAAGGAATCCCAATAAAAAGGAGCCATACGAATCCATAGTGAAAGATATATTAATGAGGCTTGAACAAAAAAGATTTTAAGAGGGTGACGAGGAAGGGTAGTGATGAGGTATGCAATACCAAACTCTAATAGTATTGAAAAGATAAATTCAATACATTAGAAATAACTTTTGAAAATTAGAGATAAATACAAATTTTTAGGGTAAAACCCTAGAGGGGTTCGACCATTAAATTTGTCAAAATGTAAGCAAATAAAATTATCCTTACAAAAATATTTTAGTTAAATAAATATAACCAAGCGATAATAATTAGGTTATTGTAGATAATATTGGGACATCAACACATAACTAATCAAATCTAAATTAGAAAATAAATAACAATAATAAATGTGTACCTCAATGCTGGAGAAGACAAGATAAATTTGGCAATGAGATGACTATTACCTAATCTCTTAAAATAAGTCAAATAAGAAAATTAATGTAACTATGCTCCATGAGACCTAAAATTATGCATGAATCTTGGTCAACTTTAAATTGTAAAATTGATCTCCACACTTGTACATTTATTTTTTGATTCAAATATTTGAACTTTCTATGTGGATTTAGTCTTGTGACATTCAAACTAATATGTAGCTGCAAATAGGTACTCCCTTTTGCCTACACTTGTGATTTGAAAACCTAATGGTGTTGATGAACACCTTTTCGAGCTTACTATACAAAGATATTTGACTTATATGAGTCTCATTGATAAATTTAATGATTTTAATAGAGTTGGGAGACAAAAATAAATAAATGTACAAGACAATGATGCAATTATGATAAGACTAAGTGAGTGAGACTTAATACTTAATGCAATAGAATGTGTGTGGTATATAAAGTGGAGGAAATTAGTGGAGTAAATCCAACCCACATTAATGAAAACATTTTACATAAAAGGAATTGAAATAATAAATTAAACTGCTATGCCTATCCTCTCAAATCGTTTCATTGCTCTCTAATCTCAAGGACCTTCAAATTCATGCTCTCAGATTCGTATGTTGCACATGAATTCACAAGATGACAACCTAAGAGATGAGAATATTTTATGATATGCAAAGCTACATGCCTACATTAACATATTTTTGGTGTTTTTGATATGAAGGCTAAATGAAATATGAGATTGTTGCTATGTAAATGATGCTAAGATGATTGCTATTGATATAATGCAAATCTAAATGCAATTCTATGATAAAAACTAATGCAATACTAAAATGCTACAAAGTAAAATTGTCGTGATAACAATGCTAAATGATATGCAACTCTAAAATGCTCTTAATTGCTCTCAATTGGTAAGATAATTTCTACAACATAAATTTATGATGAAATACTTGTTGAAAAGTTGTAGAATGATCTCCTATTTATAGATTTTCCAAGCCTTGAATGAGGTGGTAGAGATGGACGGTCAAGATCATGATTCTAAGAGATCAACGGTGGAGCACAAAGAGGTTGGAGGAATTCATGGAGGCTGCTCCATTTGGAAGGACAAATCATCCAAGTGTCAAAGAGCATCAATTAGAAAAAGGAGCCATGTGTCTCCAAGGAGGTTAGGAGGTTAGATGAATATTTCTAATTTGAAAATTAGAAATAAAAGAAATCACATCACATGTGATGATGTGGAGGGTGATTTGAGGGAAGTTAGGAAATTATGGAGAAATGTGACAAATTTGAATTAAAAATTCAAATTTAATGAAGAAGGAGAATAATCAAATAAAAATTTATTTGAAATTGTGTATTTAATTAGTTCAAGAGGGAGGATGATTTTTGGAATAGAAGAATTAAATCAGTGAACTATACAAATAAATTTATCAATTTATTTATATAAGTAGAGGAATTAAGATTAATTAATTAAATAACTAGTATTTTATTAATTTGTGCTCCAAACCATTTTTTATGTGTATAAATTTTGCCCCTCTTTGAAGTGATGTGTGTAGACACATTGCTTCAAAGAAAAAAAAAATCAGATTGTGATGATAAATTTTTTGACATGCCCCAGACACTGATTTTTTAGTGATAATTGATGTATGCCCCCTTAGGAGATAAATCAAGGAATTTTTGAATTTTAAATGATTTGTGAATTTTTTGAAAATTTTGATGTCTAAATGATTTTATGATGATTTTCAAATTTTGTAATGGTGCATCGATTTATCTCCCAACAATTGGTATGAAGTCTACCACATTGTCAATTAATTGATTACAGGCCCCTTTAGAAAAATTAAATAAATGCTACCAAATTACCCTTCTTTAATTACCCTTTTAAGAGGTAAAAAGTGAAAAAGAAATTCATTTGTGTATTGTGATTTTGAAAATTTGAGAGATTGAGAAAGTTAAGCATTTGGAGCAAAATGGTGATCCCAATTTAGACTCATCGATTTGAGTGTGTGCGATGACACAACCGCCTGACAACATACGAACCTCCGATACAAATCTTTGAAAACCTCTTTTGTGTGAAATTTGAATTTATTTTCTCACGTTTTTTAAATTTTCAATTTTATGTTCAAAAGTTTTAGTGCATCCATAGGATAGAGTAGCGCATCATGCATTGTTTTAGCGCATATACGACCCAATGTAGCATGTTGGTGGTCTATTTTGGTGCATAGGTCTTGCATTATGTAGTCTACATTATTTAGTGCATCCACTAGATGAAATAGTAGATTCATCAAAATAGCGCATAGATGCACTATTATGGCGTATAGATGCAAAAGTTTGGCGCACATGTGGAATTGGTGCATATGTGGAATTGGTGCATACATGGTCTGTTATGGTGCATAGATTGATTTTTCTAGTGCATCTATGTTTTAGCGCATAGAAGCGATGTTATGGTGCATCCATGCCAGAATAGAGGATTTTTTATTTTTCTCCTTGAATTCAGATGTTTTCAATTGTGTCAACCTTTGGGTTGATTTTGATTGATGATGTTGGTAGATTGGATGATGATCGATCTCATGATAGGTGAGATTCGATGATTGACCTCATGATGGGTGAGGTACAATGATAAATTGATAGACTGACCTCATGATAGGTGAGGTACATTGATAGCTTGTTTGATTGACCTTATGATAGGTGAGGTGCATTGATAGATTGATAGAGTGATAGGCTGATTGATGTTTGATTGATTGATTTTGTGATAGGAGAGTGATTTAGGCGTCCTCATGTCTTGGGAGGGCTTCCCATAGACTTAGGAGTTGATTCCCTGCTTGAGCTAGGCTGAGAGGGATTCAATTGAGGGATATGAGTTGTACCATTTGGTTGATATGCCCCAGGTTAGGATTAAATGGGCACTACTGACAACACTAGAAAAATGGTGGAATAGCGACCACAATACCTTTCATGTGGCTACCGATGAGATGACTGTGACGCTAGAGGATGTGTACCGGATTCTACAGATTCCTGTGGTGGGTGATATAGTCATATATGATCATACAAAGTAGGGTGGGACATATGATCTTCATAGGATATGATGACTAGATTAGCGGGTACAAGATACCCTGACAGGACATGTGTGACAATTATACCCCATTACCTTCTGTACTTGTTGGATTTGTTGGTGGTTTCTTATGTCTCGACCACAGGTTGAAGGGACTATCTATTGGGTGGGGTGGGGTTAGGTATTAGAGTAGATGATTCTTCAGGGGACCCAATATGCCTAGGGTTCATGTATGTTAGCCCATCTATATCATGACCTTCATTAGGTAGTGTATCTTGGAGCTTGTAGCCTCTCAGTCGGGGTGACCTTACTTCAAATCTAGGCATGGAAGCACATAGCTATTACCCGACCAGTTATAGACAAGTTTCAGCTGATTGGTAGGTCGTATGTATATGGTTATAGAGGCCCCATTATCCAACATAAGTTTGGAAAATTAGAGTACTAGAAATGAGATTTTGATGATCTTGACAGTGTGACATGGTGGCCCTACCTAGACTATGAGTAGTGGGCCAAGGATTAGTTAGAGATGTCGTATGTGTGTACAATGAGGTTTTTGATTGGACGCACACAATTTATTATTGAGAGATTTATTCTAGGTTGGGTGCACCGACAGTACGATCGAGTACAGGGCATGCCACAGGGAGTGGCCACTTATGCTAGGAGGCACCAGGATATACCAGATTGGGGGCCCCTTTTGTCCTATGATGCAACTTTCCAGGAGTACTACGGTTTACAACCCGTGATGTGGGAATATCATCTGAAGGTTGCAGAGATTACCATGTTTGAGGATTATGCAGAGTACTTCATCACACATCCATTTCCCATACTATCCAATCTTGATGAGCTAGTGCCAACATTAGATGATGATGAGGAGAGGGCACCCAGATGGAGGTGAGGGAGGGGTGATGGAGAGGAGGAGGAGAGAGCTATGGGGGAGATGGAGGAGGAGATGACAATGGAGATGGGGATGGAGGAGGTGGTGATGGAGGAGGCAGAGCCTTTGATGTGAGAGATGCGATGATACCTCGACAGAGGAGGTCCTTGGTGGCTATGAAAAAAAATCAAGTATAGATTGGGGTGCCTTCCCAATAGCAATAGACATAGATTGTTGCATTACAGGTACAGGTTTAGACGCTACAGGGTCAATTGGCTTAGGTACATGCATTACTCGCACAAGCCCAGGGAGAGTTATAGGGAAAGGAACAAGCCCTAAGATAGGTGCATGCTTAGGTCACCACCTTGACAGGTGAGAGGGACACTCAGAGACAACGGGTTGAGTAGGTTGAGGCCATTGTAGAGAGGGTTATGAGGGAAGCAGAGGGTGCTACCATTGCAGATTATATCAGAGAGATATGGGACTCAACCAGGGAGGCCAAGTATTATAGAGCTAGATATCATGAGGCTATACTTATAGAGAGATGAGTGAGTTATGCACAATTCGTGAGTAGACAGACTCACTTGAGGACCACTAGCAGGGGAATCTCTCATCCACTTCCAAGACCACCAGGGGTAGGGCCATTAGGAGGGGCAGGTCCTATGACATCTAGAACTGCACCACAAGGCCCCATAGTCACTCTTGATTGTATTTTTGAGACATTGTACACATTGATTCAGAGATTGTATGATACTATGATAAAATGCTCCATTTTTTATGATGTATCTCTTTATATTGTTAGACATCCTTGTACACTTGATATTGGAATTTATGTGATATGCAATAGTGATTTTATGATCTACATGTTGTTTGTATGCTTATGTGATGGATTTTTATGATGGATGCATTTTATTTTCTATGCTATCTGATGTTTTATATTCCTATGTGATAATGATGTGTGAATGAAATGATGGATGCAAATGTATGGATGTATGTGGATAATGCTTTCTTTTGGATTTTTCTGATGTAAATATATAACCTAAATGCATGAATGAGAATGGATTATGATGATGCATGGATTAGGATGTTATTATGAATAATGTTCTATTTTTGGATTTCTATGTAATCATATGATTAAATGTATGGATATATGTAGCTATGATATGGATTATGAAAAATGCTTTATTTGTGTATCTATGCAATGTAATGCAAATGTGTGGATGGATGAATGATGATGATTTGTAATGAAAATACTATGATGGTGTTGGAATAACCGCCAACATCTCCCTCCAAGTTCGCAACATGGTTTAACTGCCTCCTGTGGATCTTAATTGATGCTTGTATCGGGCATTGACAAGTCGATCTTTTGGTGCAACAACAAGGCCAACAATTGGTATCAGAGCTGATCACGGGTTCAAACATTTGGGTGACACAAGGGGGGATTGTTGGACTAACTGCCAGCATCTCCCTTCGGGTTCACAACATGGTTTAACCACCTCCCGTGGATCTTAACTGATGCTTTTATCGAGCATTGATAGGTCGATCTTTTGGTGCAACGAAAAGGCCAACAGATGGATGCATGGATGAACGTATGATGACACTTTTCTAATGATATGATATGAAATGGATAATGCAAATGAAATAATATGATTCTTTTTTCTATGCCAAGTGTACTCAATCTTTTAATGAGAGATATCATCATGTTGAAGATTGTTAGCCTTGGAAAAATATATAATAAAAATGCAGAACTAATATGAATGCAATCCTATCTTAGCCATGCAAACCTAACTATGAAATGTTGTCATATGATTCCTTGTGCTTGGTATCATCATTGAGCTTTTAAAATGTTGAAATTTAATACAAACATTGATGGTATAATTAGACCATGATGACTTGAGTACAACTTCCATACAACTTCCATTGAGTTTTGATATTGCAAGATAACACAAGCATCTAGGTATAAGTGGATCGAGATAACCTGAGCATCACTTGCGTAAACAAACAAGAGTTAATCATTTTCCCATGCAAATTGGAATGTCATCAATGATACTTTGTAGAGCATGTCTCGCAACAATTTGCACAGTAGTAATGATTGACTCACAAACAATAGACAAAGAAAATGTCATTCTCATTCCTAACCCCTCTAGTTCAAAACATCATCGAGGTGGTGGAGCTTTTAAATTTTCCCCCTATGAGTTTGCTTTTATGGTGTCCTTGGCTCTAATTGGTTTGGTTTTGGATTTTCGGGTTTTACCATAAGTCTTGGTTTTGGATGTTCTATTTGAGCATTGACTTGTTATTATGGGTGGTCGGTTGGATAAGTATGGTCTGAACCCCTTTTTGGTCATTGCATTACTGACCCCTCTTTACTTGCCCTCTCGGTCTTTTGTGTTTCGACTGTGTTTTATTTTTCCTTATTTTCGGGTTGATAAACGACTAAAGTTTTTTAAACTAATCTCTAAAATTTTTGGCCTCGAGGGTCATTTCCCCATCCACCAAGTCAGTCCCCTTTTTTATGAATAACCTTTTCGCATGTGCAGATTTCATAACTGTCAGATGGAATGATTCACATCTTGACCATTCCTCATTGGCCTCACAAGGTTTTTGATGACATCACAATAATGATGCGAGGTATGCGAGATGCTACCATCTGTCGCCTATGATCGTGGGGCCCAATCCTTGTTCGCTGATCGATGGACACTGATGCTAACAACTATTTTCTTTAGCAATGCATTGTGGTCGTTCATCGTTGACCTCATGTAATTAAAACACCAGTTTCAATAATGTTGCGAGGTGTGCAAATTTTTGATGTGTGGATGTCAATGCCATATGAGAGATGATCGAGGTGGGACCCATTTCGTGCTGAGGTGGTGTCTTGTAGGTGAATTTTTATTTGCCTGAGGTTTGGTGAACAAACATGGCATTTTCAAACCACTTTTGACTCGATCCGAGTCGTTCTTTTTGGCTTACATTGATTTGGATCAATGGTTGGCATTTGAAATAGGCTAGTGTTGTACTATAGCCATTTTATCTCATGCGAGTGAATAGTAATGGTTGAGTTCAGACTGTGCTCCCATAATTAAATGCTAAAAGATCAGTGAATTTCTATTTTTGTGCATATCTCTCCATGCTAAAGAATTTTTCCTGGTACCAAGTGAAGTGAGACATCTTTGTGAAAATTCAGCCTCACTGCCATTGACATTCTATAGGTGAAACTGTAAGTAACGCATATACCATATCCTATGTTTTTTGAAGGTCTTATGGCTGTTTGAGAACAATTATCGACTGCATTTTTGTTTTGTTCCTGAAGGATTGTTTGGATTAATTTGATTTAAAATGTTTTAAAGCTTATCCTGATAATTTTGTAGCTTCTTGAATTGTGAAGCACTCTATCTAAGGCTATAGGGTGTAAGCTATAATTGTTTGACACTTAAAAACCCTAGCTCGAACTATTCTCTGTCTTGTGTAAATGGCACCCAAGGCCCGAAGCTCTGGCTCTGAAACTTCTACTAGGTCCTTGTCCCAGGATATTATAGACTTACTAAAACCCTCTATTAGTAAAAAGATCGAGGGAAAGGCTTTGTTTTATGGGCCCTTACACCTAGAAGGTTTAACTGATAAACAATGTGCGATCCAGGACGTTGAGCTGTCGTATACTGGATGGTAGTTGTTCTCAAATTGGTTTGGGAATAGGAATTTGTGTGTTCCTCTGTGTAACCCTTGGAGGTTAGATCTTGGTAAGCTGGTGGTCCCTAATGTCTATTTGGATGTAGATTTGTTAAAAGATGTTGCTGCAAGGTATGACCCTATAACCAGAGTCGTTAGTACACATTCTAGCATATAAATGGTAAAGATAATTAAGGAGGAAATTACAAAGATATTTGGTCTACATGAATGGAGTCAGGATATGGTTACTATAGATCTTAAGGTTTTTAGAGAAGAATACAAAAATACTAAGGGTTTGTTCAGAACATCTTTGTTGATACCTCATTTGGCAACCTCGAGGAGAGGAAAGAATAAAAAGTAGGTAGTGATTGGTAAAAATGAGCCAAAACCTTTTCCTGTGAATTACTTTTCTAACTATTTCAAGAAGACAGTTTGTGCCTTATGCTAGGTTCTAGGAATTAGTGTGAAGACCACTCTGCCTACTGATATCATGTACATGGCTGTAAACCTCCAACATCCAAGTTTTAATGTGGTATATGATTTTTCCACTTACTTGGAAAAAAAATGCATGGTGTCTGGTGGCCCTTAAGGAGGGCAAGACTTTGGGTGGTTTCAAGTGGTTTTCCCTATTGATGCACATGTTTTTGTATAGATGACAGATAGTTTTTGGGCAAGATATGGAATTGAAGAAGAGGGAGGATAATGTTGACATGCTTGTCCAATATTGGACTAGGATCCTTGACATGCATGATTATAAATTTGATTATATAACATTCCTGAATGTTTTTGGGTCCAAGTTGAGAGGAGCTCTGGTTCATAACCCGCCTAGGATTCCTAAGGAGATTCATGATTTCTTGAGGCCAATGGAAAGAAGGCCTGAATTAAATTTGACACATAATTGGGGAGATATTATCCCTTATCATAATACAACAATTTTTAGAGTATATGGCACTAATATCAACCCATGTGTTTTACCCTGAGACGTGCCTTTGAGAATTGGGTTTTTAGAAATCATGAGACAACTGGGGTGTGCTCAAGATATACATTTTCTAGTAGAACAAAAGAAAGGATATTTATTTCCCAAGTATACGATGTTTGCTGACTTTGTTATGGAAAAAGGGGGATGGAAGGATTTGTACACATTGCTTAGACCTTATGGATTAAAGAATGTATGCCCTAGGAATCATGATCCTGAGGGTTATATTTCTCAAATGAAGGCCAAGCATCAGATTGAAATTTTCGTCCACAATTTATATTTTACTGAGGACATTATCAGGAACATTTTTTATTTAGAGATACAAGAAGAGATAAAGTCAAAGTACATTGCCTTTACCAAGATGGTAAAGAAGAAGCAAGAAAATATACCTGTTTTAATCCCATACCAAATATCAATGGTGAGTTGAACAGGGCTATGTATTCCATTGAAAATTTTGAAAATTTTGTGGGGATTCTGAGGGATGAGCGGGTTGTAGAAGAAAGAGGAAAATCACAAACTATTGAGAAATACCCTGAAGTAAGGTTGGAGGAAAGACGTACTTATCAACCATTGAAGAAGATCAAGGTTTTTTATAGGAAAAGGGGAAGTAGGGCTGAAGAAGTTGCTAAGGGTGTTGTACCATCATCTTCAGGGCAATCATTGCCAAATATTGTTGATCTAGATTCCCCTCCAAGGATTTCTGACCAAACATGTCCATTATCACCAAAGAGAGAAAATTGAAAGAACAAAGGTAGTTGAATATGATGATAATGAGGATGAAGAGATCATTGTCACTCTTGATGAAATGCATCAGGGAATGCCATCCTTTTTAGAGGACATTTCATCAAGTTCTGGAGTGGCTATTTTAAGGGTAGGAAAAGATGAAATAAGGGGGATAACCAACAATGATGACATGAGGATGGAAGCCTACTAAGAATTCATGATGGATGACTCTTTTATCGAGACCAATGCTTTCAAGGATTTTGTATGGAGGGCACATATTTCATTATATGCTAAGAAGGTGGCTCAAGAAAGAAGTTTGCACCCTGAGCTCCCAAAACAAGTAATTCAACCTAATATCAGGTTGCAGATGAAGGATAGATTCAAAGAAATAACACCAGAGAAAGGTCGAACACTGGTACAGAAGAGTGGAGTATTGTTACTTCCTGAATGGGATATTGTTGATGTTGAGGTGTTCGATAAAATAAGAAGGGCCAAGCGGCCACTTCTTACAGCCGATGAAGAAGCTGCATTGGCACTTAAAGGGTCGGCCTTTAGTGAGGAGTGGGATGCTTTGGAAATCTGGTCTTTGTCCACTAGATCTAGGAAGCCAGTAGTCACAGAACCATCTGATTTCAGTGGTCACCTTGTTGTAAGAAGAGTTGTTGATACCCCAACATTGGAGGCTGCAGATATGGTAGTTGATGTTACCAAGTTCACTAGGGCAATTGTTGAGGATTGACCAAGGATCGAGTTAATTTGAGAGGCCAATACAATAAAATTATTATTGAATATAATAAGATCCAACAAAATGTGGTAGATCTAGAAACTGAGTTGGCACTACTAAAGAAGCAAATGGATACATTGAAGTCTCAAGGGCAGGCTAGTTCTAGCCACACTATCTCTGACCCACCAGTAGAGCAACCTCAACCCTCTTTACAAGGACAATCCTTAACTTTTGTTCCATATAATATGGGACATGTTCCTATTACAATTGAAAGGGATAATAGCCTGAGAGGAGGACTCTCTAGGGAGAAATTAATTTGTCAAGTTGAGGAGTATAAGGAGATGGTGCAACAAATCTGGGAATCACCGAGGAAGAGAAATTCATTGATTGTGGACACTGTATTGAGACATTTGAACAAGAGGGTCTAGGGAAAATTAAATAGTGTTCATACAAGCTATGCTATGATGTTGCAAGCACTTAAGATTTTCCCGAGAGATAGAGATTTGGCAACCCCATTGTTGGACAGATGGAGGCTCAAACTTAAGAAATTGGCATTCATGGCAATGGGAGAAAAACAACATGGGGATACATATCCTATGGTTATGTTAACTTATCAATTTGTCAAAGGAGTTGTGGAGAAAATTTTTCAGGGGTATGTTTCCCCTATGGAATTAAAGATCAAAGATTTAAAGGATAAATATGATGGAATGGACTTAGCTCCATTACCACAAATTTTGTGTAGTCATGATGAGGTAAAACCTTTGCAGGTTTGGAAAGATCAAATGGCTAATATAATGATAGCTCAGACACATGAGATATGCAGAAATGTTGACATTGGTATGCTGGAGAATACACTTGAGAAACTATCATTTGTCATTAGTTTCTTAGAAGAATTTGATAAGGAGGTCACGTCAGTTAATGGTAAAATATGCACACTATCGAGATAAGATTAATCAGGTTATTGCTTTTAAGTGGTCTTCTGAGGAAGATTTTGAATTGGAAAAAGGTGTTCACCAATGAGTTTGAAATATGAGTACTAAGGTTGAGAAATGCGACTTGGTCAAGTATAATACAGGTTTGGCCTCAAACGTTACATGTGAAAATATGCATTCTTCTCTCAAATTCAGGTACATGTTGCTGAGGTGGAATAATGTGTTATGATGGTTAAAGATGCCTTTGGTATGAATGAGTTGCCCTTTGAAAGGAAGTTTCTCTTCCTCCATAACAACTAATGATTATTCTTGTCTTATGCTTTTTCCCTTCAAAACGCATGATGAAATTGTAACTAAATTGGGAATTAGCGATCCAATGAAAAATGGACATGTGTACCCTCCAGCCTGAATTCTCCCTTGTTTTATAAAAGGGAATTTTGGGCAATGGTACAGGGTCTGCTATTGAATCCAAGATTTGAGAAAGAAGAGTTTTGTGATACAGAGAGTATGAATGTAAATCCTTGTCTTAAGGTTTTGAGTTAGATGAAAGAACTTGGTCAATTATGGGGTTCTTAAGCATGTTTGTATTGAATATGAAAATATCTTGAGTTTGTTTTCTCTCCCATTGTGATATCTTGTGTGAATTATTAATGAAATGTTAGTCCAAGATTATTTTCATTGATCTTCATTGTGAATTATTGTGAATTATGTGTTAACGATGACTCTATTTCAAAGGATCGGTTAAATGCCTCAGTTAAAGTGTAAGTTCATGCAAGGTAGCAACTAGTATTCTGATCATGGTTATGTTTCTCATATCTTATGTTTTGACTTTAGAAATTTTTATCTAAATATTTCCTATCAACCTATTTTAGTTGTGTTTGTGATTCTCTGCTAATTGGACTCGAGCCTTTTCGAGGAATGGCCAATTTCTTGAAGGATTTCATCCTTTTAGCGTGGATGGGGAATCTATCTGTTGTTCATGAATGTGCAGTTGAAATTGTTTTAAGTTGTATTTGAGGAGCACATTTTAGGGAATACCCCCTGGGTCTTACATAGCCCGAAGTGTAGGAGAACTAGCATTATCGCTTTTTTCGTCAAGTTGGCCAACCGCTTTCTAGAATTTTATTATTGAATGCGGCAAGTTCATAGAAGCTTTTGGGAAGTCCACTTGGGTTGTTGTAAACAACACCAACAAAATGGCGACTCTACTAGGGAGCTATCAAATTCATAGTCTCTAGTGCAGATCTGGTATAGTTAGAGTCATTTGTCACGATATTCTTCATTACCGAAAAATAATTGTTTTAAATTGTGAGTATATTTTTCATGTCTAGCACATGCGTCTAGTTTTCGTATGTTCTTTGTTAGTGTGTTGGGTAATGTTTAGGATCTTATCCAAAGTCACGAGTGCAAAAGCGAAGTGCACTCACTTCATAATTCCCAACATTTTGGGTGGCGACTCTGATATCTTGAACACTAATATTCATATAAAGTACCAAAAGAAACGTACAAAGGAAGGTCCTCGTGCACCGAAAGCCATGAAGAAGACTAGAAGCTACACAAAAAAGAATCTGGAGCCAATGCTAGAGCTCAAACCTAGATAGGACAAAAGATGGGTGAAAGTAAATGATACACCAAGTAAGTCTATTTCATCTCCTATTGTTTCTTCTCCTACTTTAAATGTTGAGGTAAATAGTCCTTTTATTAGTGGAGATTCCTCATAAGTTGTTATATCTAATATGGATCATGGTAGTTTTCCTATTGAAATGACTTGTGAGGTTGAAAATGATATGTCTAAAGAGGAAGAACGATGGGGTTTCTGGGAACAAGATAAAAAGTTCCCAAAAGCCACAACACCTGGTGCTATGTTTGTTTTCATTGAACAAAATTTCAAACCACAAGGGGCTTCTTTGAATGAGGAAGTGCCTTTTCTTCAAGATGAAGATTAGGTAGAACAACCTTATTATACTCCTGCTCCAAGTGAGGCAGGAGATATCCTCGAAAATGAAATAGATATAGATAGGGATATGCAAACCGTGATTGAAGAAGAAAAGAGGTTGCAAGAGGCAGAGGAAAATAGGGACAAGATAAGAAAAGAGAATCTGGAAAGATTTTGGGCCAAGCAGCTCAAAAGAAATGCTCAAAAAATGAAAGTTGAAAAGATGAGAGAAGAAGCAGCTAAGAGAAAATCCTTTGAGGAAACGGTAGCTAAGGCAACTGCTGAAAGGGCTCGTGAGGTGCCTAAAGAAACAATTTCTATGGGAACCTCTGCCACTGCTACATATACCTCTTGTATCCCAGCTACTAAAACCTCTAACCCATTCGCTAGATCTAAAAAGGCAAGCTTTGTGGATCATGGGAAAGCCCCTATTGATCAGTCCAAGAAAATTTCCCACGGTGTTTTCAATTATAAGAGTCATGTTGATACTAATGTTGAAACAAATAATGTTACTAACAAAGGGGTCAAATTTGATCCTGAGCCATTAGATTTCTCCCAAAACCTCGAACTCGTGAGATTAGAATTAATAAATGATCAGTTGCAGGCTGATCTGAGAAAGGCGAAGATAGAAGCTGCTAATGCCAAAATGGCAAGAAAAATAACTTTCCTAAAGGTGTCTACACCTACCCGTGAAGCCTTTGGTTCAAGCCAGAGTGAAAATGAGTCTCTAACTAAGAATTCTGAAAAGAAAATCCCTAAAGGGGGTGGCGGCAATAACCAAGGTGGAGGTGGTCACAAAAACATTAGTTCCTACTCAGAGGATGAAGAGGGAAGTACTAGCAAAAATAGAAAGCATGGTAGTAGTGGGAAAGATAAAGAGGGGGGTGACAAGAAGGATGTTGAGCAACAAGGCACCCCTAGAAATGAATGTGGTGAGGGAGCACCCCATGTTGATAGATATAGACAATTGTGCTTTGGTAACATTCAAGGGTACTCAAATCCATTCCGAGATAATGCATGTAAACATCTCCCAAAATTCACTGGTAATAATGATTTTAGTGGGGAAGATCATCTAAAAGCTTTCCAAGGTTTTGTTGAAGATTTTGAGTTATGGGATGATGATCTAGCAATGCAATATTTCATGCAGTCATTGGTTGAAGATGCTAGAGATCGGTATAGAGGGTTACCTGATGCTAGTATTAATTTCAGAGATGCTTTTTGTAGAGTCTTCAAGGAACAATACGGGGATCAAATTGGATCAAGGTTTAAATTGAATGATTTCAATAATATTACCAAGGGATATAATGAACTAGTTACTGAGTTTAATGCTCGCTTCTAGAAAGCTATGACAAGAGTTCCTGCATACTTAAGGACTAATGAAAGTGCATGCCTAGTTGTATATTGTAATGCCTATGATGCTAAAATGTGTTATCTATTGAGAGATAAAGACCCTCAGAATTTGAGACAGGCATATAAGATGGTGGTAAATATTGAAAATAATAGAAGAGCTTCTAGCAAAGTGGGGAGAAGGGAAGATCCCAAAATTCCTAAAGGCACAAGGAACCAAACCGAGAAAGTTATTAAGCCCACGACTGCTGATGAGAAGATAGATCAGGTCCTTAACCTGCTACAAAAGCAAGCAAAAACTGACAAGCCTCATTTTCAAAGAAATGAAAGGCCTCCTAGTTAGAAGGATTATCCTTACAACACTAACTAGAATAATGGGAAGCCCCTACAAGGAAATCAAAGAAATAATCAAGTTCCACCCGATCCCTTACAAAAGCATTCTCTAAATGTAACAAAAAATTTACCATGGTGTTAAGTTTGTGGGATGCCACATGCTTCAAAACAATGTGCAGTAGCACAATCAATGGTGGAATCTCAGGATGACCTGGGAGATGCTTAGTCTCCCCATGATCAGGATACAATGACTAATGTATTACTAGGACCAGTTGATTTGGCCTATAAGGATTACTCCTCAGATGATGAGCCATGTGGCAAAGATGTTGATATCCTAAGACAATAGAATGATGTCTATCATCAGCAAGTGTTTTCAAATGAAGGAGATAATTATGATTGCTTTGTAAAGACGCTCGTATGATAGTTCCATAAAGTAGGGTTTAGTTGGATATGCCAATCACGTCCAGACTCATTGATTTTTTTCTTAAGAATTTTCAAGATAGTCTTGTTTGTTTCTTTCACATGACCGTTTCCTTGAGGATAATAAGGCATGGAGAATCAATGTTGAATACAAAATCTATGACAAAATTCTTGCACGCCCTAATTTTGAAAAGGACTGCCATTGTCTATGACAATGGATTAAGGAATACCATATTAGAAAATGGTATAATTCAGGATGAATGAGGTAATCTTCTTCCTAGTGATGTTGATTAGAGGGAAAAATTCAACCCACTTTGTAAAATATTTTGTTGCTGTAATGATGAACTTGTGTCGATTGGATGACAATAGATGATTTTTTTCTAAAAGATCCAATCCCCACTGAAAAAAGGGCCATGTTGATGTGAATGGCTACAAATCTAGGGTTGGAGCATGGATAAGATTACTATGGATTTGACATTTTTCACATTTCTTGACAAATTGGTAGGACTCCTTCTCCATAGTCAGCCAGTAATACCCCAAACAAAGGAGTTTCTTAGTGAGGGTAAGTCCACTTGAATGAGTTCCACAAATACCAGCATGGAACTCACATAAAGATGAGTCAGATTCATCGTGTTCAAGACAACAAAGGAGAGTTCCATCAAGAAATCTTTAGTAAAGTACGTCAACTATCAAGGTATGGCATGCAGATTGACGAATAAGATTACGCTCCAAATTTTAGGAAAGATCGGGTGGAAAGGTATTTTCTTTCAAATAGGCATAGATCTTCCCATAGATAGAGGATTCAGGGTCAACCAGGTGGAATATAACTTGGGATTTTGGGTTTTCATAAGTAGGGTTAAACACTTGTTCCACCATGAACTCATATCGACTTCAATTTTCTGGGATCTACAAGAGAGAAGCGATTGTTGCCATGGCATCAACTGATTTGTTATCTGCCCTTGGAATCTGTTCAAATTTAATCTCAACAAAATATTTTTTGAAATCATCAATCATTCTCTTGTATGACATTAATTTATCATCCTTGGTTTGATAATTATCATTTACTTGGTTAATGATCAAATGGGAATCATCATAGACTTGCAGCTCTCTCATCTTCCACTCAACTACCAGTTTGATGTCGATGATGAGGGATTCATATTCTGCTATATTGTTGGTATAGGGAAACATTAGCCTATAGGATTTTGGAATTTTATGTCTCTGTGGAGTAACAAATAGGATCCCAACACCTAACCCGTGCTGTGTATATGATCCATCAAAATATAACATCCATTGTTGTGGAGTGACTGTAAAAACATCTGCATCAGGGAACTCAAAATGCATTGGATGGTCATCTTGTAGGGGTTCTTATGCTGACTGATCAACTATCACTTGTCCTTTGATTGCTTTACGATCCACATATTGAATGTCAAAACTCACTTAGTATCACCACCCATTTAGCTAGTCTTTCGACGAGGTTTTCCTTTCTTATCAGATATTTCGAAGGATCAATTTTAGCTATAAGCTTGGCGGTGTGAGTTGGCATATAATGTCAGAGCTGCTGAGTAGCAAATAAAACTGCTAGACAATATTTCTCAATGAAGGAATAATTGATTTCATAACCATTCAATGTTCAGATGATGTAACAAATTGATCTTTCCTTTCCTGCAAAATCTTCTTGTGCTAATGGTGTGCCCAAGGATACCTCAGTTGTTGCGATATAAAGAAGTAATAGTTTCCCTTCAACGGGTGGTACCAAGATGGGTGGTGACATCAAGTATTGCTTCAGTTGATTAAAGTATGCTTCACATTTCTCATCCCATTTAAACTTGACATTCTTGTGGAGCAAGTGAGTGAATGGATGAGTTTTATCTACTAGCTGTGAGATGAACCTCCCGATGGATTGAAATCTTCCTTGAAGAGATCTCAATTGACTAATGTTCTTTAGTGGTAAAATTTCCATGATGGCTTTGACCTTGGTGGGATCCACCTCAATTCCCTTTTCTAGAAACTATATATCCCAACAACTTTGTAGATGCCACACCAAACACATATTTCTTCGGGTTTAATCTAACATTGAATTTATCCAAGGGGGTGAAAAATTTATCCATGATCTCCAAGTGTCTTTCCCTGGTAAACTATTTAGCTAGCAAGTCATCCATGTAGTCTTCCATGAAATTATGCATCATATCATGAAAATGGTGGTCATTGCACATTGATAGGTGGCTCTAGCATTCTTCAACCCAAAATGCATGACGTTCCAGCAGAAAGTACCACATGGACAAGTAAAAGTTATTTTATCTTGATCCTCTAGTGTGATTTTTATTTGGTTGTATCTTGAGAAACCATCCATGAGCGACAACATTGCATGTCTTTCTATTAGATCCACTATGATATCAATGTTTGGCAAGGGAAATCATCTTTTGGACAAGCCTTATTCAAATATATGAAGTCTATGCAAATCCTAATGTTTCCATCCAATTTAGATACTGGTACAATGTTATAAATCCACTTGACATAGTCAATGGGTCTAATGAATCCTACATCCAACAATTTTTTAAATTCTACTTTGACCAGTAAAGTGATATAAGGGTGCATCTTTCTTAAATTTTGCTTTACTGGTTTTACTCTAGAGGGTAGAGAAAAATGGTGCATGATTAGTTTAGGATCAATACCAGACATATCCACATAAGACCAAGTGAAGTTAACTTGCCTTTCTTCAAATAATTTGGTAAAGCTTGGTTTTTCTTGTTCAGTCAAGGATTCTGCTAGATGGAGAATTTTTATTGTATTTGCTTCTGATGGACTGCATTGGTTCAATCAAAACTTTGGATCTCTCTTGGAAGTTCTCTGGGAGAGTGTCAAATTTCCCATCCTTTGACACCTCAAAGGGGTTTTCACCATCGGATGCACTCTTTAATTTTACTTTTTCTTGATTTGATACTGCCATAGAATGGTTTGTACCATCAGATCTTTCTTTTATTTTGCTCATTTTGTAGCTGAGAGATTTGACACTCCATTGACTAGAAGATTTGTTCTAAGATTCAATGGTGGAACAATTTTAGGATTTCTTGCAAAAAGGAAGTTGATGATGGCATCATCATTTGAAAAGATGGGGATGTCAAGGGGCTTAGTTTGGTCCCAGTCGATAAGTTCAGGATGTACTAGGGTTAGGGAATTTTTAGATTGGTTTAAGTCAGAGGTAGTAAGGGTCTTGATGGAAAAATCATCAAGTAATCCTATAGCGAGGTCGAGGTCTATGATATAACTCTCCTTTGAATGATTTTTCTTGCTAGGAGTCTGATAGTCTTCACTTGAGTCATCGATAGGTTGTGATCCAGATTCAAGTGGTCTTAACCCTGAACTTGGTCCCTCCTCATGTATAGGGGCATACTTTTGTATCAAATCTATTCCCTTTTCATGACAAGACTCTTCAGATAATGAATCCTACTCATATTCATTTTATTCAGTTTCATAGGCATCACTAGATTGCAGTTGTAGGATTCGTTCAACAACTTTCTAAGTGAATTCTTCTTTTGTTTCCTCTTTATATCCTAGTCCTATCTTGTCCTTTGGATTAGTCAAGATGGGCTGAATTTATTGCATGATCCCTTCTTTTCTCTTTCCTATAGGCCCTTGTCCTTCATATCCCAATTTTTCCAAGATTGAGAATCCTTTTCCATATTGTGTCGTTTGTACATTCGCTATTGCAACTTGAGATTCAACTTCATCCTTGTAAAGCCAATTTAAAATTTCTTTATCATCAAATTCCTCTACTTAGGTACTTGCTTTTATGAATCTACCATCAAAGAGGGTGATAGGGTGTGAAGACTGTTGGGTTGAGGTTGATGGTTGACCATAGGACCTTGGAGAAGAAAATTGTGAAAGACATAGGGATTGCTCATTAGAATACTCACCCACGCCTTTATCTTTGACTTGGACCCTTTTCTCAAATTGTTTAGACAAGGCATTGAGTTGGGCCTCATGACTAGTGGATGCAAAAGGGGTAGCTTCTTCCATTAGGAGCTTGATTGGATTTCTTCATTGGGGGACATGGCCAACAGTTTTGACAAGGGATTCAATTAGCTTGAATTACTTAGGGTGATAGGTGGGGAAGTGAGAGCTTCTTTTTTATGGGGCACGAAGACATCCTAGACCGACTTGAGGGTGTTGTAGTACTAAGGACTATTATTGGAGTTCGCCGAAATGGTGATTTCTTGCCCATTGCAAGGGAACTTCAGAAATTGATGATAGGTAGAGGGGACTGCTTGCATCTCATGGATCCAAGGATGACCCAAGAGTATATTGTATGTTAAGTCTTTATCCAAGACTTGGAAAATTACATCTTTTGGAATTGGCCCCACCCAAATTGGCAACATAATTAATCCCTATGAAGATCTTTCCTCGTCATCATAGGCCTTGATGGTGATCCTTTTCCTTTCATCTATTGCATTCTCAGAGAAACCCAATGCACATACAAGTTTCAAAGTACATATATTGAGACAATCTCCTCCATCTATTAGGAAATGCTTGACTCAAATTTTATGCATTACAACTTCAATCTGAAGTGATGCATTATGGGGATGAGTGATGGATATGACATCATTTTATAAAAAGGATAGATAATGAGGTGCGACCAAATGACCCACACCCATGGCTTGGAAGGTACAAAATTGTAAATCCGTTGGTATGACCGTATCCACTAGGGCTTTTTCCAAAATTTCCTTATGAGTGGGATAAATTTTGAGGAGCTCTAATATTGATATTTGTGCCATAATTTTTTGAATTTGGTTGACAATGTTATATTGATGTGATGGGGTGGCCAATGTTTTGGATATGCTCCCTTTTAAAACATATTTGGAGTGTGCCCTTGTGGTAGCATTGACAGGTGTGTGGTCTTGTTTTCCTTTGATCTTAATGACGTTGATTTGATTTTTGGATGCATACTCGTCTTGTTTGATGTCATGGACTTGATTTAATGTGATGGTGGTGCTATTGATTTGATTTTCAACTAGGGTGGTGTCTCATCCATGTTCAATTTGGATTTAATTGATTTGGTTGTTGGCTGCAACTATGTCTTGCTCCTCATTGATTTCGATGTCATTATTTTGATCTTCCACAACAAAAATATGGAGAATGATAGTGTCATGAACATAATTTACATTCTTTCCTTTATCATTTGCTGTAGAGGACTCCCCTTTTTCATAATTCGGTAATGGATTCTTGAATACACCATGGTGACCTTTTCATCAATGAAATTTAGAGTAGTGGGCCTCATTCCACCATGACGATTTCACTTTTGGTTCAAAAACTCGAGTGTTAGGTAGAGTGATAATATTTTTCGTAAGAAGTTCTCTTAATGCGAATTCATATGATTAAACTAAGGCCATGAACTTTCTGCAGTTATTTGATGTTTGGTATGGTAGTGTTTTGGATGTTGTATTGTTTTGATTATTTTGACTATTGACTTGGTTGGTATTGGAGGTGCTTCCTAACAAATTGAAGACCGGTTTGGCATTATGCATTTTAGTTGAAGTGTCGTTATTAGTGTTCTTGTATTCTTACCAAAACTTTGGTTTATCATTGTTATTATAATTATTGGAGGAGTTGGCTGAAATGTTTTCATTGTGAATTTTTTAGATTCCTCTCTTGACCAAAGCTTCAACGATTTTAATTCCATTTTCAATTAGTTTCTCAAAGTTTGGTGGACATTGTAATTCAATCCTATAACTCATATCATCATTTAAATTTTCAATGAACACCTTCATCTTCTCCTTTTCTGGTATAGAACGAGGATACCTTGTAAATAGTCTCCTCCACCTCTGTAAGAATACAAGAAATGATTCTCCCTTTTTCTATTTCACATTGCAAAGGTATTTCATTGTGATCTCATGTTGAATATTATAAGAATATTGGGTGACCAATTTGTTGACCAGCTCTTCAAAGGACTTGATCCCTAGGGGTAATTGCAAGAACCATTGCATACATTGTCCTCCCAAGCTTCATGGGATTAATCTCATCAAGTAAGTTTCCTCATGTGAGAATTCTAGGCTCATCATTCGAAAATCCCTAATGTGATCTATAGGGTCTATTTTACCATTGTATTTATCATATTTAGGGAATTCACAATGCTTGGGAAATGGGATCATGTTTACATTTTGATCAAAAGGGTACAGGCATATGTCTTGTATTGAGTATCTTTTTGTGACTCCGGTTTGCATGTTTTGCATATGTTGTTGAAGGGTTTGTATTTGTTGTGTTAAAGCATCTAAGGGGTCATTGGTTCTTGCTTCATTTCTTGTTTCAGTTTGTGTTTGTGTTTCTATCTTCTTAGGAGCTCTTTTTAATTTTGTGATATCAAAATCTTCGACTAGTTTGAACCCTTTGTTTGCTAGCATCAAAAGGTATTTTTAACCCTCCTTTTCAAAGATTCTCTCCATGAAATTATGAAAATTGGGATATTTTTGTGCTTGTTCTATGGCTTCATCCATTATTTCTTCTATCTCATCTCGATGAATTCAGAAAAATGGATTCTCTTCTCTCTCAGCCATGTTGTTTTGGGTTTCAAGTTCTTTCTCCTTGAGTTTTTGTCTTTGTGATCTTGTTTGAACGAGCTTACAAGTGATGGGAATTTACTAATATTTGATCATTATTGGGGAGGGCCAAAGGGATAAAACAAAATTTGATTACACAACGTTCATTTCGAGAAGGGGGATGATGAATCCTGATGGTGAAACTTAGTTGCTAACCAAAGATAGATGTGATGATGGGTCACTTTTAGATGTTTGAGCAAAGTTTAGGCTAAATATTTTCACTTGAAAATACTAGTTTCAACAAGTTTAAGACTCTAGTATGACTGGAAAATGGTTTTGTTTTGAAGAGGATCCTGAACTATGAGTTTGAAATTTGGACAGGTAGGGAATTTAGCTCTCTAGTTTGAAAATTTTATGAAAGCGCTAGAACAGTGCAAAGATGCGCTAAAAGAAAGATGAACCAAGGAATGACTTGGATGTGCTAAAGGATGGCTTGTATGCACTATAGAATTGGACAAATGGTTGAAACAATGGATGGATGCACCAAAATAGGCAATGAATGCACCTGGATATGGAAGGTATGCACTGCAAAATAGTATAGATGTGCTAGAACAAAGGAGAAATATGCTAGAATAGTAAATGGATGCGTTGGAATATTTATGGTATGCACCAAAATAGTTAATAGATGTGTTGATCAGGAAAATGTTCTCTATTTTTGACAGTTTGATGGATTTTTCTATTTTCTGGTAGGAAATTTGATTGTTTTGTTCAGATGTTCTTGTGAATAAATGGTTGTATATCCCAGTATGTGATGTTTGTTCAAAATTTATTTCAAATCATGCATGTGAAACACATCAAGCAAGTACAATCCCTAGGGAAGTGAAGGACAGTATTTACTGGATCCCCACTTAGATTTTTAGTCTAGTTGTGCTTACTTTTGGTGAATGAATAGAGGCTTGACCACACTGGCCCCCCCTTGCATTGCATTCACTTCTCAGGTCAGCCAAGCCTCAGTCCTCATGAATCTCCCATGACAGACTTCTCATTTCTATCAAAAGCCACAAGAATGTGAGATGGCTTCAGAGGTTATACCTCTTGCACCAACAATAGAAAAGGGATTTTGACATACTATAACAAGGGTTGTAGTAAAGGCATTCCATTCATGGTGGATCATCCATACGAAAAGAGACCATTTCTACCCTTCTTGTCGGAACAATCCTCATGATACTTGAACTTTACTCAAGTACCCGCACTTATATCCTGGGTGGAAGTCGCTTGGATTTAGCGTGTTCCTGATTGGGTCATTCCCTTGGGGTGATTACCTCTTTTCACACCAAGGAAGACCCTCCAAATATTAAATTTCAAAAAGAAAAAGAATGGGTCTGGCTTTCTGATTAGCCAATTAAGGGGACAACATACATGCCTACCACTCAACAATCACAATAGACATGGTGTTCATTTTCCCCTAATTAAGCTATGTTCCTAACTTAATCAAAAGAAAGAACAATAAAACCCCCCAATCAAATATTAGTAATTTCAACTTTGAATTCTTTGACAATGTTCTCAAAACCTGCATAACAGAGAAATGGTGATTAATTATTGAAACTTTGATTTTTTGTAAAACAAGACAGATGCGCCATAATAGAGAATCTATGTGCTAAAAGACTACACCTATGCGCTATAAAAATCTATGAATGCGCTAGAACAATCCATATATGCACTAAAAAAAATTACAAATGCACCAAAATACTCCCTGTATGCATTGAAATATGGCACGTATGCACTAAAAGGTTGCCTGGATGTGCTAGAACAATGCTCATATGTGCCAAATAAGTTTTCGTATGCATCGAAAGAACTCACGATCATGCTAAAATATTTCATGTACGAGCTTGTAAAACACACTTTTCAAGAAAATGTTAATGAAAGGGACTCAGACCCAATGATGGGCGCAAATTTATGTGTGGTATATAAGGTGGAGGAAATTAGTGGAGTAAATCCAACACACATTAATGAAAACGTTTTACACAAAAGGAATTGAAATAATAAATTAAACAACTATGCTATCCTCTCAAATAATTTCATTGCTCTCTAATCTCAAGGACCTTCAAATTCATGCTCTCAAATGTGTATGTTGCACATGAATTCACAAGATGACAACCTAAGAGGTGAGAATATTTTATGATATGCAAAGCTATATGCCTACATTAACATATTTTTGGTGTTTTTGATATGAAGGCTAAATGAAATATGAGATTGCTGCTATATAAATGATGCTAAGATGTTTACTATTGATATAATTCAAATCTAAATGCAATTTTATGATAAAAACTAATGCAATACTAAAATGATACAAAGTAAAATTGCCATGATAACAATGCTAAATGATATGCAACTCTAAAATTCTCTTAATTGATCTCAATAGCTAAGATAATTTTTGTAGCATAAGTTTATGATGAAATCCTTGTTGAAAAGATGTAGAATGATCTCCTATTTATAGATTTTTCCAAGCCTTGAATGAGGTGGCAGAGATGGACAGTCAAGATCATGATCCTAAGAGATCAACAATGGAGCACAAAGAGGTTGGAGGAATTCATGGAGGCTACTCCATTTGGAAGGACAAATCATCCAAGTATCAAACATAATCAATTAGAAAGAGGAGCCATGTGTCTCCAAGGAGGGTAGATGGATATTTCTATTTTGAAAATTAGAAATAAAAGAAATCATGTGGCATGCAATGATGTGGAGGAAGTTAGGAAAATATGAAGAAATGTGACAAATTTGAATTAAAAATTCAAATTAAATGAAGAAGGGGAATAATCAAATAACAAATTATTTGAATTTGTGTATTTAACTAGTTCAAGAGGGAGGATGATTTTTGGAATAGAAGAATTAAAGCAGTGAACTATATATATAAATTTATCAATTTATTTATATAAGTAGAGGAATTAAGATTAATTAATTAAATAACTAGTATTTAATTAATTTGTGCTCCAGAACATTTTTATGTGTATATAGAATGCAATGAAATGGATGTTGAAGTGGCCTAGTACAAAAATTTAGGTTCATCATATATTGAAGCAAGGGTTGATGTGGAAAGCTAAATAGTGGCTAAGTAATAACTATGGGTTGATCACTTGAGACATATAGATGTGTTAGGGTTGTCCTAATAAGGGGAAATTAAAAGATTGATTGATGATTGATTGATCCATCAAATAAACTAGGAGTGTTGTTATATACTTATCCTAGGATCACTAAAATTTGGTTGGCTTGGGCTCAAAATGAAATTAAGAATTTGGAAATCCAAGTCAAAGTTATAGAATTGACTTGGATTATGTCAAAACTTGTGGATTCGAAACTATTAGAGAGGCCCATAATTTTGGATCTAATACTTTTCTTAGCATAGGTTAAGTTTTATTTGTGAGATATAATTGGTAGTGGGAATCCTAAATTAGTCAAATTCATGTTTTAGGTTATTGTTTTTAGAAAACCCACATAAATTGGTGTAATACAAATAGTAAAAGTGTGGGATATGCACTTTTTATTCTGACACCTATATATGTTGCTTAGGAGATCTTCAAATATTTGTGGAAATATTCGAGCCATATCACTTTATAATAAACATCATAAACATCCTTTTGTTATGCAATGAGATATTGGACCAAGTTTTTCTTTTATAAATTTTATTTATTTTAATATATTGATTAAAATAGACAATATATAATTAAAGTCCAAGGGGTTGAGCTTAATTGGTTAAAGAATTGAGTTCTCATTGTAGAGATCCAAATTCAAATCCCAAAGGGACATCTAATATGGAATTCTAAGTTACGACTATTGGTCTTCCATAGTTGGCTTCTAGTATGAGGTGGTTTCTAAATAAGTGGATTTATAAGTTGTGATCATGGTATTTCATAGGTGGTTTCTAATGTGGTTGTGTAGTGTCATAAATTGTTACCCTTCAAAATTTCACATTAGGTTTAGCTCCCTTGTATGTGCTTGGACCCAATTGTTCTTTTAATTTTCTCGTTTTATGACAATCTTTGGAAAATCAAAGGAAATTGGAGATTATCAATAAATAATTATTTAACACTCAAATCCCCAAAATATGTTTTCCTTAGGGTGCTAGTTACCTTGTCCAACCTATTTTGGCTCCAATTCAAATATGTTGGTGTCAAACAATTAGGAATTTCAATTCAATTGACAATTGCCGGTAATTAATTTGTAGGAGATTAAAGATGGATATAATACATGTCATTTTCACCATTTGAAATCCTATTGAAATCTCTAGTAAATCCTAACATATTGAAGTGATAATTGAGCATCCTAAAAAATAGACAAGAGAAGAATTATTATGAATATCATAGCATTATTTTAGTCAAGCATCATGTTAACAATACATCAAGTTTTCATGTCCATTTTTTTGTGAGTACTAACACTTGCAAGTGTAGACATGTAAAACTGGATTAATGCATATCACATATTTGAAACTACATTGTTTTCCATTATCACCATCACTATCATTATCACTATTGTATATTGCTTCATTAACATTATTAATCTCCTTTTTAACATCATTTGCATCATTAACCCTATTTTCCTCTATTAATTAAACAGTCTCAAATTATTTAATTAATTCACTATGTCATCACCTAATTTAACCTTATTCCTCCTAATTAATTAAATAAATGTAATTTATTTAATTATATCACTAACATACCACATTCATCTAAATTAATTAAATTATTATCATTAATAATTTAATTAAACTACTTTCCCTTCTTTAAATTTGAATAATTAAATCAATTATTCAATTTCCCTAAAATCACTCAACATGGTCAAATAAATAAACATACCTTTATTTATTAAAGTTAAACACAACTTGCACGTTCCTCCTAAACATTAATTAATTATTAAATTGATTAATGCATCCTCACATATCTTGATTGAATAAATCATGACCACTAATTTCTCAATCTATTTCCCAATCCCACTAATTTTGCTAATCCCACTAAATACTCAAGCCAACTTCTTCAATTCCACTAATCTTTCAATCTAAACCCACTAATTATCTAATTATATCCCTTAATTGGATCAATTAGACAAGTTAACTAATCAATCTATTTTCTCTCAACAGTTCTCAACCATTGATCATGATCTTTTATTGTTGAATCCTAATCGTTCATCTAAAACTTGAAAATCTATAAAAAACCTTCTTCCTTCTCAAATACGATCGAATATAATCTGGAGAATTTTTGGAGAGGTCATGTCAAATTGGCTATTGAAGGACATTAAGAAAACACTTGCATTCTAGATCACCATTGCAACTAACTTTGAAGCTTTTGCAACATTGAAGCTTCATATTGATCAAGCAATCCAACATTCATTATCAATACAAATATACTCTGACATGGGATGGTAAAATTGTAGTCTTAGAATTCATTATTGTTCTCATTTATGCTAACATTTCTTATTGAAATCATTTTTTTACAATCACATTTCATGAGTAGGTTGGGATTTATCTTGTTTTTATTTCAATTGATTTGTTTTCATTGTTGCATTCCATCAATCTGATTCCCCCTTCACATTTTGGCCCACCTGGTGGGACCTAGGTCCTTAAATCTAATATTTTCGTTAAGTTTGGTGAGTAGTTGTAGGTTCTCGGTCGTAGACATCTTTTGCACAAATCACTTTTACTAACTAGAACATTTTCTTCTTAAAATTTGAACATGCTCGTCACTATTATTTTGTCACTATTGACCTAAATCTAGCCACTATCAACTTAAATCTAGTAGCTATTATCAAGAAATGTCACTATTGTATTTTTTGTGTTGTAGGATTATGAGTATGAGTATTTTATTTGACATTATAAATTTGATTTTGTCCTCAACAAAACCTCTATCGACCTAAATCCTATCTCTATCATCTAGAAAATTCATAGTCACACTAAATACAAGGTTGATATTGTAGGTAACATGCCCACTATTTCCTTGTTTTCTAAGCCTGTGTCAATTTTGCAAACTTTCTTGAATTTGAAAAGTATCTAACCCTAAGTATTTATTGTTTGTTGTGTTTTGTAAGATTTTCTAACATTTTTGGTGTAGCTCTTGCAAGGTCATGACATATTTTTGTTGGAACAACTAATTGTTTGCTTGCAAGGTTGATGAATGGTCCAAGGATTTTAATTTTCAAGTATTTTGAATGAATATTTTTGTAGTCTTTAAAATAATTACATTTTATGCTCTTAAAATGAATTTACTTTATTTTGGTGCATTAAAACTAAACAAGATAACTTGAACATTTACATTTGGTGCTCTTAAAATGAATTCACTTTATTTTGGTGCATTAAAATTGAACAATACAACTTGAACATTTACATTTTGTGCTCTTAAAGTGAATTCACTTTCTATTGGTGCAATAAAACTGAACAAGAAAAGTTGAACATTTACATTTGGTGCTCTTAAAATAAATTCACTTTCCTTTGGTACACTAAAATTGAATAAGACAACTTGAAAATTTATATTTGGTGCATTAAAACTTGGTTACAATATTCTTCTCGTTTCATTTTGGTGCATAAAATTGAACATTTCATCTTTTCTAATTGCAATGACAACCAATTGATTTATGACATTTTTTGCTTGAAGTCTCAAATATTTGAAATTGGTGCATTTAAAATACAAATTATCATCTTTAAACAATTCATTTTTGGGCTTAAAATCAAATTGCAATAAATTGTCTACTATGTCCACCGTGACTAGAAAGCCAAGTGCATATCCTCTCCCCTTATTTTTTTAGATGATCCTAGGTGATGAGAAATACTTTGGACTCTTTGCATCTCTTTTTTACACCATTACCTTGTAGATCGGGTTTCCCTTGAGATACATCCTGCATTGGAGAACTCAAGGTGACCCAAAGAAATTTTTCCCTCGAGCCACTATATAAATTGATTAAGGCTAAAGTCATGATCTAACTAGGGAGTAGCTTTCTAACAATTTCATTCAGAATGGGAAGGTATCCAAATTCGTGTGAGGTATAGTTAGTCCCATAGTAGGAGTGGTTAAAGCCTTAAGTGGCTTGTTGGATGCCCATATGCTACTAAGTTCCCTGAGTAGTGACTAAAAGCCTTATAGTAGTTGCCCACCTTATGGATTGACTGTGTATTGGAAACATTTTCAATGTAATGTATGTGCACCATACCTTGAAGATTTTTACCATATGAACTCCCTTGAGTTGAGATAGAAATCATTGACTTAGCATAAGCTACTTGTAGCTTTCTAGGGAAAGGGTGATTTGGGTTTTCCTTCCATGCCAGGAGGCCCCTATCTATCCACTCTCACAAAGAATTAAGTGTATACATCCCTTTGGATGTCCCTACCCTTGATTTCAAGGAGCTTCTAAGTTGTAGGCCTAAAAATGTTACCACTAGCTTTGACCTTAGGGATAAAACATTCACATCCACATCGGTCTTCAAGGACCCCATTCATCATTCTACACCCACAACAAGGCCCAAGGGCCATCATATATATACCCCACAATATAATGCACACAACATTCCCAAACAACAAGGTTATAACATATCTCCTTATCAAACAAACACACCAAGTGATGTTGTAACCTTACAAATACAAAATCTCAACCAAAAGATATCGTACATCCAAATTGGAAAACCAAAGAAGAGCTATGCTCTACAAGATATATGTCCATATTGTTGGAATCAGGGAACAGTGAGAGGGGGGGTGAGTCAATATTCTACAAATCTTAACTTTATTAAGCTGATATTTAAACCATTTCAACATTAAACCAAAGGAAATATGCAAACACACAAAGCAATCATCCAAAACACCATAAAACAAGGATTTTTACGTGGAAAACCTATTAGGGGGAAAACCATGGTGGAAGTCAATCCACAATTTGAGTACTCAAATATAAGTTTTACAAAATGGGAATGCACTTGCATTCAGGCTCACTTCCTAGAGCTCACTACTCAAAACTGAAAGGCTCACCGCCTTACAATCAGTGTTAAAAGACAACACAAGTAATGAACTATGAATTAGTATCTGCAAATCCCTGAGAATAGTTCTAGTTGAGCACATTAGTCAATTTTTGACCTTTTGTCTGATTCTTCTCTTTTTCTTTGCTTTGCTCTACAATTCACATCACATATCCATACATAAGTGAATTTTCATCACTATCCTTCTGAATTTCACACCACACACTAACATACTTCACATATCCTTCTGTAAAATGATATAACCAATCACTTATATATATTTGCAACTAAAGATTCAGTCATCCATATCCCGACTTTAATAAAACATAGTACTTTCCAACCGTCGGATAAATCCACAAATAATTTTCAATGTGCACCATTCAAAGTTAACCATAGCATAGTGATGAACTAAATAAACATGTTCGAACACGAAATATCTAAACAATTACTCCTTAAACATTCGCAACGGCTATATCCACCAAGTCGACCTTCTAGCACTGATAAACAGGAAATTGACAAACTAGATCTCCTAATTCGTAAACCAGTGAATGCACACCCAGATAATTATTTGGATAAGATGGTACAAACATCAAAATACCTTTCTCTGAGATCCAAAACTTAAAATGATAAGCTAATAATGCAAATAGATTCATCTTCAGTCAGATATCCTATTTTTCACTATGTCTGTCGGTATGGATAAATACTGAAGTGTGGATTGGATCAGAGACTTAGGTTGCCATCAATGACAACACCAGATGCCAAAAATCTCCAAAAGCAATATTCTAACAATCTCCCCCTTTGGCATTGATAGCAACACTTAGTAAAAAATGACTAAGTGTCGGAACCAATACTACAATCCTTCAATACTTCAAAAAGTTATAACTGACACAACTCCCCCTAAGTTTGATAAGGCATTTTTCACTGCTCTCTCTCCCCCTTTGACATCAATGACAAAACAAAAATAATTATTATAGTAATCCCTTATGGAGTTTTAAAAAAAACTTAAAAATTGGTTCAAAAATTTGAAGACATACAACCGCTACTTAAGTTAAAAGATCATTTTGTACTTTTCTTTCATCTCCGGAAGACACTTCTTCCATGCTTCTACTGTAATCCCTGAGATTATGATCATGTTGTTGTTTTCAAATGTCCAGTTGATAATCTTGATGAGAGATTCTAGAAAAGTGATGGCCTTTTCTAGTGTCTCCCTTTCCTTAGTATTTCAATTAACTGTTCCAACTTGCATTATGTTATGTCCTTTACTTTCCAAAAGGTGTCAACAATCCTATTTTTGGTGTTCTAGACAATTGTATGTTATGTTTGTAGTTCTTGAGTTCCTTTCTTGATTGCACCATCATGATCTTGAGACATATTAAAGTTTTGTCGAATAATGTTCAGTTATGTTTCAATTTGTTCCAACTTCTCTTTATACTTTCCAATTGCATGAGGCCAATGAAGACAATAGTTGTAAAATCTATTTGCTGAATTTATGCACTACCTTAGCTGATTCATGTGCCTTTTTAACTTGGTGAGAGATACTATGTACTGCTTCTTCAGATGTAAGATTACTTCTTCTTCTTCCTTGCTTTGAGACCTAGAGTCCATGATTTCCTTGATGTATTCAATCATTTCTTCGAGAAAAATATTTTGCAAAATATCCAATTTGATCTAGTTGTGCACTACATGAGCACTTAGTACACTTAAAATCATATCATGTTAATATGAAGGTCTGATAGACCATAATTTAGTAATTTTCTTCTTTCCACTTTTCGCATGAATAAGCTGCAGTAGTTTTTCTTTGGTTAAGTCATCTTCATCTTTGCTTTCTTCTATCATAGCCTTTTCTTGTTTTGGTTTGGTTGATTCCAGTTCTTTTCCTTGGGTGTCCTCAGTTTCCTTATTAGATTCCTCATCTGGTATATCTACAATCACTTATTCTTTTCCCTTTCCTTCAATTTTTGGAATCTTGCATGCCAGAGGAGTACATACTATGTTGTTAGAATAAGTGAACTAATTAAAATGTAAAATAACACACCAATGAGACATTATATTGAAAGAAACTAATCTAGAAAACATAAATGAAAACTCTAAACAATAGAAGCTTCTTCAAATTCGTCCCATCGTCCTCTTTCTCCAAGGATTTGATTAAAGTTGTTGACTCTCAGTTGTGTAAGCAACAACTTGTTGAAATGACAACTTAGGAGAATGAGATTGATTGAAAATGCATTTCCATTGCTAATGATTTAAACTATGAACTTGAAATGCTATGATATTGCTATGATGCTGATATGCTGATTCAAATGCAACTATAGTAATTGCGTATGAAATCTAGGATGAAATCTACTTACAAGAAGGCTATATTTATAGATTTTTCGAAGGCAAGAATCCAGTTGGCAGAGATCAATGGTTGAAATTCAAACTTTTCAGGATGAACAGTGAGAGATGAATGGGTTGAGAGAAAGGTGGAAGGTTGAGAGGAAAGTGGAAGAATGTTTTCAACCCACAAAACCATCTTCATTCAAAAATGGAGACAAACATGACATTTATCTCCTCATTTATGAAAATTGGTTGAAGGTTGAGGATAATTGCTAAATAAATAAATAAATTTATTTAATTATATGTGACATGTGCAAATGGAAGTTTCCAAAATTAAATAAATTAATATTTAATTATGTGAGAGAAGTGAAAAAAATAAGTAATTAAATATTTACAATGTTTAATTATGTGAGATGTTAGATGGATTAGAAGAATATCATTCAAACTTTAGAAACAAAATGATAATTAAATAAATAAATTATAAAATTTATTTAGTTTAATTAAGAGGAAAGTAGCAATAATTAAATAAACTTATTTATTTAATTAAACTAGAAGAATTGGAAAAATGAACAATATAAATAAATAATTAAATTTAGTTATATGTAGATGTCTTTAGAATATTAATTAAATAATTCATATTTAATTAATTAACAGGTTTGAATAACCGTGACCATTTTTAGATGTGTACATTTTTCCCCTCTTTGAAGTGATGTGTTTTACACATTGCTTCAAAGAATTTTGCCCCAAAATTTTGAAATTTACCGATGCTATATGCCCCCTCGAGAGATAAATCATGCGTTTTGAATGATTGGAAAAGAATTCCTTTGATTTTTGAAGAGAAATGGCTTATTTATCTCTTGAAAAAGTGTATGGAAAAGTAAAAATGAAAATATTTTTTCCTTTTTACCCCTTAAAAGGTGGAAAAGGTGAAAATTCATTGTCATTTGAACAGTAACTTGTGAGAATTTTCAGAGCTATGAGAGATAAAAACGAGACGCAGATCCATTATGAGTGCTTAAAATTCGAGCAAGCCCACCGTCATCAGAGACCAACCGCGTATGGACCTTCGGTAAGATAATCTGATCCTTTGGCATCATTTTTTTTGAAGAAATTTTTGATTTTTTAAATTTTTAAGATTTTCAATGTGCTTCTTTAGTGCATATGAGCCATAGTATAGTGCATAGGTTAGATTATGTCACGCATACAAAGTAGCGCATAGATGTGAAACAATAGTGCATAGATGTGTAGATTAGCGCATAACGTAGAATAGCGCATAAGATACCTTAAGTAGCGCATCCATGAATTCTCCCCACGTAGGATGCTAGATTAGCGCATAGACTAGATTTGTGCATCGATGAGATAGATTAGCACATCCATTTGATAGAATAGCGCATAGGTGCTTTAGCACATAGAAGGTTTGTTTTAGCACATAGACAGGATAAAATCGTGCATTGATGAAGTTACGCATCACATCTCTGTTTTAGCGCATCCATGGATTTTTGCCGAATTTCAATTTTTGAAGTAAAATTTGATATGTGCTTGATGATTGTTGCTAGATTAGACAACTGATTTATATGTTGTTTGATTAACATCAAGGATAGATTAGCCTGATTTGATAAATTTTTCTTCGTGTTTGAAGAACAAATAGTAATAAGTCTGATAAATTTGCTTTCCTGATTGAAAGACAAATAGTAGAAATGATAGATTTGATAAATTTTCTTTCCCGATTGAAAGACAAATAGATAAATGTTGAGTCAATTGACTGCTAAATTTGTTTCCATTCAATATGAAAAATAAATAGTAGAAATGATAGATAGATTTTCTTTCATGATTGAAAAATAAATAAGATTTGATTTGATTGAGCTGATTGCTTGTTTGATACAAGTGATGAACTTGCTTGATGTATTGATTTGATTAGAGATTGCTTGTTGATTGATTTGTATGATTGCTTGATTATTTTATAAAGGAGGAATTTAACCTCCTCCAGATCAAAGAGAGATTTCCTCATACCTGGGAGATGGTTCCTCAACTGTCGCAAGATGATTTAGAGATTATATACCAATGTGGGTTGAGTCCATTGTTGAGGATCCCACAGTATCGGGTCAATAGGGAATTGTTGACTGCATTGGCTGAGAGATGGCATAGCGAGCATAACACCTTTCATCTTCCCACAGGAGAGATTATTTTGACTCCAGAGGATGTATACAGGATTTTGGGTACTCTTGTAGTTGGTGAGCTTGTGATCTATGATCACAAGGAGATTGGGGGGACCGATGCATTGAGATGAGTCTTCCAGGATCCTCATGTCTCTAGATATGATCTTCCTTGGAAGGAGATGGTGGAGATATATGCCCCATTGCCTTTGGTTTTAGCAGGTTTCATCGGTGGTTTCCTTTGTCCTAATCGCAAGTCAAAGGGACTATCAGTCGGGTGGGGTTGGATCTTGGAGGACATGCTTCTCCATCGTACCAGATATGCATGGGTGTCCTACATGCTTTCCCATCTGTACCATGATCTTCATCAGGTCATGTACATAGATGGGAAGAGTCTCTCCTACGAAGTTACTCTTTTACAAATATGGGCATGGGAGCAGATTGTGATCACTCATCCCATTGTTCAGAGAGATCATCCCCTTGGGTTTCCATATTTTTATTCCTACATAGGTCCCCATGTCCAATCGAGGCTGGGCAAGTTAGACTATTGGTGCAGGGTACTAGATGAAATGGATATCGTCATCTGGAGACCATATCTTGACTATGACCCCTGTGAGGTAGATGATATAGAGCTTCCTTTTTGTACCAGATCGAGATACCTAATTGGACGCACCCCATTTATCATCAAGCAGTTTCTAGTTATGTGGGTCCTAAGATAGTTTAGACTAGTACAGATGATGCCACAGGGTGTGACACACTACGATAGACACCGAGAGGATGTGGCAGAGTGGGGTCCATTCGTGACCATAGAGGTTGCTAGGATAGAGTATGCAGATTTACAGCCGAATTACTGGGCGATGCACCCAGAGGTGACAGATGTAGGGATGACGGATGACTACGAATCTTTCTTTTACACTCATCCCTTTCTAAGGTTCACTAGCCTAGAGGAGCCTGCCCCATTATTGGGAGGACCAACCATACAACGAGGGTGAGGGCAGCCATAGGTAGCAGTAGGGCAGCCACAAGGAGAGGCTCAGGTAGGGGTACAAGATGCAACGACCATGGATATTGATGAGGAGGGGGATGATGGAGATGAGGGGGATGACTTTGGAAGCCTGGATGATAGCAGTGATGATGGTGGGGATGATGGAGGTGGTCAAGGTGGAGGGAAGAGGTTTTTCTTTGATGTACCCTTCAGTACGAGGCCACGGACATCGAAAGTGGTGGATTAGCCAAGTACTTCAGCTCCACAAGTTATTATCAGGGCTCCCTCATAGGGACAGCTAGATGCCTTGCAGGTAGAGGTTCAGACTCTTTAGAGTCAGTTAGCACAAGCATAGGTGACGATCAATCAGCTACAGGCATAGGTTGCATAACCACCACCTCTTGACCCATAAATAGCGCAGCTTATAGCAGAGCAAGACAACTTCTGGGAGAGATGCATACAAGCCGAGGGGGTAGCTAAGAGACTCCCCAGATTAGTCAAGAGCACCTCTATTGGATAGTTTGTAGCAGAGGGATTGGAGACTACTCACGAGGCCGAGTATTATAGGATGAGATACTTTGAGGCAGTGCCACCCGAGAGGAGGATTGCCTTCACACAGTCAGGTACTTGGTCTCAGACCCATTCACGCAGTCATTTCAGGAGTGCCACTAGGAGTGTGGATCAACCGATCAGATGAGAGCTCAGAGCTTCTGGGAGCAAAGATCCAGAAAAACCTACTGCCTCCAGGGATAGTAGCAGCCATGTACCCCGGCTAGATGCCCTTCAGTAATTATTGATTGACACACTTATTCATTGTATTTTATATATCTTGTTGAAATATTTGATATCCTTGTACTCCTAGACATTTATTTTGATGAGATTTATGAGATGCAATGGTGATTTGATTATGCACATGTTATGGATGATTTATGATGTATGATTATGGATGCATGCTTATTTCGATATTCTATGTCGTGTATGATTTTTATGATGATGATGCAATGATGAAATGATTTCTAACATGATGATTTTTCTTTATGACATATGTAATGAATGCAAGATGTAATGATGAATGATTTGAATGATGTTTTAAATGATATGATGTAAACTAAATGAATGAGACCTAACAATGATGAAAAAGTGATAGAAATGGATATGAAGTGAAATGATGACCTAAATGAAAAGTTATGATGAAATGAGATGAATGTATAAATGAGATGATTATGAAGATGTAATATTTAATGAATGATATGCACATGACATGAATAATGATGTAGCATGATAATAATAATGATAATGATATGAATTGGTGAACTAATGATAATGATGTAATAATATGATGCAATGGATATGAAAATGATAACCTAAATGATGATAGGAAATGAATGAAATGGATGCAACCTTATTTTTAATGTATATGTGTATGTGAAATGAATGTAAATGTTAATGTTATGAAATTATATAATAATGAATGATTAAAATAATGACCATGCATATGATATGTAATGATGGATAATGATCATGATGAACTAAATGAAAAGAAAAAAATGATAATGATAATGAAACGATGATGCTAGTATGCAAATGCAATAATAATGATAACCTAAATGAGTGATGGTGAAATGATACGTAATGAATGACAATGGAATGAGATGCCACAAATGTCCAAATTTACTCAATTGTTGTTTTGAAAAGATATATGAAATTTTTACCAACCTTCAAAAATCTACCTTAGACAGCCTTCAAAATACAAACCTAAATGAATCATGCAGTCCTAGAATGTAGTAACGAATCATTCTCCTCTTTGTCAGTCCATGTTGCACGTGATTTTCATCATCGCGCCTTTTTATACGTTGAAAGTTAGTACAAGCATCAAAGGGTATGTTAGCACCAATGATGACCCGAGTACTGATTTCATGATTTTTGATATAGCAAATTAATACAAGCATCGAGGTATAATTGAACCAAGATGACCTGAGTATTGTTTGCATAAACAAACAAAAGTTAACCATTTTCCTATGCAAATTCTGAAATGTCATCAATGATACATTGTAGAGCATGTCCCACGATAAATTTGCACAATACTAATGATTAGCTTACAGACAACAAGCAAAGAAAATCATACTCCTTCCTTGTGATTCTAGTTTAGTACATCATTGAACCACTCCAAAGATATGATGTCATGAAATTTCAAAACAACAATTCAACTTATGATTTAAGTTTGTCATTTATTTTATTCAGATTAAGATAATCCAATTTGTTTCAATTATCTATCAAAATAGTCGTGTAAACTCAGTTTAATTGGACAATTTTGTTGTTTTCGATATTCTGATTCTTGACACATGTCAATTGCCTGCTAGAAAGCTCCAAGAAGCAAATTGCCCCCCCCCCTAGTGACCATGTACTTTGAATCCTGTTAGACACAACTACTGCTAAGGATAACCCTAATCATCAAGCCATGATGAAATCCTCGTCGTTTCAAGGAGATGTTGTGACGCATGATGTGAATGTGATGGCTAGGCATGTATGTGATTCCAATGAAAGATGAATATGCAGAATGTATCCTAATAGATAAGAGAACCAAACAAAATCACAAACAATGCTTGTTTGCTAGGTTTTCACCATTTGTTTTTATTGTTCTTTTTCCTGATTTTATGATTTTTTTGTTGTTACCAAATGCCTGTTTGCCAGGTTTTCATCAAGGGAATGATTTTTCTCTCTTTTTGATTTTTTTGTATTTTTGTATTTTTGCTCTTTTGATGTTTTTTGTATTTTTTCAGGACTTTTTAAATTGTTTTTGATATTTTCAGGCATAAAAAATATTTAGATGAATGTTGTTGGTTGGATCTTCAAGCAGGTCCTCTTCTGATGTTGACAACTGATATGCCCCCGATCCATAGGCATCAATGATAACGAACGGGCCCAACCAATTAGGTTTGAACTTGCCTTTCTTCTCCCGATCCTGCTGATTTTGAGGGTTTTCCTTGAGAACCAAGTCACCCACTTGAAAAGTTTGTGGTTTGAATCTATGATTGTAGCTGCGGGACATAAATTTTTGATATCCATTCAAATGATTAACTGTAGTTTGACGTCGTTCATCAAGCAGTTCTAGCTCTTGCAACCTTGATACTTTGTAGTCTTCATCATTGATTAACCCCTTTAGTGATACTCGAAGTGAAGGAATCTCAACTTCTAGTGGTAAAATAGCTTTCGCTCCATAGACCAAAGCATAGGGAGTAGCATCTGTTGGTGTGTGAATACTTGTTCTGTATGCCCATAATGCTAGATTTAATTGGACATGCCAATCATGACCTGCTTCATTTACTGTTTTCTTCAAAATATTCATAATTGTTTTGTTTGAAGCTTTAGCTTGACCATTCCCTTGTGGATAGTAAGGTGTAGAAAACCTGTGTTGGATGCGAAATATTTCACATAGCTCATCAACATCCTGATTTTTAAAGGGTCTTCCATTGTCTGTGATAATGGAGTTGGGAATACCATATTGACAGATGATATAGTTTAAGATGAATGAAGAGATTTGTTCACCTGTAACAGTTGTTAGGGGAACAACTTCAATCCATTTAGTGAAATACTCAGTGGTTGCAATGATGAATTTGTGTCCATTTAAAGATGACGGGTGTATCTTGCCAACTAGATCCAATCCCCACTGAGCAAAAGGCCATGTTGTGGTGAAGGGTTGTAATTCCTGAGCAGGAGCATGAATGAGATTCCCATGAATCTGACATTTTGCACATTTCTTCACAAAGATGAATGATTCCTTCTCCATGGTTGGCCAGTAGTAACCTAATCTCACAAGTTTATTTGCTAAGGTTAGTCCACTTGAGTGTGTCCCACAAATGCCACCATGTACCTCTTGTAAAGCCTTTTTTGATTCATCACGTTCGAGACATCTAAGGAGGGTACCATCTAGACCATGCTAGTATAAGACGTCAACAATTAAGGTGTAATGAGAGGATTGATAGATGAAATTTCTTTTCTAATTTCTAGACAAATCTAAAGGTAAAATAGTATCCTTTAGGTAAGTGTAAATTTGGCCATATAAGGGAGAATCAGAACTGGTTAAGTGGCAAATGATTTGAGTTTCTAGATTGTCATAGGCAAGAGAAAACAATTGTTCCAACAGGAAATCATACCGCATTTGATTTTCTGACAATTGGAGTAGAGATGCTATTGTAGCCATTGCATCGGCTGCTTTATTATCAATATGCGGAATTTGTATGAACTTGATATCAACAAAGTATTTCTTGAAATCGTCCACCATCCCTTTGTAAGGTATCAAATTTTCATCCTTAGTGTGATATTCATCATTGATTTGATTTATAACAAGTTGTGAATCACCAAAAACTTGAAGTTCTGTGATTTTCCAGTCTACTGCAATTCTCATGCCAATTAATAGTGCCTCATACTTAGCTATGTTTTTTGTGCAAGGGAACATTAGCCGATAAGATTTTGGAATTGTATGTCCTTGAGGTGTGATAAAAATAATCCCTACTCCTTAACCATGTTGAGTGTAGGAACCATCAAAGTAGAGTGCCCATGACTGCTTAATTGCTGTTGTGAATACATCAACATCAGGAAAATCAATATGTATTGGGTGTTCTGTTGGCATTGGTGCTTCTGCTAACTGATCTGCAATTACCCATCCCTTTATAGCTTTGCGATCCACATAATGAATGTCAAATTTTCTCATGATCATGACCCATTTAGCCAACCTACTAGTTAAGGTTGCCTTAGAAGATATTTGAGTGGATCAATCTTAGCCACTAGCTTTATTGTATGTGCTAGCATATAATATCGTAACTTTTGAGAAGTGAACACTACCGCTAAGCAATATTTTTCAACAAAAGTGTAATTTAGCTAATGACTTGTCAAAGTTTGACTAATGCAATAGATTGCTCGCTCCTTTCCTGAGTTGTCTTCTTGTGCCAATAATGCTCCTAGGGATACTTTAATGGCAAAAATATACAATATGAGTGGTGCACCTTGCACTGGTGGAATCAATACTGGTGGATTCATGAGATACTACTTTATCTGATCAAACGCTACTTCACATTTGTCTTCCCACTTAAATGAAACATTATTTTGTAAGAGATGAGTGAATGGTAAACTTTTATCCGCCAGTTGGGCAATGAATCTTCAGAAGGATTTTAACCGTCCCTACAAAGAGCGTAGTTGAATAATGTTCCTTGGTGGTGGCATATCAATAATTTCTTGTACCTTAGCTAGATCTGCTTCAATTCCCTTTTCTGATACAATGTAACCTAGTAGCTTTCCAGATTTCACTCCAAAAACACATTTCTTTGGATTAAGTCTTACTTTGAATTGCTCCATTCTTTTGAAAATTTTAGATAAGATATCTATGTGTCCTTCCCTAGTGTTTGATTTGGTGAGGAGATCATCGACGTAATCCTCCATGAATGTATGCATCATATCATGAAATTTTTTTGTCATTGCTCATTGGTATGTAGCTCCTGCATTCTTCAACCCAAATGGCATTACGTTACAACAATAGGTACCCCAAGGACATGTGAACTTTGTTTTATCCTTGATCCTTTGGTGCAATCTTTATCTGGTTGTATCCTGAAAATCCATCCATTAATGAGTACATTACATGTCCACCAGTCAAATCAACAATCATATCTATGTTTGGCAAAGGGAATTCATATTTAGGACATGCCTTGTTCAAATCCATGAAATCTATACAAATTCCAATCCTTTCGTCTGGCTTTGAAACATGTATGAAATTGGAGATCCATTTTGCATAGTCAATAGACTGAATGAATCCATCTGAAAGCTTCTTTAACTCTTCTTTAACCAACAATGCAACATGTGGATGCATTTTTCTGAGTTTCTGCTTCATAGGTTTTGCCCCTGGCATAATAGATAGATGATGGATGATGAGATTTGGATCCAATCTAGGCATATCTGCATAGGACCATGTGAAACTGATTTGATTATTCTTGAGAAAATCTGTGAAATTTCCTCTTTTGTTAGAGATGCAGCCAATCGCAAGACTTTGGGTTGTTCCATAGTACCTATATTAAGTGTCGCCATTGGTTCTATTAGAATAGAAGACCTTTCCTGGTAATGTTCTGGGAGAGTGTCAAGATTCCCATCCTCTAATGCCTTTACACTTTTTATTTTTCTCTTTTCTTGATCTAATATTGCCTTTGTTAGGTTTTCACCATTAGATCTTTCTTTTATGTTATTTATTTCATAGCTGAGAAACTTGGCACTTTCCTATAAAAAATTTTGATCCTGTGATTCCATGGTGGAACTTTTTTTTGGTTGGGATGAACAAAGAAAGTTTATGATGGTTTCGTCATTAGGAAAATTTGGGACATCAATAGGTGCGATTTGTTCCCAATCAATGAGTTCGGGATGAACCAAAGGAAATGGATCATTAGGATGAGTAAGGTCACTGACCGTTAGAGTCATGATACTATTATTAATGTCATTATGGGAGAGGTCTAGGATGGTATCCTCCTATGGATGATCTGTCTCACTTTGAATCGAATCGGTTTCACTTGAGTCATGATCCCTTTGTAGAATGTAATCAAGCGGAGACCTTGAGCTTTCCCCTTGTAAGAATGCAGGTGTGAATTTGTGTATGACATCCACCCTTTTCTTAGATATGAATGTATCATCAAAGAAGTCATCCCATTCATATCCATTGGAGTCATGTCAGAATTATTTTCTTGAATTCTTAGGATTGTTTCAGTTAACTCCTCTTTAGACATTCTTTGTACTACTTCTTCCTTTGTATCTTCACCATATCCTAACCTAGTCTTATCCTTTGGGTGCATTGTTTTCAGTTGGATAGGCTCAACAATACCCTCTTTTCTTTTTTCAATAGGGCCATTTCTTTCATAACCCATTTGCTGCATTATTGCATAACCTTTTCCATATTATTTTGTGGGTAACTTGAAATGTTGTATTGATTATTCTTCATCTTTATAAAGCCAATCAAAGATAGCCCTATCTTCCATTTCATTTTCTTTGATAAATACTCCATTAAACTTCGTGATGGGAACTGAAGCTGAGGCTAAAGCTGTTGTAGCCTGTTGTATGGATGTTGATGGTTGACCATGGGATCTTGGAGATATGGGTAGATTAGAGAGAGATAAAGAATATTCTCCCAATCCATTATCTTTCAATTTTAGCTTGGTGATGAAATTACTTATCATTTCTCATGCTTGCTCATTGTATTTGGAGGTAGAGATGGCCAAAGCCTCTCTATTATGCGGGACGAGTGTGTCCTGAGTTGATCTTAGGTTAGAGAAAGTTTAACTGCTAATGTGATCAATAGGTATAGTTACTTCTTGTCCATCATATGGAAGCTTCAAGCATTGATGATAAGTAGATGGAACAACTTGCATGTCATGGATCCATGGACGGCCCAAGAGTATGTTATAGGATAGATCCCGCTCTAGAACCTGACAAAAGGTATTCTTCACAATAGGTCCCACTCTGATTGGTAGCATGATGAGGCCTTTGGAAGCTCTTTCCTCATCATCATATGCCTTGATTGTAATATTACTTTGTGGATCTATAGATTCTTTAGAATATCCCAAAGCGAGGACTAATTTCAAAATACAAATATTTAATCTAGCACCCCCATCTATTAAGATACGTTTAATGCGAGCTTTGTGAACCATAACCTCTAGGTAGAGTGATGAATTATGTGGATGGGTCATGGATGATTCATCCTTCTCAGTAAAGGATAAACATGTGGATGAGGTGAAGTGTCCCACCATGGCTTGAAATTTATTGATGTCTAGATTAGGAGAGATAGTTGTATCAACAAGTGCCTTTTCCAGAATGTCCTTATGCGTAGGCAATAACTTTAAGAGCTCCAAGATAGAACTTTGGGCTGATGTTTTTTGTAGTTGATCAACCAAATTGTATTGATTTGGAGGGGGAACTCCTACTTTAGATGAGCTTCCTTTGACAATGATTTTAGCTTGTCCCCTTGTCGTAGCATTGACCTCTCGATATTCTTGCTTACCTTTGATTCAGATAGCATTGATTATAAATATGATTGATAATGGTGTTGTGGACATAATTAACACTCTTGCCCTTGTCACCCAAATATTCCCCCTTTTGATGATTAGGGATAGGATCCTTGAATGCCTAATGGTCATCATTGACATTATTTCCTTCAACTGTGATGGTATGATTATTAATCAAACCCTGAACAACATTCTTTAACCCTTGGCAATTATTTATCTTATGACCTTTACACCTATGATAATCACAAAAGTGTGACTCATTCCACGATGGTGGTTTAACTCGAGGATCATAATCTCTTTGTGGTGGAAATGTAATAGCATTTTGATTCAACAATTCTTTGAGAATGGATTCTAAAGATTGGCCCATTGGAGTAAAACTTCGTCAATTCAAAAAATATGAAGATTTGGGCACATTTGAATTTTGATTATTGCCAAAATTATTTCTATGATTATTAGTCACATTCCCTTGATTGGAAACATTGCCTTGGGTACTAGAATTTCCAGGATTATTGCTATATTGGACACTTGATATATTAAGGACGGTAGGCTTCACATTCACGTTGTTAGCATCTACTACCCCATCATTCACAACATTTTTATTTCGAGTCCAAAATCGTGACTTGTCATTGTTGTTACTATTGTTGTTGTTGTACGAATTTGAACCCTCTTTATCAAATTTTCAAAACTCCACACTTAACCAATGCACCTTCAATAGTAATTGTGTTTTCAATCAATTTTTCAAATGATTGAGGATAGTGAAGGTTTAGTCTATAACTCATCTCTTGATTCAGACCATCGATAAAGATCTCCATCTTTTCTATTTCAAGAACAGCACGGGAGTATCTAGCAAATACCCTTCTCCACCTTTGTAAAAAAGTGGTGAAAGATTCCCCTACCTTTTGTTTCACCTTACAAAGATCAAGCATGGTTATCTAGTGTTGGATGTTGTAGGAGTATTGTGATATAAATTTATTTATCAACTCCTCAAATGTTCTGATGGGGGGAGTGATCTTTGAAAGCCACTCCATGGATTGTCCACCTAGATTTTGTGGAAACAATTGCATTAAGTAGGTATCTTCATGAGCAAATTCTAAGTTCATATTTCAAAAATACCTCACATGCTCAATGGGGTCAGTTTTCCCATTATACCTATCAAATTTAGGAATTTCACAATGTTTTGGAAAAGGAATTATTTGAAGACTCCTATCAAATGGATAAGGACATATATCATCCAAAACATACTTCATTGTTGTACCCCCTTGGATTTCTTTCATTTGCATTTGTAATGCTTTTAACTGTAGAGTAAGAGCATTAACATAATTAAGAGGGGCTTCAAGATTTTCTTTAATCCCTTCTATGTCAAAATCAATAGGTAACTTAGCTCCTTGATTAGCTAATGAAAGGAAATATCTTTCCTTGTTATGTTCTAAAATCCTTTCCATAAGAGTATGGAATTGAGGATCCTGCTCCGCTTCTTGAAGCTTTTCTTCCATTATCTCTTTAGTATTTGAATTATGAAAAGGATTCTCTTCCATATCATTATTATCACCCATTTTGCTTACTGTACTTTCTCTTTCATCTTTTTCCATATTTTTTCGAGATCTCGTGACAACAGGCATAAGCTTTGCCCAATTTCTACTAACTTTTGATCAAAATAATGAAATAGTGCAATTTTGATGGATATGAAAGTCAAGATAGAATGAAGATTCTATGACTTAAAATATTTCTAATATTTAGCTCGTGATTCCCTGATTGAAAGGATGAAAATCATGTTTGTGGGAATTAAACCAAAGATCAAAATAAAGATGATTTTGCACTTTGTGATGTTTGATCGTAGCTTTGCAAAAAGATGGATTTGTGATAAATGCCTAATGTGCTTGAGTTCTATATTGAAAAAATTGATTAGGATGAGTAGAGTATACAATTGTGGGTTGGGGAATATAAGAGGAACAAATACGTTGACTGCGGTTGTGCCTTTGAGAAAGGGCTCGTGAGTATAAGGGTTCTACAACATAATCATCAGTGAAACCTCTAACAAAGTCGTGATATCTATGAATAAAGGTCCTGTGTTCAAGCAAGACCTTTCAAATTTGGTATAAAAATTTCCTCTTTTTCAATAACTTCTTATAATTGAGAGATTTCTTTGGCTTCCTAATCTTCCTCTCTAGGGACTTTTTGGCAAAAGTTGCAGACCTCCAAACCCTGACCATAGAAAAAGACTAGACTAAGATGATTGATTTTTCAAATGTCAAAAAATTACCTAGGCTCGGAATATCGATACGCTGAAATAGAGCACAAATGTGCTAAAACATGGCACAAATGCGCTGAAACAAAGCATAGATGTGCTAAAACAGAGCTCAAATGCACCGAAACAGAGCACAAATGCGCCGAAACAGAGCACAAATGCACTGAAACAGAGCACAAATGCGCTGAAACATAGCACAAATGCACCAAAATAAAACACAGATTCAGTGAAATAGAGCACAAATACGCTGAAATAGAACATAGATGCACTAAAACAAAGCACAAATGCACTGAAATAGAGCACAAATGCACCGAAACAGAGCAAAAGTGTGCTGAAACAAAGCACATATGCACCGAAATAGAGCACAACTACGCCAAAACATAGCACAAATGCACCGAAACAGACTAGGGATGCGCTAAACCTTACCAATTATTTTTTTGAGACAAACATGTTTTGACAGTTTGATATTTTCGGATGATCTTAATCTGATTTAAATGTGAAAAACATGACATACAGTAGCAAACAGCTGTTTTGTGACTCCTAAAATCTAAACAAAGAGTGTATGTTCTTGAGGTTTCCATAGGTTTTTCACAAGATAAGCAATTCAAATAGACTCACTCTTAGTTGTCAAATAGGTCATCATAGGAATCACAACCCATAGCTTAAAATCGCGTCGACTCACACAGTCATGTCACCCCCTAGAGGGCACCCGTGTTTTTGTCTTTTCTAGGTGCGTACTCAAGGTTAGATTTCTTGATCCCTTGAGCAAACAATCCGTGGAGATTATATGGTGAGTGTCTTGGGGGCAGATTCTTCCCTCCCCTTGTATTGTGATTGAAATGATGTTTGGATACTGACACAGTTGGATTTCTACACTATGGTTCATAGTAAAGGTTTTCGTTCGGCGTGGAAATAGATAAACTCCCTCAGGAGACCTCCCAATCTTTAGAACAAAGATTTTGGGGATGGTTATCTTGCTCACTTCCGTTGAATATGGGTTTCCCCAAAATTCACTTTTAATTATAGTGGGTTGGAAAATGTGGCTTTGGTTGTACCCACTTAGGTTGTTCCCATAGGGTGAGTAATTTTCCCCACTACGACAGGCCTTCTAAAGGATTTAATAAAACATGAAATGCATAAAATGAAAAAGGTAAGTTTGGTGTTTTGGTCACCCAGTAAAGGGGAGAGCATAAACCTATTACCCAACAATCACAACAAACAAGTGGTTGAGTTTTAAATCCAAATGACGATTTTCTACACTAAGTGAAGATTTTGATTCACAACAAGCACTGGATTCATTTTAACCAGCATGGAATAAAGTTTGGTGACTATCCTAGGATTGATAAATTCCATATTTTAAATTTCTATCCTGGGATTGCTTCATTTTTTTTATTTTTTTAAAAACCGAATTGAAAAATTCTATCCACGGGTGGCGTTGAAATCAGAATTTGCTTTTACAATCCCCATATGCACTAAAACAGGCCACCAATGCGCCAAAACAGTTAACAAATGTGCTAAATGATCAAGAAGGGATGCGTGAAAACATGCCATCTATGCACCAAAATAGTCCATGGATGCGCTAAATGATCAAGAAGGGATGCATGAAAATAGACCGTATATGCGCCAAAACAGTCCATGGATGCATTGAAGCAGTCCATGTATGCGCTGGAACAGTTCGGGGGATGCGTTGAAACAGTCCGGGGATGTGCTAAAAAGAGGCTCGTATGCACTAAAGCGCGACTCCAATCCGTCACTTGTCAGAAAAAAATCTGCAATAAAAGAAATTAAAAACGGGGGGATGCCCCACAGTGGGTGCCAAAAATGTGTTGTTAGAATAAGTGAACTAATTAAAATGTAAACTAACACACCAATGAGACATTATATTGAAAGAAACTAATCTAGAAAACATAAATGCAAACTCTAAACAATAGCAGCTTCTTCAAATTCATCCCATCATCCTCTATCTCAAAGGATTTGATTAAAGTTGTTGGCTCTCAGTTGTGTAAGCAACAACTTGTTGAAATGACAACACAGGAGAATGAGATCGATTAAAAATGCATTTCCATTGCTAATGATTTAAACTATGAACTTGAAATGCTATGATATTGCTATGATGTTGATATGTTGATTCAGATGCAACTATAGTAACTGCGTATGAAATCTACTTACGAGAAGGCTGTATTTATAGATTTTTCGAAGGCAAGAATCTAGTTAGTGAAGATCAATGGTTGAAATTAAAACTTGTCAGGATGAATGATGAGAGATGAAGAGGTTGAGAGGAAAGTGAAAGAATGTTTTCAAACCACGAAACCATCCTCATTCAAAAATGGAGACAAACATGGCATTTATCTCCTCATTTATGAAAATTGGTTGAAGGTTGAGGATAATTGCTAATTAAATAAATTTATTTAATTATATGTGACATGTACAAATGGAAGTTTCCAAAATTAAATAAATTAATATTTAATTATGTGAGAGAAGTGAAAAAGATAAGTAATTTAATATTTATAATATTTAATTATGTGAGATGTTAGATGGATTAGAAGAATATTCTAAAATTCGAATTTAAACATTCAAACTTTAGAAATGAAATGATAATTAAATAAATAAATTATAAAATTTATTTAGTTTAATTAAGAGGAAAGTAGCAATAATTAAATAAACTTATTTATTTAATTTAACTAGAAGAATTGGAAAAATGAACAATATAAATAAATAATTAAATTTATTTATATGTAGACAACTTTAGAATATTAATTAAATAATTCTTATTTAATTAATTAACAGGTTTGAATAACCGTGACCATTTTTAGATGTGTACACATACAATAGTTTTTTTTCTCTTTTCTTCTTTTTCTTCATCTCACTGTAAGAGGAACCGACTTCAAGTGCCCTCACCAAGAGAGAAATATTAATTGAGCCAAACTTTCCTTGAAAACCTTTACAAAAATTTCCTTGATCACAGTTTGCCAAAGTTTTAGAGTGTGGGTAAGTTTGTTTGCACACTGGTTCATTCTCTTTCCACATCACATTTTTGTTCATCGGTAATCAATGCAGAAGGTACATTACTAGACATATAAACAAAGTGCCAAACCTGAAAGGGTAACCTATCATCTTCGTCAATTGAACATTCTCCATCAGTTGATCTTTCAGCAATCCACAAAGGTCAAAATCTTGATCTTCCATTATCATTTTGTGTGAAATGTAGACCACACTTGCCGAAGTAGCACCTTCTCTATTCTTTAAGAATATTTTGTAGGATATTTCATTCACAATGTATCTTGTCACAAAGTTTTTGATTGTTGAGATTATTAGTGCCCTTTGATCTCCAATAACTCTAGTTAGGGTTTTGACTTCTTTATTCTGGATAGACTTCGGTATATCCCCAAATTTGCATAATACAGTTAAATTTTCAATTACTTCTTTCAAAATGAGGTAGGTTTTGTCCAAAATTAGAGTGTCATCATTCAATCTACTCAAAATAAACTTAATGATTTATGTGTTCTAAAAATAGGGAAATTCATTCCAAATTTCATCTTTTTTTGTGTTTAGCTTCTTTCAACCATTTCAATTCATTGGGTGCCAACAAGTTCATTATGAATCTAATCTTCTCATTGTTATAATCATCTAGACTGATCATTCCTTTGATTTATTCCATTTTTCCTTTCGTACTTATGTTTTGTTTATCTCAACCACACACCAATTTAAATGAAAATTTATGAAGTACCTGATTAATTAGGGTTTCACTGCCGAAATGTCTTCACACCTTCAAGATTATTTTGTAGAGTGCTCTCCTTATTTTATTTAATAAAGTGGAAAATGAGGGTTTCAAATTGTCTTTTTATAACTTTGCATACCTAACATTTTTTTGTAATAAATGTTTTTTCCCTAGGTGTTTCAGATACCATGTTTTCTCAGTCAACGAGAGAAAAAAATCTTCTACAGACCTATGATTTCTTGAATTTCCTTGTGAATATTTTTCAAGGCATTTGTAGATCATTAATACTGCTATTGAAAAAATTTCATGTTCTGGTACTAGCTACGGATAGGGGGAAAAGGATTTTCTTGGAAAACTCCCCCTTAGGCCAATCACCTAAAATCAATTTTTGGAGGAATTACCGGAAGCAGGTTCTAATACAGAACTATTTCTTGTATCAGAATCGATCTTTCTTACTCACGTCTTCTTCATTTGATCTCTTATTTTATCTGTACTCACTTTCCCTTTATCTTATCATCTTTTTGTGTATTTCTGCCTCTATATGTTGGACCTCTTTTATCCATATTTTTGTTTTTGCAGAATCTTGCAATGTGACCGTATTTGTTGCAATTGTAGCACACAATATTTTCTTGTCCAAACCAATCATTCCATTGATTTCTTCTTGATCTACATTGGTTAGAAATATGCCGAAATATTCCACAAGTATAACATTTAACATTCCTTCTATTGACATAGTTGTTTGACACATTTTTGCATTCAACTGATTTGTGACCAAACTTTTTGCAATTGAAATAATGACTGAAGAATGATGGTTCACTTGATTTCATTTTACTTCTACATTGAGCTACCATATGAACAAATTTATTGCAAGCAAAACAATATCCATTAGGTTGTCTTACTGGATGCCTTTTTGCTTTGTTCATCAAATTTCCTTTCCTGAAATTCCTTTGTCCAAATCCGAAACATTCTCCTTTCTCATATCCAAGGCCTCACTTGTCATTTTCATTCTTCTATCCTTGAGTAAGCTCATCAAGCTTAACTGAGCTAAGCTTACACTTCTCCTTGTATTCATTTACAATAGTAAGTTCATCCCTGTGAATACAAATCTATTTTTCAAGATCTTCTTCATTGTTGCAATTCAATCTCCAATTGAATGAATTCTTCATTTGTTCTTATGCATTCATCAGATTTTTATTTTAAGGACTAAGCAAGGTTCTCCTCATTCGTCTTTCTTCCTTTAATCTCCTTAGTCAGCTTCATCACCATAGATTCCATCTCATGTTATAGGGTAGCATTGTCTTTGGCAAGCTTTTCACATTCTTCAATTATTTCCTTCAAGGTTTGATTTAGGTGAACATCATCCATGCTTCTACTCTCTTTTTGCTTAATCTGATCACAAAGATCCTTTCTCTTTTCCCTAGATTTAACAATTTGATCCTTCAATGTTTGGATGAATTTCTCAGCATCCTTAATATTCGCTCTCAATTCCTGGACTTTTGCTTTAGACTTATCAAGATCATCAAGCGCTACTACAATTTGTTGTTGAAGACTACCAGAGTTCATTACATTCCAAGATCCACCTCAAGTTGCTAAACTCCTTCTAAGGAAAACAACTCTGATACCAATTGTTGGAATCAAGGAGCACTAAGAGGGGGGGTGAATCAGTGTTCTACAAATCTTAACTTTATTAAGCTGATATTTAAACCATTTCAACATTAAACCAAATGAAATATGCAAACACACAAAGAATCATCCAAAACACCATAACATAAGGATTTTTATGTGGAAACCCTATTAGGGGAAAAACCACGGTGGAGGTCAATCCACAATTTGAGTACTCAAATATAAGTTTTACAAAATGGGAATGCACTTGAACTTAGGCTCACTGCTCAAAACTAAAAGGCTCACTACCTTACAATTAGTGTCAAAATAAATCACAAGTAATGAACTATGAATTAGAATCTGCAAATTTCTGAGAATAGTTTAGGTTGAGCACATTAGTCGATTTCTGACATTTTGTCTGATTATTCTCTTCTGCTCTGTAATTCACATCACAAATCCATACATAAGTGAATTCACATTACTATCCTTTTGAATTTTGTACCACACACTAACATACTTTTCATCTCCTTCTGCAAAATGCTATAGCCGATCACTTATATATATCAACAAATAAAGATTCAATCATCCATATTTTGGCTTTAATAAAACATAAAGTACTTTCCAACTATCAACTAAATCCACAAATTATTTTCAATGCACACCATTAAAAGTTGACCATAGCATAGTGAGGACCTAAATAAACATGTTCGAACACAAAAACATCTAAATAATTACTCCTTGAACATCTGCAATGTCTATATCCACCAAGTTGGTCTTCTAGCACTGATAAATAGGAAATTGATAAACCGGATCTCCTAATTCATAAGCCAGTGAATGTGCACCCAAATAACTCTTTGGATAAGATGGTATGAATTTAAAAATACCTTTCTTTGAGATCCACAACTTAAAATGATAAGCTTCTAATGGAAATAGGTTCATCTTCAGTTGGATATCCCGTTCTTCACTCTATATACCAATATGGATAAATATTGAAGTGAGGACTCGATCAAAGACTTAGGTTGCCATCAATGACAACACCAGATTCCAAAAATCTCTAGAATCTATATGCCAACACGTATCCCTTTGATCGGTCCTTGTCTATGATACCTTTCCTCAAGAACTCTGAAATACCAAAATTTGACAAATATAGGGGAAGAGGGGATCCAATAGAGAACGTGTGAGAATTATCAATAGCTTCCATAGATGTACAACAAAATGATACCTGTTTAATGAGTTTTTTTACCAAGAAGTCTCTACAAGGCTGCTATCAAGTGGTTCTATCATCTACAACCTAGTATCAAAACATTCAATGAGGTGTCAAAAAAATGTTAATCATTAATCATAAAAAATAAAATAAGATGTAATGATCCCTAATCTATACAAAATTAAACAAAGCCAAGGGGAATCATTTACTTCATATCTATAGAGATAGATACATAAATCTAAAAAATGAAAATGGCCCATTCCCAAGAAACAGTTGATAGATATATTTCTCATCAACATACAAGTGAACATTAGTTACCTATTGATGCCAAAAATTGGTAGGGTAACAACCCTCTGTGGGAAACTCAATCTTAGGGAGGGACCTATTGCGCCAAACTGAGTAACCTTCATATTTTAAAGAAGTCGACTTCTTCTATAACTGGGGTTTTAAAATGGGAAAAGGAAGAAAATATAAAATAAAGGGATCTAACTAAGGCGATACGCCGAGATTTATATGTGTGGAATGATAAATCTATCTTGGGGATATGACTTAAGGGCCCATGGGTAGTTTGTTGCGTTCCAGAATGGTAGAAAAGATAGAATCCTGAGTGATTCATTATGTGACATAAAATAACTTCATACACTTTTACTAGAAAGAAGAGTCCAAGACAAGATCTAAACCAGCAAATTTGTATTAATTTATAGAAGTCTGGGAATGAAACATCCAGTACAATAATGGCATGGTAAAACCTATCAAATATCAAAGAAAACATAAAGGTTGAACAATGGCACAATTTGTGAGAGGCTTGGTTCTTCTATCAATTCCTCTGCTCAAATCCGAACTAAAATCAGAACCTTTCGCTTCGAAAGAAGTAGTATTTATAATGAAAATCCAGCTTGATGAGCAAGCAACAAAAAAATGCCTTAATTATGAGTAATGATGCATTAGCAATGATTTTCCTTAATCCATTACAACCAAAAATATTCGGGCCATGAACGAGGAAATCCAAGGGCCGGATGCATCCCATACGAATGATGGTAGTGTTCCCAACAGACCAGAGAACTGACATGTGCAATCCATTCATGGCGGAAGCTACAGAACATGGAAACTAGTGAAAGGTTGTCGCCTGCCTAACTTTCTCTTGCAATGAAGCCTTTAGAAGATCAATCGACAAGTAGTCGGGGCCCGACATTTATCCTTCCCTTGAGCGATGAAGAACTTGCACTGGAAAGACACGTGGAGGTCTCCAACATACCGCCCGAAGGTGGGTTTTGCCAAAAGATATGTGTGGGCGATGCTACGTGGCATGCGGTTGGGGCCCGAAAGGGGAGCATTGCAAAGAGGCACAAAATACTATGAAGAGCTGACACATGGAAGATTGGCACAATATTTTTGGAAAGCGATCAAAGGAAACCTTGTGAGGAATGCTCGACTGACACATGGTGATATTCGCAAAATATTTTGCACAAATGAACCCGATATTGCTTTTTCTCATAGAGGCATGGTCGATACTTAGGCAAAAATAAAACTAACCCGAAGGGAGCTTAGGAATTTTGAGTTCACAGCTTCTGGCGACTTATTAGGGGCATTTCTCTTGCGAAATGAGGAACCCAAAAATTTATGGCCTATAGACCAGAGACTTTATCCATTGGGCGGCGCAGTTAGAGATTAGAGATGGAAGCCTGAAGGGGAAGCCACTCATCTTCAGATGGAGGCGATAAGTCATGCAAATTTTACTGCACTCCATGTAGCTCAATCACTTCTTTTTAAGGTAGCACCAACGATATATCGGCCCATGACTCGAATTGAAAAAGAAGACGTGTGATCGGCTGAGTGATGCTCTCAAAATCCTCTGTAGCAAGGGGTTGGCTGAAATCCTGAAAGGAATACACATCCCATTGCTTTTCCTTGATATTTTCTACAATATACTCCACTATGGCCACTGACTCATCCTCAAGGAACGGAGAAGGTAAGCCCATTTGAGAAAAGTGGGAGAACCTGGCACGCATGCCATTCATGGTTTGCTCTAACCTAGTGGTACATTCATTGGCATGAAGAATAACTCTGTGGTAGTGAATGACCTTGTTGGTTGTTTTAGCAGCGGCCCTTCAGTCCTCAATCCTTGCATTTGCCAAGACTTCATCCAGGACCTGATATAACCTGTTTAATAATCTGTCAACCTCTGGAACCTTTTTCTTGATGGATTCAAGAAATTGTATGATCACCTCATGAACTCTCCTACCTAGATCTGTTGCCTCCACCATAAATCAAAGTGTCGATTGTAGAGTTAGGTAGGAGGTCTTCACTCTTTCCCAATATGAAACATGCAACTGTTGGGCTATCTAAAGAAGGTTTTTTTGATCGGTTGAGGGTAAGGCTAAGTCCTTCAATAGGGAAATTTCTCATTTCTTTGTTCTATATCTTGTGCGAGCTCCGCAACCTACTGGTTTATTGTGGTGAATTTCCCCTATAGGACCAATTGAGCATGATGGATCTAGAAATCTACATCCCTTTGTTGCATCTATAGTTCTAAACAATGAAATTCTTTATCTTTTCGTTGTACGTCCAACCCCAATTTTGCCAATTGGTCTTGATAATTCTGGTTCTTTTCATGTAGCTCAGCGACCAGATTAGGGTCGAGTGACCGAAGCTTCACCAATTCTTCTTGGATATTTTATTACTCTATCTCTCTCTGCTAGGATAGGCACTTAAATTCAACCTCCATAGCTTTTTCCTTTGAAAGTAAGACATCGACTCTATCCTTCAGGTTTTTTCAGTTCTTCTTCCTTTTTCTTGAGCTGGCGACTGGACTTGAGAAAGCTAGTGGTTATGACCCGTTGCATTTCCTCCATGAGTTCCACCTTCTCCCATGGTTGGGAGATGCTTAAGTCAAGCCCCATAGTGTACATGTTCTAATAATTTGGTTGCATCTCTCTTTGTGGTTTGCTGACAGTTGAGAACATAGTCACAAAGTGTAGCGACTGCTGAGCCTCATGGAAAATAGTATGTATCTTTGGATCTGCTAGTCTCTCAAAGGATCTCTTCTCTTCTAGTATCTGACCATTCATGATTTCTTAGTTTTATCGCCTTCCAACAAGAATTATGTGGGAGATCTGATGATCCCACCTGTGAAAGGTGCACCGGGAGGAAGGGAGAAAGGGAATTAAAGAAAATCAATTTTGGGTGACTTCTTCTTTGGGATTTTGGTCATCTGGGGAAAGAAAGGTGGGATACTCCAATAACCAAGCTACAGAATAGGAGGACTCGAAAGAAGTGGAGTCATGAAGGTCTCCATTTGCTGGGAAGAGTGGATCCACTCCAATATTGTTGTGGCAGGGGATATTTCTATGAAGGTAGCAGGGGCATAGTGCACGACACCTTGGGACGTGAAATGGGCCAATGTGAATGGTGTGAGGTTCTGTGGAGGAGTAAGGGAAAATGGGGTTGAATGAGAGAATTATGCAAAGCCCCCTGCAATAATTGAAGGAGAGGCTGAAATGCATTAGTCGGTGTATGAAATAAGAGGCAGTGTAGACGCAGTGGGGTCAACCACAATTTGTGGAACTATAGAAGGGGGGCCGAGAGATACCTACAATGCAAATGGCTGTAGTCTTTGGAATGTTGTTGGCTCTTTGCTTGCATCTGGGTTCTATGAACACTCTCCAGAAAGTGCCTCAGTTCGTTGCCACTTCTCTAGTGGTGAGTTATCGACTGCTATGGTTTCAAATTGCTTTGGTGAAGTTGCCAAGGTTTGCCTCGTTGTCTAGGTGCGAGTTAGTGAAGACCTTGCACTCGATATATTGAATCATATGTTAGAGGAAACCTTAACAGGTTGCTTCAATGCGTTCCCCCCTTGCTGCGACAAGGTGTCCAGTTCTTCTATTTTTGGTCCAGCCTTTTCATCTGATTGTAACTCAACTTCTTCCGAACTGGAATCCCTTTCAGGGCTCTCGTCAAAATTCAGATGTTTTTTGTTCCATAATTTTTCAAACTTGTCATCCATCTCCAAATTGTTATAGGGAGCCTTAGTCTACCAGGTCTCTTAGAGGTATATCTATAAGTTATTGATCTTCTCCTCCTAGTCGTAATTATTCAGCAGATCATTGTAGAGGATAGCTCCCATCTTTCTTGTTTTATCATACGGCCCAGACGGGTAATAGAATCTTAGCCAGGGTGGCTGACCATCCTCAATAGGAATGTAAGATAGGTCAATAATACATTCATCCACATCCGATACTGGATTCTGATGCTCTTTCCAATAAGACCAGGGACGCTGTGTTACCTTGACATATTTGTTTGGCAAGTCATTGGCAGGGTTGTAGTTCCATTTGTCACAGATCCATACCAACCCTAGATGAGCCAACTTTGCCTCTAGTATGCTATGACCCTTCCTTTTAGCCATGACTACAGTCCTGAAGCTTATCGGAGGATCGAAAAATCCTCTTCTTTTCCTTCTCACTATAAAAAGTGTCATTGATGATTGAAACTTGGTGAAAAAACTCCAGTGCCAATACCCAGTCTGTAAGACATGATGGAAGCCAGAAGGGTTCTCCAATGAAGCCATGCAAATGGATGAACATGAAGTCCTTGCCCAGAAACCAATCACACTTTGGAACAAAGTTCTACATGAACTCAATTTGTTCTGAGTTGAATCGTAAGATGGTGTTGTCTCCTCTTAAATCCTGCAAAATCGGATATAAGAAATAATCCAAAAATGCGTAATAATCATATGTCATAGAGAGGAGGGGAGACCATGCAGAAACCAACTTTCCCTTCTGGTTTTCATCAAAGATAGAGAGCTCAAAATGACTCTGGAAGAAGTCAGGATTTTGGTGGAGAAACATGTGTGTGAGGAAGGATGGGAACCTAAATCTTCATTGAAGCTTGTATTCCACTATATGGTTGAACATTTCTTGCTCGAGAAATTCAGCGAAATCATACCAGAAGAAAGAATGTTGCCTTCATAGTTGGAATCCCAAACCTAGCTAAAACCCCTGGACCTCCTTATCAGAGTCTAGTCCACAAACGAATGCCATCATTGAGAATTCCTCCTTCATATCATCATAAAAGATCTTAAGCACCATTGGAATCCACATTGGTTTATTTTGATTCTCCTTGGGCCTTTGTGTTTCTATGTTGTTAAAATTCATTGTGAGGTCTCTTCTCCTCCAATAGGACTCTCCTTTTGCTGGAGTGAATGGCTCCATTTTTTGCACTTTGAAGCTTTGCTTCATGATGCAAAGCATATTCCAGATAGCTTCTTTGCATATGTTCACAGTTACCTCTCAGCCTTTAGTGGTGTTGGTCTCCAGGTTGAAGTGTTTGATGACCTCATCAACTAATTCAGGGCATTGGTGAACAAATGGGACCATATATTGAGGAAGCCCCCTGTACCAACACTTTTGCACCAAAGAATCTGGGTCACTATTCTTTTTCATCCTTTTGTAGGCCTCCTCCCTAAGTGACTTGGGATTCTTTGCAAGAATGGGATCATGAATGTTCTCCCACTCTTCTTCAATTTGCTTCTTATCTTTGCTAAGGCTCCTCTTCTCTACAACTCAAGTGTTTACCCAAGTCGGCCTTTCTGGTATTCTAAACGAGGCATAAAAGACATCCTCAAAGACGTAGGTGCCTGATGTTGCACACATGACATTAAATAAGCTTTTTTCTCCTCCTTCCCTCAATTCTACTTGAAAACCTTGAGTGGTCACCATTTGTTGCAAATTCTTCGCCCAAAAAATTAGAATGAAGCGGTATGAATGGAACCCAAGACACAACACAAGGCTCTGAATTTCAACACCAAGAAACCTTTCATTTTGGATTTAATTCACACACCGGGGTAGTGAATTCGCTGCAATCACCTTTGTTCAATTTCTCTTGCTACAAACTACACCATGCTTAGTTTCTTTGATGGCCCTGTTCTTCTTAATTCATTTTGTGTGCTGAAGAAGTTTTTATGTTATGTCCGGCCTTTTGCATGCGACACTTGGCTTTTCTTTAATTTCTTGCATTCAATCAGGTAGATAACAACTACCTTTTGCATTTAATTTGGTATGCACTACCAACTCCCTTGCCTATGCGAGATAAGCTACTTGCCTCTTTTGGAAAGACATGGATTCATAACTGTATCAGTAATAGCATCCCTTCGACGTGATTTTCATGGGAAATTGAGCTGTCATTGCAATGCGTGTCATCTCCTCATCTACTTTAGAAATTAATATCTTTCAAATCATGATCAAGCTGAAATCACAATGAGTACCTTTAAAAAGATATGTGTTCACCCTTGGAGCCTCAAAAATTCTTATGACGTGCCACCTAGCCTCTGTCTATATGAGTCATCACCTGGTATTGCCACCAATTTGTGTTAATTTATTATCAATTCTCAACTTTGCATGTAGCAATTCGTACCTACGAACGCAATTGGGCTGGAATATCGAGCTGACCTTTTTGTGGGATTTTTGAGTAAGCACTTAATTACCATCATGCTTTGTATGTTGGCTACCTCAAATATTTCTACAAATAAGATCCAATACAGTATCAAAATCATACTTAGCGGCTTATCAAAAGTAGGATTGGGTGATTGGATAGGTTTAGACCTTGCATACCGCAATGTGGTATATGGCCTAGGACTTCTCGTTGTGAGTGACCTGAGAAATCATGTTGAAGAACATGCAGTGGTACCGTGGGTTCCATTCCTAAGTGGTTTTCAACTTCAATCACTTGTAGAGCATCGTGATAAGGCCACCCATGCATGCCATTTTATTTTGTGTTGCTACAACGTCCTATTGTTCTATGATGTGGATTGGTACATTGATTTCAGGAACCTTGTATTCCCTCTTCCGCTTGTTATGGGTGTTGATGTTGTTTCCGCCATAGGTCCTACTATTGTTGATAATCTTCTCACTGCTTCTAACAATGTCCCAATTGATGAAGACAATACTCGTAATGCTCAGATATGAAGTTTGACATGCTTTTTACCTATGTATATATATGCCTGAAAGAAGGCTCACATATATGTATGTAATGAAGTGTATATGATCACGCTTTTGTTTGGCTGCAGAGCCATTTTGACAATGTTTTAACACAATATATATATATATAACGAATATACTTGCTTATGTTAAACCTCTTTGTCTTTATTTTTATGTTTCTTCCATATGGGCCTAGATTCTTTGCATCTGAATTTAATTTCTGCAACCTTAGTAGCATAAATTTTCCCTATTCTATTATGATGGACCTCATGAATTTTCCTACCACCCATAACTTTGAAAAATATATAGAAAGAACTGATCAACGAAACACAAAAGAAAACTAATTACACTTTTTACAAATTTACACTTGCATGAAGTAATTGCAGCCTAATTGAAAATTTTTAAGTGAATTCTATTGACCAGAATTCTTAGTGGCTCATGTTCCATGTTTTCTAATTTGAATGCATTTTTTTTGCATTGAATTATTTTGAAAGGGCCTTCCCATAGCTTGACAAATTTTCCATGTTGGTTAGGCTTTCCAGCTCTTTCATTGAACTTTAGTACCAAGTCTCCGCATTTTAGCTCTTGGTTTGAAGCCTTTTCGTTGAACCATCTCTTAACCACCTGCTAGCGATTAGTCACGGTTGTTAGGGCTTTCTCCCTTTTTTCCTATACCTCCAGTAATTTGGCCAACCGAACTTCCATAGCTCCATTCTCTTCAATCTCTACAGACTTGAGTAGCTGTAGCATAGGTATCTCTGTAGAGATAGGCAATAGTGCTTCTTTCCCGTACACCAGCTCATATGGAAAAGTCTTCAGGGCTTGCTTAGGAGTTATGTGGCATGCCCATAACATTGTTCAGAGATGCTTATGCCACTCCTTCTAATGATCAGACCCGATCTTTTTAATGAGTCAAACTAATTTTTTATTAGTTGACTCGGCCAGGCCGTTCCCCTGTGGGTAAAATTTTGATGATGTTTTCAAGAACATGCCATGTGTAAGCATGAACTGACACACCTTAGAGCCTAGGAATTCTTTGGAATTATCTGAGATGATGTTCTTCGGCGGGCCGAATCTTGTTACCAGCCCCTTGAGAAAATCCACAATTTCAACTTCGATTGCATTCTTCAGGGGTGTGGCTTTAGTCCTCCTTGTAAAGTAGTTTGCAGCTATGAGAATCCACTTATGGCTGGAACTGGAGGTTGGATTGATCATTCCTATGAATTCTAGCCCCCATTGCATGAATGGTTCATCTGATACTATAGAATTGAGGGGCATAGAAAAAAAATTCCTCCTCCCTAAGTAGAATTGGCATTCCTTGCAGGCCTTTATCATGTTGTAGGAGTCATTGAATAGCGTGGGCCAGAAGTACCCAGCGTGCAATATTTTGATGGCGGTATTTTTTGCAGAGAAATGTCCGCCTTCAGGGCTGCTATGGAATGTGTCAAGAATTTTCCTTGCTTGTTCCATAGTGACGCATCATAACAAGACACCGTTGAAATTTCTCCTGAAAATAATCCCTTCAATGAGTGCATACCTGCTATTTTGTAATCGGTAGAACCTTATTTTCTGAGAAGGAAGGCTTAACAGATATTTTCTAGTGTGCATAAATCTGGTCCTATCTATTAGCTAGCATTCTTTGGGTTCAAATTCATTCATCGGGATCAGCTTTGCTTGCTCTATTTTTGTTTCTATCTCTTCGTTGTGTGCCAAATATTCACAAAGTCCTCTTCCTTTGAAAGTCTTCGTAGGCTTGACCTTGATATCGTATTCGAGGATCTTAGTGATCCAATTGGCCCTCTTTTCAATGATTTCACCTTCCATAATATATTCGTGCACACTAGAGTGTGTGACATAAACAATCACCTTGTTGCAGCATATCAAATGTCAGAATTTTGAGTCCCTTTACAATTGCGAACACTTGTCTTTCGACAAATTTTTAGTTCACCTCATATTCCTTCAGTGTCTGAGAGTGTAAAGCTATTGTATGTTCTCCTCTTCCTTCGTTGTCCTTTTGGGTCAGAACAGTGGTGATGCTTGTCTCGCTACTAAAAACATACATCATGAAGTCTTTGGAAAAGTCTGGATTTACTAGCACAGGGGCCAAAGAAATAGCATCCTTTACCTTCTCGAAGGCTTCTTTCACTTCCTTCATCCATTTGAATAATTGGTCCATTTTTAACATTAGGGCGATTGGCTGGATTGTTCCTACAAAATCGAAGATGAATTTGCTTATGAATTTTACGTTTCGTAGAAAGGATTGAACTCCCTTTTTGTTGACTAGAAGGGGTAGCTCTATGATCACCTTTACCCTTTCAGGATCAATAGAAATCCAATCTCTGGACACTACATGCCCAAGTAGCTTGCCTTGCGGTACGCTGAAAACACACTTTTTGGGGTTTAGGGATACCCTGAACTCTTGGAATTTTTTGAAGACAATCTCTAGATGATCAAAATGGTCATATTTGGATTTGGAAAACATAGTTAGGTCATCTAAATAGATGAGGATTATCTTATTGATTAGTTTGTTGAAGGTGATATCCATTGCCAGCTGGAAGGTAGCTCCCACATTTGATAGGCCAAAAGGCATTTTGGCATATGTGAATGTTCCCCATTTGGTGGTGAACATGGTTTTATACCGATCTTCTTCTTTAACCCAAACCTGATTGTAACTCAAGAACCAATCTAGTAGAGAGAACATTTTTGAACCCACCATGGTCTGCATAATAGATTCCATGGAAGGCATCCGATAATGATCTTTTAATGATTCTTTGTTTAGGTCACAAAATTCTACACAGAGATGAATGTATCCAGTCTTTTTTTGAACTGGCACAAGGTTAATACCCAGGTACTGTGTTTGATTAGAAACATGATCTTTGAGTGGATCAACTTCCCAACCTCTTGTGCCATTAGGGCTTCAATCTTTGGATTGACAAGCCTTTGTTTTTGTCAGACTGTTTTAGCACCTTCCGTGAGTTCTATGGTATGTTGGATGATGTCAGGATCGTATCCTCTGAGGTCATCATAAGACCATGCTACAACTCCCTTGTATTCTTCACAAAAGTGTATCAACCTATCTTTGTTGTGTTGTGGGAATTCTTTTCCAACTTTTAGTTTTCTTCCGCCTTCGACCTCAAGGTTGGCGTAGTCTGCTTGGTTTGCCACAAATTTCCTCCTATTGTTTCTTGCATCATCACAGTTGAACATATTTTTTAGCATGACCAGCCCTTTTGGAAGTTTTTTTGATCTTAATTGGATGATTTGTCCTTCATATGCTTCTTCAATCCTTGGTTGGAGCTGATCGGAAAACTCGCCCAACTGTTGAATGAATGAGGCAATGTGTTCATCACTTTCGAAAAAATTTCAGCTGTGATCATTATTTGGAATGGATGGTCAGATGATTACCCGCACTGAGTGTACATTCTTTATCAAGTCAGAAACAAGATCGAATTGAGATCCTACTATTTCCATGTGATCAACAGCTAAATTTTGCTCCCTTGGTACCATGTGTATGTTAAAATATTTGAAGCTTTCAATGAGGTCCCATACTCTATGTCTATCAAATCACATGTGCACATTTTTCACAGCATAAGTGTTTCTGACTTGATTGATTATAAGTTCAAAATCCTTGAACACTTTTATTTGTTTGATACCCATACACTCTACAAGGCTTAGTCCTTGCACAAGACCCTCATATTTGGCCTTGTTGTTTGAGAAGGAAAACTAAAAGCGAAAGGATCTAGGAATTTTATCATTGTTTGGAGATGTTAAGCATATCCCGACACTAGTACCTACTTTGCATCTTGCACAATCAAAATACAACGTCCATAGCTTTGAATTCTACTCGGCTACAGAGTCATTTGCTATCTTTGGAAACTCTTGATCTTTCTCATGGATGACGTAGGCTCCCAAACTGGTAGCATTATAACTATCAAAAGGATTGGTATCTACACAGTTACTTGAAAAGATTTCTTCAGAATCAGCTTTGTCTTCGATTACCTTTTTATCTTCTTGCAGCTCGCTACTGACGGCTTCTTCCTTAGTGTAAGAGGTATGAGCAGCTTTGGTTTCCTCTCTTGTGGGAGGAGTGTAGGTAGGCTCATAGTTGATCATGGCTTCATCAGCCAAATGCTCTAAATGCATGGATTCTAATACAATCTTCATCTTGGCTCTGTGCTTGGTCTTGAGAATTAGGTGAGACCAATCCAAATAAAGGTATCCACCTATCTTTTTGTAAACTCCCGTGATAGATAGAGGTCGAACATGGGGGGAACGTCAATGATCACGGTATCTTGCGACACCGTGATACTAGGGCAGACAAAAAATGTTAATGAGAGGTTTTTAAAGAGGCCCACCATTTTGACCTTGTTCCCATCCAGCTGCATAACTCCTCTTTTTAGGGGCTCATAGCTAAGTCGTAAGGCTTCAACTATCTTCTTGGGCATGATGGTGCTACTTGCACTGGAGTCAATCATGGAGTTGTGCAAAAAAAATTTCCCTACAATGAGGGTTAGAAAGAAGGGTTTAGGTTTCAGATTCTCCCCTTTTTCCCTCTATCAGAACCTCCTCTACAGTGTTTGCAAGCACTTTGGCTAGAGGTGATGTGTCGATGGTCTTTTTGGAAGATTATTTTATTGGTTGTGCAACTACATCTTTCAGCAGGACCTCTTGTACCAATGACTTATATTATGGAATGGCTAAGATATCCCAGAGGGACACATTAGTAGAATATTTCTTCAATTGTTCCACCACATTGATTGGTGACAAATTTGGAGGCTTTTGTTCCTTTGCCTTGGTGATAACAATTTATTTTCGCACTTGAGGCTCTAGAGCAATTGTAGAAGGGCTAGGGAGTTGGTTTAGAATACTCCTAGGCTATGGAGTGATTGACTCACCTATGAATCTTCTCTTTGATTGAGTGTTATAGGAAAACTGCACCTTTGAGGTCGTCGATGTGGATGCTTCATAAGTGAACACTGCATCATCCCCTTCCATCCATGAGAGGAGGGTATGATTAGGAGCTATGCAACCTTCTTGCTCCAAGGGAATTTCTTGCATTTGAGAGGTGAGGACCACATCCTCCATTTGGGAAGAGGCATATGTACACCCTCTCAAACTTGTTGTTGCACCTTGGTTGCATTGTTCGGCAATTTTCTGTTGTAAATTTCCACGTGGACAATTTTGAGGCATATGAGCATCATCGCAAGGATACCACTAGGGATTGAAATATTCAGTGAGATTGTTCTATCCCATGGTCAGCTCCCTTCTTGTACTTGTCTGAGAAGATCCCAATGGAGTTGGTACTGGTACTATTTAGTTATTTGTTTGAGTCGACAGAGTTGTGCGTGCACCCCCTTGATATTGGTTCTGTTGGTAGGAGGGTTTTTTACCTTGATAACTTTGATAGGTTGGTCTCAGAGGAGTAGCCTAATTGCATTTTATAGTGGTCACTTCATTTTTCAAGTTCCATAACATCTCCCTTATGTCTCTCATCTCGTCTTTTGAAGCGCCAGATGTAGAAGTAGTGTTTTCTTACACACTTGGATATGTGTATATAGATGACAATGTTGGCGTGGTTGTGCTAGTAGATGACATCTCCTAATTAGAAACCGATACTTCAAGGAATATCAACATGAAGGGGAAAGGTGGTAACTTCTCGACATCAATCAGATTATTCTCTGCCTTCACCGCTATGGTGTATGCATCTGGTAATGTGGTTCCGCCAAGTGACTGGATCATCATAGAAATGCCACCGTTGATGGACTTTAAGTAGAACATGAACGCCAGCTCGACCGGTGGTCGGATGGAATTTTGGATTCTTTGCCAAGTTGTATGAAATTGCGTATTGAAATATGTCATGGCTTTAGATGAGGCCTACTTTATTGTTGATAGCTTGTGGTATAGTGAATATTTGTCTCCATCATTCGAGAATCTCTCAAAGAAGGGGTCTTCGAGCTGATCCCAAGTATCGATGGTATTGGTAGGAAAAGTGTGATACCAATCTAGCACTCTCCCTCAGAAAGAAGTTGCAAGCAATCTCAGTGCTACATTTTTATCTGTTACCCCATGCATCGGACATACATCTGCAACATCTTGCAGATGTTCGGATGGTATTCTTAAGCCATCTTCGGTGAACTTTGGAATAGCTTTTAGAGCAGAGGCCGGGATAGGGGCCTATAAAGAAAGTGTTGTTAGGGAAACAAGGGGACTTCCAACATCCCAAGCCACATAATTTTGGTTTGCGATCAAAATTATCACTAGGATCCATAGGTTTTATTGGGTGAGTTTGGGTACGAGCTGTTATTAGTGGGGACACCAACAAGCTAGGTTTATTTTGCGGTTCGCTGCCTAGTAATAGGTTGATGATTTACACACCCTTTTGATTTGGTTATCGTTTTGTGGTCCCATCGAGCGTGCCAGGAAAGAAAAAAACCTATTGATGCCAAAATTTGGCAATGTAACAACCCTCTGTGGGAAACTCAGTCTTAGGGGGGGCCAATTGCACCAAACTGAGTAACCTCAAGATTTTAAAGAAGTCGACTTCTTCTATAACTGGGGTTTTAAAATGGGAAAAGGAAGAAAATATAAAATAAAGGGATCTAACTAAGGTGATGCACCAAGATTTAGATGTGTGGCATGATAAATCTATCTTGAGGATACAACTTAAGGGCCCGTGGGTAGTCTATGTGTTCCAGAATGGAAAAATAAAGATAGAAGCCTAAGTGATTCATTATGTAACATAAAATAACTTCATACACTTTTACTAGAAAGAAGAGTCCAAGACATGATCTAAACCAAAAAACGTGTATTAATTTATAGAATTCTGGGATTGAAACATCTAGTACAATAATGACATAGTAAAACCTATCCAATATCAAAGAAAACAGAAAGGCCAAACAATAGCATAGTTTGTGAGTTCTTTACAATAATTTAATAAACCAATTAAAGGCCTGGTTCTTCTATCGATTCCTCTGCTCAAATCTAAACTAAAATTGGAATCTTTCACTTTGAAAGAAGAAGCAGTATTTATAATGAAAACCCAGCTTGATGAGTAAGCAACAAAAAAGATGCCTTGATTATGAGTAATGATGCATCAGCAATGATTTTCCTTTTTCTGTTACAACCGAAAAGATTCGGGCCATGAACAAGGACATCCAAGGGATGGATGCATCCCTTGCGAATGATGGTAGTGTTCCCAACAGACCAGAGCACTGACACGTGCAAACCATTGATGGTGGTAGTGACAAAACATGGCAACTGGTGAAAGGTTATCACCTTCCTGGCTTTCTCCTGTGATGAAGCCTTTAGAAGATCACATGACAAGCAGTTGGGGCTCGACATGTATCCTTCCCTTGAGTGACGAAGAACCTGCACTGCAAAGAAATGTGGAGGTCTCTAGCATACCGCGCCGAAGGTGGGGTCCACCAAAAAATATGCACAGGCGATGCTACGTGGCATGCGATTGAGGCCCGAAAGGGGAGCAATGCAAAGAGGCACAAAAGATTGTGAACAGTTGACATGTGGAAGCCTAGCGCAAGATTTTTGAAAATCAATCGAAGGAAAACTTGCGAGGAGCACTCGGCTAACACGTGGCAAAATTCACAAAATATTTTTCTCAAATGAGCCCGATATTTCTTTTTCTCATAGAGGTGTGGCCGATACTTAGGCAAAAATAAAACTCACCCAAAGGGAGCTTGGGGATTTTAAGTTCAAATTACCAAATCACCATATTGTGCCCTAGTAATTTTGAGGAAACCATTGAAAAGGTCTAAATCATCAAAATATTTTGCATAGTAAGGGGATTCATTAAACTATATAGAAAAAAAGACCAAGCTTCAAGTTCTAATGACAAACCAAAAATATGGGCAAAGAACAAAAATGTTACCAATGATGGAGTGGTAGATGCACAATTTGTATGAAATGTACAAAATCGTAGCGATCCACAAAACAATGTCCAAATAGCTTAAGTGAGCTACCCTCAAAACAACACTCAATAAAATCAACTCATGTATCCTCAAAATAACTAACAAAACAACCAATAAACAAATCAAGGGTGGGATATTCAAAGAGGGTCGCTGAGGTAGAATAATCAGACTAGGAGAAAATTCAATCCTTTGGAAGAAACCCTTGAGGTAAACTGGTCAAAAATAACCCTATCAAGCTTCCCAATCCTAATAAAAAAACTTATGATGAATCAAACTTCAAACCCCCTTGGTATAATGAGAATGATTGATGTGAATTACACAAGATCAAGGGTCACACAATGAATAACTGTATGAGACTTAATAACATCGTAAAAGACTTAATATAAAAAGGAGAGGTTGACATTGAACATCATCTTTGTCCCTCTAGTAATAGAGACATGGGAATATACAATGATTCACTCCTCGATCATTCTAGAGGAAATGACAAAGGTAAGGGGAAAGATTACCGAAAATCCAACTTCACCTACAACGAAGTCGTAGGAACCATATGTCAAGCCGATCAAAATACCAATGTCGTGACTATACTAGCCAAAAGCCCCAAATGCAATGTGACTACACAAAGAGGAAAAGTTGTGATCCAAGGAGTCCCACTCCCAGCCAAAGTCACCATCAAGCCTTCCACTGACTATAACATTGTTGACCAATTGAAGAAAACTCCAATATTAATCTTTATCCTTGAACTTTTGAAATTATCACTAGCACATAAAGAGATCCTAGAGAAAGATCTCATTGAATCCTCAGTGCCCAACAATCTTAACACTAATCAATTTCAAGTCATGGTTGGTATCATCACTCACCCCATCACTTGGTATTTTTTGAAAATGACCTTCCACAAAGATCCTTCCACAATCAAGCTTTGTATCTCGACATTTGTGTCCATAAAAAAAATCAAGAGAGTCCTAATAGATGGGGGTGCAAGTTTAAACATATGTACCATAAAAATGGAAAAGTATTTGGGATATTTTGATGGCGTGATTGACAAGAACAAGAGTATCACCATAATGGCTTATAATGACATAGAGATAAATTATGAAGGCACAATAAGATTACCAATTCAAGTGGGGCCAACAATAACAAAAACAACTTGTCAAGTATTGGATCTTGAGTTGCCATATAACCTTCTCTTGGGACGTCTGTGGATCCATGCAATGCAAGTGATCCCTTCAATCTTTCACCAATGCTTAAAAAATCCTTACAATGGTAATGAAGTTACAATATTACACCGATCCCAAACCCTTCCATTACTTCTCAAACTTGGAGAAGTACAAAACGCTCCTACAAATACCCAATAATGATATGTCATTCCATTCATATTCCTATGTCGATCCAAAATCACTTGATTCAATCTCAACTCCATTTGCATCAACCTCAACTCCATCTATGTCAATCGATCCTCCAAAATATGAAGTCATGATCTAGGTGCTTGACAAGGGCTATGGAGAATACCATTTTAAACAATCCTTCTACATTGGGGAGCTTCCCCCATCACCAAAACCCTATGGGTGACCAAAGGAAATAAAGCATGTACAAGATATCACATATGAAGTCAACCCACTATATTCACCAAGTGGGGAGACATGAAGGATGAAGTGGTATTCGAAGAGGACCTCTCATCATGGGTCTATAAAGAAGAACAAGAGGAATAGGAATAATTACATCCCCTTCTAATGGATATTAGCAAAAAAGATTATTAGATAGAAATAAATATGGGATACACTAGGAAAGGTGGCCTTGGTTTACATGAACAAGGCATAAGAGAACCTATTGTAATAGAACAATGCAAGAAGAACATGGGACTAGGTTATGATTCAATAGATGTGGTAACCCCAAACATTGGAACTTCCTCTTACCAGGAGATAGCTTCTTCTACCATATTTAAGACATCAAATAACTACCATCTTATGGATGATGACCTAACAATCACAAACCTATTTAAAAACTTTGGCATAAATATCATCACATTCAGACCTACAATTGAGGACTACCATACTAAAATAGATTCCAATGAATGGGAATGGGGAGTCTTGCACTTTTGGTGACTATGACCTAGATACCCTTTGGGACCTTGATAACTCTGTTATCCTTACCTTTTTCCCATCCACATCGACCATAAGATTTTTTGATAACAATGATAACTTACCCTTACATCACCCATAATTGATCGATTGGGATCAACAACATCACGCACTTGTTGTGGACCTATTCCAGAACAACAAAGCTATTGTAGAGTTCATGGGAATTCAATAGGATTTCCATCAAGGAGATCAAGAAGATGATTTTTTTATAGAAATAGATCAAGGAACATACTTTGGAGGGGAGATTTCATCCTCCAGTCGTAAAATTGAAATAAAAAATCTAAAAATAAAAATGAGATCCCTAAGGGAAAACCACAATGTAGTTCTATCGAATCATGAAAAAGAAAAAACAAAGGACATATTTGAGGGTGAAAACCTCACTGAGGCACCCGAAGATGGAGGATTCAATCTCCCCATTACAAATTATTAGGAACATTTAGCGGCCTTGGTAAAAGGTTTTGAACCCATCAACATTGGAACAACAGAGGTGCCTAAAGTAGCATAACATGCAACTTCCTTAGATCCTAAGGAAAAAATCAACTTCATGGCATTCATCAAGGAACGTAAGATCAACTTCACCTTGACATATGCATATATGCCTAGGCTAGATCCAGCTTTAGTAGTACACCATCTAACAATATTCTCAACATAAAAACCAATTAAATAAAATCTTCAAGAGATGCACCCATAGATAGCACTGTTAGTCAAGGTGGAGCTTCAAAAACTACTAGATGTGGGATTCATTAGACCCATTGACTATCCTGAGTGGGTATCCAACCTCATACTGGTATTGAAAACCACTAGGGGCATACAAATATGTATAGACTTTAGAGATATCAACAAAGCATGCCCTAAGGATGACTTCCTCCTTCCCAATATTGACATCATAGTGGATTTAACTACTGGTCATGAAATGATTTCATTAATGGATGTCTTTTTTGGGTACAATTAGATAAAGATAGCCCCTGAAGATCAACACAAACAAACTTTTACTTGTGCTTGGGGAGATTTTTGTTGGAACGTCATGCCATTCGACCTGAAGAATACAGGAGCCACATATCAAAGAGAGATGACTACCATTTTCCATGGCATATTGTACATCACCATGGAGGACTATGTAGATCTATTGGCTAAATCAGTCACAATACATGAACACCTGGCTAACTTAGCTAGGATATTTGACAAACTAGAGGAATATAAGTTGCATCTAAATCTAAAGAAATGTGTGTTTGACGTAACATCTGGGAAATTTTTGGGATACATTGTATCAAGAAGAGGTATCAAGGTGGATCCTACTAAAGTCAATCCTATGCTGAAAATGCCTCCCCCGAGAACTTTAAACAATGGCATAGTCTATAAGGCAATCTTCAATCTATTAGAAGGTTCATTTCATAACTAGTAGATAAATGCCATCCATTAACACACCTCCTCCATAAAGATGTAACATTCAAATGGGATGAAAGTTGTGTACAACAGTTTGGATAACTGAGAAGGGGGGTGAATCAATTATTATAAAAAAAATTCTTATCCTTAATTAATTCAAAGAAAACCCAAATCAATCAGATAGCAATTAAACATATATGAACATGAAAGCACTTAACAACACCATGCACAAAGAAACCCAGAATTTACATGGAAACTTAAGATAGGAAAAACCACGGAGAATGCTAATTCTCAATTATAAAATGCTAGTTAAGGTGACATTGCTTAAGGTGATTTTTACAAGTGCTCACTACAAGTAAGGCTCACTTCCAGTGGGCTCATTTCCCGACTATTATAGCCAAAGATAAAAAAAGGCTCACTACCTTCAAAAAATGGCTCACTTCCAGAAGAATGGTGAAAAGGGAACCCACCACAAAAATAATTGTTACCAATAGTCACACTAGAAGAAAATCTCTATTTGTTATCTTCGGTATACTTTCACACAATGAATGTATTTTCATATTCGCATTCACCACACTTACTTTCATCGAACTGAATCAACTTTTACTTATACCATTTTATGCCTTCATAATCTTCCTGAGTCAGCCAAACACAATTCCATTTCATGCTTCCATAAACTCCTAAGTCGACTAAACACAATTTGAATTAGGTCACCACAAAAACATTTCCATGGTGGAAGGGAATGAAATGTGGACCACACATAACCTCCTTGCTCAAATCAACATGGTACATATTAACCATGATATCTGGAACCAAGGAGTAGGATATACACATTACAATGCAAGCAATATTCTAGGAAACACTAGCCACTTTCCAAATAAGTCCAGACCCAAAAGAGTGTATCTCATTATGTTGCAAAATGTATGGGACTAGGACAAGCATGACCAAAGATAGATCATCATAGCACAACATTCAAATTATACCAATCTAGATCACCAAAGCAAAAAAAATGAACCTTAATCAATCAACCAAGATATGTTGACATCAATGACAACCATTAACAACAATAGTCAACAACATCACATTCCAACAATCTCCCCCTTTTTCACTGATGACAACATTCATCAATGACAAACCAAACAACTCAACAACATCAACATTATCAAGGAACATTTTTTCTTCTCCCCCTTTGACATCAAGGACAAAGGGAAAATGCTCCCCCTAAGAAACTTACTCCACCCCCCCCTATGAGGAAGCCACCAAGCATTGATCTAAAAATAGTGAGCATATAATACCCTAGACCAATGCACACCCTGGTGTAAATTATTGTAGACCCAAAGGGGGCAGAACCCCTAACTTTTTCCAGAGATACTCAAAAGTATCTTTACTCAACGATTTTGTGAAAATACCTACAATTTTCTCTTTTGTGGGTACATATTCAAGTCTTACCTCATTCTCCAATACCTTCTCTCTCAAGAAGTGATATTTGATGGATATATACTTTGTTCTAGAGTGTTGTATCAAATTCTTGGAAATGTTTATTGCATTGGTATTATCACACATTATTGAGATCGGTTCATCAAATGATATGCCAATGTCCTTCAACATTTGTTTCATCCATAGTACCTCAATGAAACATGAGGATACTACAATGTATCCAACTTCAACAGTAGATAAAGATACAAAATCGTGTTTCTTGCTTGACCAAGCAACCAATCAGGAGCCAAGGAAATAAGCTCCACCACTTGTGCTCTGACTGTTACCAACACACCCAACCCAATCAACATCAATATAGGTTGTCAAAGTGAAATATGAATCCTTTGGATACCATAGCCCGATATCTTTTGTACCCTTCAAATATCTAAAGATCATTTTTACTGCAACAACATGTGATTCCTTTAGTTCTTACTAAAATCTAGCTACTAAACAAACAACATACATAATGTCTGGTCTATTAGCAGTCAAGTATAATAATCCTCCAATCATTGACCTATACATACTTGCATCAACTTTAGGTGAATCATCTTCTTTTTTCAACTTACATCTGGTAACAATAGGTGTACAAACCGGTTTGGATTTCTCTAACTCAAACTTCTTCAATAATTCTTTGGTATACTTGGATTGGGAAATGAAAATTCTTTTGCTATTCTAATTTACTTGCAATCCAAGAAAAAAACTCAACTCACCTATCATAGACATATCAAATTCTTTCTACATTTCATCTATAAATTTTCTGCACATATCATCATTTCCTCCAAAAATTATGTCATCAACATAAACCACAACAATCAATATTTGATCTAAGTGAATTTTGTAGTATAAATTACTATCAACAGATCCCTTTTGAAATCGTTTTCCAATCAAGTACTTGTCTAATCTACCATACCAGGCTCTAGGAGCCTACTTCAATCTGTATAAAGCTTTCTTCAACCCGCAAACAACATTTGGGTCACTTCCAAACTTAAATCCCTATGGTTTCTCAATGTAGAATTATTCCTTCAGTTCTTCATTCAATAATGCATATTTTACATCCATTTGATAGATTTTGAAATCCTTAAAAGCTGCAAAATCTAGGAATATCCAAATCGCTTCCATTTGGGAAACAGGGGCATATGTCTCTTCAAATTCAATACCTTTGATCTAAGTGTAACCTTTGCAAACCAATATTTCCTTGTTTCTCATTACCTTTCCATTTTTGTCCAGCTTGTTCTGAAATACCCACTTTGTTCCAATCACATTTTTGTCTGTCGATTTGGGCACAAGTTCCCAAGTCTGATTTTTCTCTATTTGATCAAGCTCTTCTTTTATTGCCTTCACCCAATTCTGATCATTGCTTGCTTCTTCCACAATCTTTGGCTTAGTTTTTGAGAGTAGAAATAGTAACACTTGCTCTTGGGCTACTTTGCTTCTTATGATGATTCCTTTATTTTTATCTCCTATAATCTGTTTTTTTGAACAGTTTCTTTGTACATACCTTGGAGTTTTGGTTGAAGTTGTTAGAGCCTCCTTTGTCTCTTCTTCTTTCTTATCCTTTTCTTCTTTTTCATCTGAGTTATCTGATTCATATTCAATATGCCTGTCAGTATTTCTTTCAACATCTTCATCTACTTTCACATTCACACTTTCAACTATCTTGTTTAATCTCTTGTTGTAACACCGATATGCTTTGCTTCTTGTAAAGTAACCCAAAAATATACCTTCATCGGCTCTATTGTCAAACTTTCCAAGATTATCCTCATCTCTCTGGATGTAGCATTTGCTTCCAAATGTTTTGAAGTACTTTATTGTGGGAGGTCTTCCACGCCATAGCTCATATGATGTCTTTCTATATTTCCTTTAGAACAATACTCAATTAAGAGTGTATATTGTTGTGTGTATCACTTCTCTCTAGTAGACCTATGGTAAACCTACTTCCATGATCATTATTCTATCTACTTCTTGAACTGTCTGATTCATTCTTTCCACTACACCATTTTGTTATGGTGTTCTAGGGGCAAATAGTTGTCTTTTAATGTCATGTTTCTCATAGAACTTGTTGAGTTCATTAGAAGTGAACTCTCCTCCTCTATCAGATCTCAAACACTTGATTCTCCTATCAACTTGCAAACTTCTTGTTCTGGTTGGACCACATAGGTCAATGTGTACAAGTTCCAACAATTTGGTATATGATGCTTCTTTTCCTCAAAATGTTCCTTTGGTCTATTCTCCTTCTTGACATCCTTTGCAGATAATATTTTTTGGTTTGGTTAGTCTTGGAAAATCTCTGACTGCCCTTGTTGAACTTAACCTTACCAAGCTGTCAAAGTTGATATGACACATCCTTCGATGCCAGAGCCAACTATCATTGCTCTGAGAAAATGGGCATCTCTTTGTAGCTCCTTCCAATTGATACATATTCCCACTTGTTCTTTTTTTTGTTGTAATAACAATTTTGGAACTCTTCCAGATCTCAAACCCATCATCGTGAAATACAACATTATAGCCATTCTTGCACATCTATTCAACACTAGAAATATTATGATATAAACCCTTCACATAGTAAACATTGTCATTGTTGTGTTTTCCATCAAAGCTAATAGAACCAATTCCAACAATATGTGTTGTTTTATCATCTCCAAATCTAACAAAACCTCCATCATATTTCTCAAGCTTTAAGAACTTACTTTTATCATCGGTCATATGTTTCGAACATCCACTATCAATCAACCATTCATCTCTATTTGTTTTGACAAATAATGCAACTTCAGTGTTATCATTAGCTTCTGGATAGATATTAGAGATATCAGATCTAGGTTTATCCTTTTCTACTAAAAAAAAACAATCCTCATGATCTGATTCATCATCTGAAATATTGGCATTCTCATTAACATAATAGGCCTTCTTATTGATCTTTTTTTTTTTTTAATCCTTGTTCTTTTCTCCAGACACTTATTTTCCAAATGACCAATCTTCCCACATCTAAAGCATTTAAGAGGTAGCATACCTTTTTCCTTATCAATATGTTTCTTTAGTTTTCTTATGAAGTTTTCTTCCAACTCATCTGAAATTTCACTATCTGGATCATCTTTTTTTTTGTGGATTTGAAGGCTATTTCATATTTCTCCTTTTCTTTTCAAATTTTCTCATCTCAAATATCGTCAAGGTGCCAAATAGTTGCTCTCTGATTAATTTATTTGGATCATAAACTTCCTCAATAGATGAGATCTTGTCACTGTAGCTCTCTGGTAGGGTCATCAAAATATTCTCCATAACCCTTCATTTGTCAGAGTGCCTCCTTGATTTTTGACTTCAATTATTGCACTGAAAACTCTTTGAAAATAGCTTGCTATATCCTCACCTTCTTTCATCCTCAAGTTTTCATATCTACGCTTAGCTGTCAACTTCTTTGATAATTTGACTCTATCATTTCCTTCATAGATTTCTTTCAACTTTTCCCAAACATCATAAGTAGTTTCCAATAAAATAAATTTTGTTAACTCAGTCTTATACAAAGCACCAATATTTCATACCTTACCTTCTCATTCTGTTCATAGGCTGAAATCTCATCCGCACTAGAAGGACCATTTTTCGGTTCAACATATTTTGTCTCAACAACTTTCCAGGTTTTGTACATGTGTCTATATGTGTCCACAACACTAGCAGCTTTGGGAGCTCTACTAGCACAAAAGAACAAGGAATTTACTACATTAGTTGTACCCCAGTTGGCTATGAGATGAATTACACACTCATTGAACGAGCATGTCTATTAGTTTTCTTCGCAACATAAAAGCTTAGGCATTACATGTTAAATAGACAAATCAAGTTGATATCTAAGATAGACCCCTTGAAATATCTATTGGAAAATGCATCTTTTACTAGAAGAATCGCTAAGTGGGTCATGATAGTTAGCAAATTTGACATAGAATATGTCGATAGAAAAACCATCAAGGGACAAGTGATAGTAGACCAGTTAGCAAAAGCGCTTATTGAAGATCATCAATCACTCATAGCATAATTTATAGATGAGAGAATGACTCAGGGGCTGATATCCTATTTCTCACACCACAAGGAAATACTATACCAAAATCCTACAGGATTACCTTCCCCTGTACAAACAATATAGCCAAGTATGAAGCACCGATCACTGGGCTGAAAATGATCGTGGAATGGAAAATCAAGGAACTACATGTTTATGGTGACTCCCAATTGGTCATAAGGAAGGTCAACATAAAATATTAGACTAAAGATGACAAGTTCATTCCATACAAGAGAATGGTGGACAGTTTCAAGTAGTATTTTTTGGTCGTCATCTTTTAACAAGTCCCAAGGGTTAACAATAAAGTAGTTGATGATATGGTTGCTATCAGTTCACTCCTAGACATACCTAAAAATTTTCCTAGATATGAATTCCTAGTAGAATGATTGCTTATACTAGCATTCAACATCTCAAAATCCAAACTAGTGTGTGATGTTTGTTCTGACTTGCCTTGGTATGAAAACAAATTCACCTATATCTAGCACGGAATCATATCACCCCACCTAACATCTAATCAAAATAAATCCTTCATCCATTGAACTTCTTAATTTACTATCCTTGGAGATACCTTATACTATCAAAGTCTCGATGGTATATTACTCTGATGTCTTAATGTGGAAGAAACAAAAAATGCCTTACAAGAGGTACACGAAGGTGTTTGTGGATCTCACTCTAGCAAACCTAACCTAGTCCAAGAGATACTTCGAATAGGGTACTACTAGCCATCAATGGAGCAAGAAGAAGTTAATTTTTCCAAGAGGTGTCATCAATGCCAATAGCATGGAGATCTTGTACACACACCCACACAAGAGTTGTGGCCTATCACTACTCCATGGCCTTTCTCTCAATAAGGGACTTTACCTAATAGGAAACATATCATCGACCTAATCTAATGGGATCAAATTCATCATCACTACTACGGAGTACTTTACAAAATGGATAGAGGTTATTCCTTTAACCTATATCACAAGAAAACAAATAGCTAAATTCATTCTTAACTATGTAATCTTTCAATATGGCATCCCACAAACTATCATAATAGATAATGGAACTCTGTTTAAGAACCAAGATGTATGTGATCTATGCTCAAGATTCTCTCCAACATCGCTTTTCAACTCCATATTATCCCCAAGGAAACGACCAAGTTGAAGCATCCAATAAGACCATCTTGAAATCCTACAAAAAAAAATTTAATGATATCAATCATGACTAGCACCTACAACTAAACCCAACCTTATGAGCTTATAGAACTAGCATCCACACACCTACAAGTGCAACTCCCTTTTCCTTGGTCTATGGATCCAAAACAATACTACCTATAGAGAATGAAATCCCATCCTTGAGAGTATCATTGAAGGACCTTGTGAGCAAGGAAGAGTATCGAGTATCCAAACTTAATGAGTTCAAACTCCCAGATGAAAGATGATTGAGTCATTAAACCATCTATAGGCCTATCAAAATCGACTCAAGCAAAGCTACAATAAGAAAATAAAAAACAGGAACTTGCAAATCAATGACTTGGTCCTAAAGGAAAATTAGAAAGTCTAGTTGAATCAAGATGGGAAAGGTAATTTTGAACCAAACTAGCTAGGTCCCTACATTATTATAGTAAGCTACAACTCTAGAGCATATCAGTTAGCTACGTTGGAAGGAGAACCTCTAACCGAACCTCTTAAAAATAGTCATCTTAAGAAGTTCTACACCTAAGTGTATCAAAATATCCCAGGAAAAAAATAAAAAAAAGCAAAAAAAATCATCAAAAATCAAGAAAATAGTAAAGAGAAATAAAACATCCTTTAAAGTGAAAACCACCTTGTGGTGCTTCTAGGACTGATACTATAGTGAAAACCTGACAAACATGCCCTACGTTTGAATAAGACTTGCATCCTCATCTATCAGCACTATCCATCAACTATCACATCCACTCCACCCATCACTATAATAAAACATGCACCCAACCATGGCTCAATAACTAATCAAGTGTTGAACCTTGTTGCACCATGTCTATCCCCCATCTATTTTATCCACCTATCCTTAATAAAATGTAATCCTATTCCAAACTAGGGGCAACATCCTAAACCTGGTAGTGGATTGAATCCTTGTTAAATCCTATCACTTTGCAAAAAATTATCAAAACAAAATAAAAAAACATCCAAAAACACTTCAAAATCCAAAACAAATTCGTAAAGCACAAAAATCCCAAAAACATCATAAGTCATCTCCGAACACGCTATGTTGAGTCAAAATAAGTGAACTATGAGCCTCTATGTGTATAGCGTAGGCAATACCATCATTGAAGAGCCCCTAAGGCCCTAGGTTAGTCCCCCTTAGGTGTCCCTTTTGGTCTTTAAAGTAGGTCAAAAATCCGAACAAAACCATTCAAATATTTGATCAAAATCCAAAAATAGACAAATAACTTATCAAAATACAAAAACATTAGTAAAGAGTCAGAAAACTCCAAAAAACAATGTCACTCAATACAATCAAACTATGATGTCTTTGCATTCATCACATGGTAAAGGTCAGCATTGATAAGCCCCCGAGGCACTAGGTCATTCCCTTTAGGTCCCCCTAATTATCTCTAAATCTCTTAAAAACAACAAAAACAACATCAACTAACCTCTAAAGCACAAAAATATTCAAAAAATCTCAAAAGTACTAACTTCGTTATCACCTATGTGTAATAAACTTTCCATTCATAATGAACAATTGCCTTCAACCTTTGACAATGCAATCAGCAAACAGTGAAATCCAAAACTTTCAACCAAAGAAACAAAACGATTGGATCATCATTAGACTAAAAAAAATGCTTAAGTATGAACTACCCTACCTTTTGAAAATCATCATCAACATCTTGACATATGTCTTAATGGATAAAACATTCCTATAATAGACAACATTGATGGGTAAACATCATGAAACATCAAAACAACTATGGCAAGTGATACAACAACATTGTTTATCTTCTTATGATCTTATCTTTGTGATTTATCTTATTGTCACATTCCCAAGATCTCTTGAGGATGTCCATAAGGATTTAGAAAGGAAGGAATGGGGCATTGATCATTGATTTTTTGTCTACTCTGTCTGTTGAATATTTTTGCAATACTACCACGGAAAATACTTGTGTTGTTTTATGTATAATTTTTTTTTTTTGGGATAATTTGTGTAAGTCAATGCATGTTAGGTACTCCATACCTTTATGTGTAACTACTATGAAATGTTTTGAAACTTCTCACCCATACACTCGAACAGGGTTTTCGTATGTCTAGTATGAGAAATAATACTCCTTGTTTGGTCCACGCAATAGATATAAAGCCACCTTGGTCATTAATACCTAGGTGCATCATGTCTATCTGCTATATCAATAAGGATTACTTAAGAAACTATGAAGCCTCCATGAAAGAAAAAAAAAACTCGTCAATGCTTATAATCACATATCATCAAGGTATAACATAAAACTAGGTCATCATAATCAGGATCCAAATATTTTTAGAAGATTAGATCAATCGTCAAAACACTTCTATCTATCTCTAATCATACTAACATATCTTTTGACTAAAATTTGCATCCTACATCACAAAGTCATTAGTACCACATGCATCATGCTTCCACAAACTCATCAATGCTAATCATGTTCATCATATAAATAAAACATCATACGTCATAACATAATCCATCATAAACATGTATAAACCATCCATCCATCCATATTATATAATTACATCAAAAGAGTACAAAATCATGAACATATAATCATAAATCATCCATACATATAAGCACATGCATAAACATCTCATAATACATATATGCCACAACAAAAATGGTATTCTCATATATCATCAAAAATGGGAATATCATGTACATCATTGAACATCATGTGTGATATCAAAATTTAAAAAAAAATGTGGATCCTTAGATGGACTGATGAATGTATATACAAAAATATAGGTCTACATATGTCTTTGGTACAAACATAAAGATCATGAAAAATCACACATCAACCCTACTAGCCATCCTGAGGAGGGGATTTATGCTACTGCTAACTATGAATAGGAGATGGCTGCAACTGTTTGATAAACTATCCTCTTGACTTTGCCCCCGTGGCACTACTAGGCTCACCAAAACAAGGACGCCTTTGCACTCTCGATACAAAAGCCTCATACAAAGTCTGGTAGTAGGTCCTCTCTATGATAAGTCAATCCCTCTCACTCTAATGTTGTAACCTCTCTAAATCTCTCTCCTATCTAAGAGATTCCCACTTGGCTCGAAGATGGTCTCACTCAGCAATGATGGTAGCCAACTATACCTCGAGAGCCTATCATTGGACTACCTTTGCATCCCGATTTTGGATTGCCTAATCCTTCTTGGTTATAAGATAAGCAATACTTCCAGCCATATCTCCCTATGGAGGAGGTCCATGTAGGCTCTGTTGTTGTTGATGTTGATCTTGACCATCATGCTATTGATGGCCATCGCCCTGCCCATCTTGAAGATGTTTATGCTTCTCATGGGTGGTCCTAAGCCTATGTCAATCCTATCGACACCCAACCATACCTCCTCTCCTCACCCCTAGGATCAGGTCTCTAGCTGCTCCTCTTGCAAGAATAGTAAATTGCAATGGCCTATGCCGTGCCCACCATTTGTCATACTCCTTAATGGTCCTTGGATCATGAAGATCCATTGCCCATCCCCATCTGAATGGTGCCAACGCTCTAAAATCTACAACTACCACCTTGGAATCAACACGAAGACCCCATGTAGTCTCCTCTCTAGTGGTCCATCCAAAAATGGCCATATAGTCATTGGCCAAGCGAGTTCGGTGCTCATCAAACTATCTAAGTACCCTATTTGGAAGATATCTCTCCAAAATGATATCAACTCGACCAATCAAAAATTGTGTCTTCTTACAATAAACCACCTGCTCCTATTCATCCAACCAAGCCTCAGAATCTTTGTATGACTGCCATGTAAAGTTTGTCATTTCATCAAAAATTGCTCTCCAATAAGACAATCTACCTAGTTGAGTGCAATGTAGGTAATCAAAATACTGGTAAACATAGAGATCATGAGAATCCCTATCTCGCATACACTCTAGCCAAGTGATAGCAATCCTCTCTCGAGCCCAAAAATGTAGTAAACTGACACCAACTGATATGCTACTACCATCCTTGTAAAAAACCTCATACATATCTTTATAAAAATGGGCCAATACACACTAACCCCAAGCATATGTTGTCTCATGCTCCATCATCTGCTCTATCGCAATGTCCCAACCAATAGTAAACCTCTTATCCCTCCTATCGAGCATCAAGGGACCAATAATCAAACCTATCAAGACAATGACCATCAGGTATGCATCATCCACAAAGGGAGCCAAGTCAATCTTGAAGTCAACCACCTAAATCTATTGAACACCAAGTAACCTCTAACTAGCCATTGTACCCCTCCTGACATCATAATCGATCAACTCTCCATGGATGGGGATCCTCAAAATCCTCTAGACATCCTCCAAGGTAACAGTACAATCTCTTGTAGGTAGATGAAATGAATAGGTCTTTGAATACCACCTCTCGAACAAAAGCAGTCATCATAGCCCGATGAGACTTGATAGCTGGCATATAGGCTATATATCGCAATCCGACGACATCAAGGAAATCTCTCTCAAGCACCTGAAAAGTGACTAACCCATCTATAATCCAAGGTCTCCGCTCTCGCATGAATAAATGATGTAAGACAGCTTGCAAGCAATCAACCCACAATGCCAAAATTTTGGTATAAAATCATGTTGAGAACTTAACTCTGTAACTAAACATTCCAAATCAGTTATTTTGAGAAATACCACACTTTTTATAGGGCGATAGTAATTGTTCTTGACAATAGCAACTATCCTTGGTGATAGCACACCTATTTAAGAGGTGATAGCAACCATATTTTTCAAAAGCATCCAAGACCCTAAAAACCCTAACACGCAACCAAATTTAACAAAAGCAGTCATTCAATAGCAACCATCTTTAGCAAAAGTGATTATATTTTGTAAAATCAACCATATTTCTCAATATAAACCATAAAAAGACAACAATAGTGTCCATATCACGTCAATAGTGTAGTTTTTCCTAAACTACCGCTATTGCCTAGTCTAAGTTTGAACATTAATTACACAAACAAAAAATTGACGAAAGAAAAAATCATACACATACTGCAATCCCTACGCTGGTTGGCCATATGTACTACTTAACCGTGTCTACTTTATGTGGTGCTCCTAGAACTCAAGGCATTGTGAATCGACATTTACAGATGAAAATCTCTAAAAAAACTCTAGAGGCAAGAGTCTCTCAACTCAAAGTGTACAAATGAGAGGTAATTTGACCCTAATTTCCATTTTACCCCCCCTTAAACCCTAATTTTTACCCTTAGACCCCTTTTAGGTCAATTTTAGGAACACTTATGACCATCTGAAACCCTAAACGTGAGCCCTAGGGCCAAAATTATCATCCTCTATGCATCTTAACTACTTCAAAACTTAGTCACGAGCCCGACATGAAAAGTAATTTTTCTGGCTGACCTCTTGAGGGGGCAGCCCTGAGTCTTATCATACTGCCAATCACCACTAGGGCATAGTGGGGCATATTAAATTTTTCAAATCTTAATTTGAACATTGAATTCTTTGAAATAATGTAACCAACACATTATGTCAAAAAAGGGCTAAATGTAGAAATGTAAAAATGGATTAACACATCACATATCTGAAATTGCATTTTTCCATTATGAACATTACTATCATTATCACTATTACATATCACTTCATTAACATTATTAATCCCCTTGTTAACATCATTTGCATTATTAACCCTATTTTCCACTATTAATTAAATAGTCACGAATTATTTCATTAATTCACTATGTCATCACCTAATTTAACCTTATTCCTCCTAATTAACTAAATAAACACAAGTTATTTAATTATTTCACTAACATACCATATTCATCTAAATTAATTAAATTGTTATCATTAGTAATTTAAGTAAGCTACTATCCCTTCTTCAAATTTGAATAGTTAAATCAATTATTCAATTTCCCCAAAATCACTCAACATGGTCAAATAAATAAACATGTCTTTATTTATTAAAGTCAAACACAACTTGCACGTTCCTACTAAACATTAATTAATTATGAAATTGATTAATACATCCTCGCATATCTTGATTGAATAAATCATGACCACTAATTTCTCAAGCTATTCACAAACCCACTAATTTCGCTAATCCCACTAAACACTCAAACTATCTTCTTCAATCCCACTAATCATTCAATCTAAACCCACTAATTATCCAATTAAATCCCTTAATTGGATCAATCAGATGAGTTAACTGGTCAATCTATTTCTTCTCAACGGTTCTCAACCATTGATCGTGATCTTCATTGTTGAATCCTGGCCGATCATCTAAAACTTGAAAATCTATAAAACAACCTTTTTCCTTCTAAAAAAGGATCAAGTATAATTTGGAGAATTTGTGGAGAGGTCATGTCAAAGTGGCTATTGAAGCACATTGAGCAAATACTTTCATTCTAAATCACCATTACAACTTCCTTTGAAGCTTTTGCAACATGAAGGCTTTGTATTGATTAAGCAATTCAACATCTATTATCAATACAAATATACTCCAACATGGGATGGTAAAATTGTAATATTTGAATCCGTTTATTTTTTTTCATTTATGCTAACATTTTTTTTTTTAATTCATTGTTTTACAATCACATTTCATGAGTAGGTTTGGATTTATCTTGTTTTGATTTCAATTGATTTGTTTTCAATGTTATATTTCATCGATCCAATTCCCTCTTACACAACAAGACTTCAAATCAAGCATCCAACTCTCCTTAAAGGTGATGCGTACAATGACTTCAATTTATCAAGAAATGTAGATCTTAGTGGAAAGTTGCAACAATTGTCAATATGTCACTTTTTTATTCATTTTCCTTTGCCCAATAGAGGGTAATCACTTTTATATCATCATAGTCCTTATAGAGGTAGAAATACCAAAATGAAGTTTGACTTAAGCAAGCCCCTATCTAGCACAACCCTTTTCCCTCTTCCTTGTGTGCAAGTTATAGATCTAAAGAGAATTTGGGAAAGTATTGAAGACCTAATTGCTCATTCAAGCATTCAATCCTCATAAGTCAACAAATTAGGGAAAGTGGAATTTATCAACAATAGGCAAATTTTCGACACTCAGTACAGAAAGGAAGAGCCTATAGACAGGGATCAACTGAGATCTGAATTTTGTTTTTGGTCTACATTCTCAAGTCTAGGGCACCAACGCCCTTGTCCAACCAGATCAAGCTCAAATTTACATGTCAAGTTCCTTTGTGTCTGCACTTTGCTACTATGTACTTTGTTTTTTATTTTTTATTTTGTGTTCTCTTGAAATCATAACAGTCTGATGCATTTTCATAATTGACCTAGGTATATACTTGCATCTTCAAATTTAGTTAATTATCAATCAATCAATCAACTCCCCAATGAAAGAACCAAAACCATGATCCACCATTTTGGGCTCTTCCATTGAGGTTAGTAGCCAAGTGGGTTGTGTGATCATTTTTTGTTCCTTCCATTATGATGTAGAAGGTGTGATTTAGACCCTAGATCCCCTTTTCCTACATCCTAGGTTGCTCAAAAGGAGTTGGTATGAGTCTCATTGTTGTGCTCACAAGAGTTTGCATTGGTCTCATGATATGCTTGTATGAGTAGAATATTTGTAATCAACTAGCAATATAAAATATATATGTTGATTGAAATATTGATTGTGTTTCACCTATACATATTTTATATGTTCTAGTATACTGATTGAAATAACATAAGAATTTAATATCATTTTAATATAAGAGTTTAATATTCACAAAATTTGCATCTTTGATGCTTGACAAATGATGATCCTTTTATTTTGGTATGAAGAATAATAAGATTGGCATATATAACAATGGCGATAAGATAATGTAGAAGAGAGACTACACACAACATGAGATGTTTGTAAACCAAGATGCCTTAATACCCAATATATTTAGTAATAAAATAAAACCTTAAAGTAAGGAAACACTATAAAATACTCAGAGAAGAAGTCAGTCTACATTGATATCTTTGAGAAATCCCAAGCACAATACCATACAACACAATGAAGGGATGACATAATGAAGGGATACAACACAATGAAGGGTTATGATTTACCGGTGACTACTAATTGGAAGATCTCTTTGCTGCCTTTTGAGATTGTTAAGACCAACATCAATGCTATATTGAATACTAAGTGGAAGCCCCCATCCCCAGGGTAGGTTAAAATTAATTTTGATGGGGCGGCTAAGGGTAACCCTAGGCTTGTAGGTTGTGGGGGGTGTTTAGGAATGAGGATGGCAAATTCATGGGCACAGTGGTAGTCTCATTTGGAAACCAGACCAATCACTGTGTGGAAGCCGAAGTTGTGTTCATTAACATTAAGTATGTGTTGGATATGGGCTACTCCAAGCTTTGGGTTGGGGGAGACTCCCTCAATATTGTTAACTACCTACTTGGCATTTAGATGCCAAGTTGGGAAATTGATCAACTGATCGAGTATTCTAAAATGATGCTAAGATCTTTCGAAGATTATCGTATCACACATATCTATAGGGAAGGCAACTTCCTGGCGGATTTCTTTGCTAAGAAGGCTGCCAGACTTCATAATTCTAAAGCATGGGAGGAGTACTCTCTCCTTCTCGAGGATTCCAAAATTTTATTATGAAATGATGGCTATGGTTGAGCTCATAATCTAGGATGTTCATGTTATTATTTCCTGTATTAACAACACACTTTGTGGGTGGTGTTTCACCTGCTTTTTGTTTGTTGTGTGTTTCTCTTATGGGGTTTCAATTTATGGTGACAGTGGATATGGGGGGTGATCGGAGCAGAATCAAACCTTTTTCCTATGAAAGATGGAGGAATAAATGCAACACATGGAAAAATTTAGAGCATGGACATTTCACGCCCTATCTCAAAAAGCTTCACGGCCATGACCCCAAGGCCTCTATGGATTTTGTCTGCTACTGGCATGATAGAAGGTTACAGTTTAAGGGATGGAGTTTGTGATCAATGAGGAATTTATTGCCTCCATTACTGGGTTGTTGATGGATGACCAAAAGTGTTTCAAGGAAAGAAAAAGTGATGATGACACCATGGGCCAATTCTTCAAAGACAATGAACAGAAGAAGCTAATAAAGTTGTCCTCATGGGGTTACGAATGAAATTCTCTAAAGAGGAATTGGGCTGATGTAGCGGAGGTTATTATGCGGTATGTTACCCTAGACGGTCGCTATACTGTCATTTTAGGGCACCATTTCACTTTGTTGAATCATTTTCGACATGGCTTACATGTTTCATTTCCTTTCTTTCTTCTATCTTCATTAGAAGTGTCAGTCTATGCTCATTTGAAAAATAGAAGAGCTCATGTTCTTCATGAGGGCCTCATACTGCTCATAATGGAGCATGTGAAAGCCCATATTCTTGCCAAGTTAGTCAAAGGAAAGGAGAAGGCTATAAGTGAGGAATCGCTCCCCATTGGTTTGAAAACCAATGTTGATGGTGAAGTTGAGTGGAATGAGGAGGAGGGTGATTCATCATCCCCTATGGCGGCCCCCTCTAAGAAAAGAAAGAAGGGGAATCTTAAGAGAAAGAGTATTGCCAAGAGGCTTGTGTTGCAGGAGTCGGATTCATGTGGGTCTCCTTCTACTGCCAATAACACTATTATCGTCTTTGGTGGCTCCCATTCCAAGGAGGATAATGTGCTTTATGGGTAGGATTTTGTTAAGGAGAAGGTCCTGCTTGATGATATAGGGGTTAAGGAAACCAAGGAAATGTCGTGAAGGGCTTCTAGATGAATTGCAAAGCTAAAAGAACAAGTTGTGAAAGGTGGTATGAAGGATAAGGCTTCAAGTAAGGAGAAGAGGGTCGAGGAAAATGTTGTTGAGATCAATGACTCCCTTGTTCGACAATCGCCCAATGTGGAGTTGTTGGGTGAAAGATCGTTGCACGAGGATGAGGGGGTGAATCTGAATCTTGGAAAGCTTGAGCCGCTGAAGATTAATCCTCTTCGAGGATTTCTCATACCTAAATGATGACAATACTTCTATGTATGAGCTTGTGGATATGGCTCATTTGGGGGCCATGTGCACATTTAAGCTTGTCAAGTGGGTGCTACAAGAGTTTAATAAGGTAAATATTAAGATCAAGGGTCTGAAAAAGAATATGCAAAACTTGCCAAAGGGTTCTTCGAATATTCTAATTGAGAGACGGGTTGATTTAGAGTGCTCCTTTATGGACTTTAAGACCCTATGTGAGAATCACCTTTTTGAAATGGAGGAAAAGATTAATGAAGCAAATGCAGATATCAAGAAATTATTACAGGTTAGCCATTGTTCGATCAAGAATAGTTTGGAGTCCCTGGAGGTCTTATTTGGAACGATTAGTCAACTCAACGAGGATCAATTATACTTTGCGGAGATGTTGGAAAAAGATCAATCTTCAAAGGGTAAGGGGAAGAAGATTGACAAAGATGAGGCAAAGGGCTTGTGTACCAAATCTAGGGGAAACCTTAAGAAGATCTTTGAGGAGGAAAGCAAGAACTATTGGACATGGTCAATCTGCACCGAAACTAGGAGATTGAGGTGGCTAACACCTTGAAGAACATGAGAGTGTATTTTTGTCTTTTTCAATTTGTGTTTCTTTACTATTAGGTTGTTGTTTGTTGACTACTGGTTCACTTTTGGTTATTGTTGATGCTTCAATGTCTTTCTCTTTGAGTAGCTTTCCCTCTTTTGTATTGTAAAGGGTTGCAAGTCCCTTCAAAACCTGTTTTTCCAATATAATCAAAACACAATGAAGGGGTAAACAACTAAATCCAATGTAGGCCTACTCCTTACCTAATAATTAATCAAAAGTTATCCACATGACCTAATATACCTAACTTACAGAATGTGCACATGTCAACATCCCCATCTACCTAAATACATTATAATATCATATCCCTAGGAACAAAACATGCCATACCTACTTGACATCCTTTATCCTCAAAATATGAGAGGAAGCCAAATAGTAAGAACACTACAAGTTATCACAAAATATGATGGCATGCCCTTTCATCCAACCATGTATAGGTAGTCCCTGTGATGGTTTGAACTTGATGTTATATGGTTCTCATACTTGAACCAAAATTCACTATGCTAATTTGATTCCATTATTTGTCGTAGTAAGTCATCTTTTCCCTAAATAGCCATAACTTCTATGATACCACAAGTCGTTGTAGTTGATCCTTTGATTCCATGTAGATCCATGGTGATTAGTTTATTTATTTCATATGCTACCATGCTTCCATGATGGTTACCTCCATTATTTGTCACAATGATGTAGATGTCTATATTACACCATTTTCTATCTTTAGAACCTTATTTTCTTCCTCGCCATTTTTTGTAGTTTTTTATTGTCTCGTGAAGGGTAATAGTATTTTCCTTGTTTTTGTTTATATCTTGCTCTTCTTTCTTGTTATTTGATTCTATAGAGAATTTTTCAATAGTTTCATGAACTTTCACTACCTTGACTTTTCTTTGGTTTACATCATATGTTAATCTTGCAATGTAGTTTTTTTTCTTTCTATACAAAGCTTTCATGTTCTTCTACACATTAATGTTTATTGTCCCTAAAAATATAACCAAGAATATCCAACTCATCCATATCCAAAGCATAAATTTTGAATGTAAAACATATTTATCTATAGAGAGCTTCATATTTTCAAAAAAATGAATATCCTTTCCACCTTTTTGACCATCCTCGATTTTATTTTCTTGTACATGTTGTTTGGATAATTCCATGCTAATTAAATTAACCTACTACTAGGGTTTATAGAAACAACAATATCTTTTGAATACATTCATGAAATTAGAAGATTGAATCTACCTTCCTTGAAGGTAAAATACATACAATTTTATGCATCTCCTCCAATTATTTCTTTGGGTGCCCATCTATCTAAAAGGGTTGTTGCAATTCATCCAAAGAAGAAATGTGATTATGTAACGACACATGCCTTTGGTTAACTTTACCTTTCAAGAGTACAAAGAAATATATGTTTCATACTATATTTTGACCATAAGCTCTTTTATATTGATGCCACCATTCTAATACATCTCTACATCCATCAAAATTAAAACCTCATTAAAACTATGCTTTTAAGAAAAGAAGAAAAAAACTTTCAATAGACTTTTTCTACCACATCATTGACCCAACTTTGGTTGAATTATTTTGTAATGTTTTCACCCTCAAATCTGAAAATGCAAATATTAGATCCCTGCAGAATTTTGACAAGATTTCCAAAAATGTAAACAAATAAAAAAAGACCTTAAATTATGGTTTGTAGAATAGATTTATTAAACAAGAACCTTCAATAACTCAATGTTAATAATAAAAGGTTGAAATTTGGATTGTAGCTTTGTTTATGATTCTTCAACATAAATAAGAAGTTTGAAGAAAAAATTCACAATTGTTTGAGGCAAAGACAAATCTTCAAAAAATAGGTTTTTCACCTCTACCCAAACCTGAGTTCGATGTCACTTATAAAATCCACATATAATAATGGTAGCAAAATTATATGGAAGAAATATCACATAATAAAAGAAATGTTTGTGGACCAAGATGCCCTGATATTCAATACATGCAAAAATATAATAAACCTTTGAGGTAAAGCAACATCATATAATACTCCTTATGAAAGAAGCCACTCCAAACTAATCTCCAATAAATCCCAAACACATACCACATTCTTCACATCTCCTTACAATGATAATCACCTCCTTTATATAGACTTAATAGCATAAAGGAGTCAACCATTAAATCTAATGTAAACCTACTCATTACCTAATATAATTGATATCATAAATTGTCCACATGACCCAATATAACTAATTTAAGGGATGTGTGCCACATGTAAGCATCCTCGTACAGCTAAATATATTATAATATCATATCCCTAGTTACATGACAAATAATGAATTCATAATACAAAATGGAGACTAATGATGAAGGGACTCCTTGAATATTGTTTTTGTGATCTGTTTAACGGGATCATGATGTCACGGATGCATTCACAATGCTTTGTAACCTTTTGCATGTCAATGGAATGTGCATTGAAATGTAGTTTTGATTCTTCCATGTCAATTTTTTGTAACAATATCCTTGCCTTGCAAAAATATCAATATGTATCTACCATATTATCCTATGGGGTTTTCAATTTTGATGTTTGAAATGTTTTTCATTTCCAGTTATCCACCTAAGCAGGAATATCCCAAAATCATAGTTTTTAGGAATTATTGAAATTTATAGTGCTTTTTCTAATTTTCATGGAAATGAAAATAAAATTATTGTTTTTACTAGCGTTAATATGCTTTTGCAGATAAATGTGCCAATATTTTTTATATAAAACATACTAAACCATTTTACATAAACTTTGAAAACATCATAACTACTAAAATAAAATTGACAAAAAATTATCAATAAAAATTAATTTCAATTATGTATAAAACGATAACACAATTCCTAATAATTAAATTCATTCTTTTAACAAGATGTCAGATGGCCAGTTCCTTAGGATAACCCAGGGAACTCCATATTTCAATATTTCACAAGAAAAATGTCAAAACCGTAATCATCTCAAAGAACCGCACAAACAGTGACCAGAGAATAGCAAGGTGAATCTACAAGATTGTGCAAATATCCACTTAGTATTGCATTCACTATGCTCTTTTAAATACCAACCATCCTTGTAGGTCATAGTCAATCTAACCCTTATATTTACATATTTTTACTATCTTTTAATATGCTTTACAGAGGTTAAGTTTTGTTATGCTTACTTCATAGGCCCTTCGTTTAAGTTTTCACGTGACATCTCTGGTTACAAACCCAGAACACACTAAACCAAAAGTTGATATATACTTTTTACCACATTCTTTTCATTTGAATAGCTTCACTTATGTTTGCTAAATTTTGACCATGATCAAACGAACTATCATACACAAGCATCCTCATGCTCAAATCAGCTACATGGATGCATTTTATAAATATATTAATAATGAGGGATATTATATTGCCCACAGACATGCACTTTGGACAACAATGTCTTAAGATTTATCAAAGATGCTACAGGAAAACCTTTTATTAATGAAATTTTCAATGAGTACAAACTTGAGGAATCCAGGAAAGCGTGGTAATCATGCTAATGATGAATAGATCACATGATAAACAAAAAAGAAGCCATGCATGTAGATCACATTGCATTTTACAAGTTTCTCAGGCCAATCTATAAATAAGAAGCAAATTTTATAAAATCACTATTTGGAGTTTTTCTTTTTTTCTTCTTTTTTGACCAGTTGAAAATGGATTATAAGTGTTTTCAATATCATCATTTCAAACTTCATAATTTTCCCAAGTAATCTTTAATATCTATTTCACTGTAGTGCGATTTTATGCTCTTAACAGTCTATTCAATGAATATTGATATATAATAATTTAAACTATTTATCTGAGGTGAGATTGATACTATGATCTAACAAATTTGGCTGGCAAAACCTGTACCCCTCAGTTGTAACGCAGACTTGAATTTGACAAATACAGCATTACTTTCACCAATATGAGAAACAAAAGCAAATCAATTTAAGTTAGATCCTTTCCATAATATACATCTCAAAAGCATCCCAACAAATTTGCCGACAAATAAAATCAAAACTAATGCTTCAATGAAACTGTTTTCTTCTGAACATTCTTTACACGAGTTAACATAATGTTCTCAGCTTAGTATGTCTGATACATCTGATGCCAACCTTGACAACAGCGCAAAACAAAAAATTGAATTTACTGTACTGCCAAAGTCTTTTTTCAATGTATCTATCTGTCTGTATAAATCCTTACACCAAAAACTGGGTTAGACAATCTTCAAGAAAATTCCTTTGGATGGAAGCAAATACAGTTTCAATTCATCAATTTTTTTTCATTCTTTGTTTAATTGCTTGTTCCTAGATGTATCCACAGAAGCTTCTCTTTTCTTGTTCATTCCTTGTGATGAGGTGTAAATACCAACTGAAATTCAGATTAAGTTTGATACTCCATACCTCTGGGCATTAGCTATCAGTCTTCAATCTTTTTGCACGGACCTGTCGAAACCACTCAAGGCACTCTTCTCTTGTACCAGATAGATTAGCTAGTTGCCACTTACGTATTCGTTCTTTCTGGTAAATGATAATCACCTATGCATTAGGACCTTGCAGTAATGGAATCTGTAACAATTCTTCAAGTAACTTAAAAAGCAAAATTTCTAATGTCTGCTTCAAAAGACATTGAATTACTTACCCATTCCTTCACCTGTGTTCCCCCTGTTTTCAATCCTAACTCATGAATAATGTCATCTCCATCAAGCAAATGTTTCATTTCCCACACATTTTCAAGCCCTGGTAATTAGACCACAATGACAATGCCATTCAGAGAAACAATACAGATTTGAGATCACTTTCTCTAATTTGAAGTAAACTCAACCACTAAAGCTATTGGATACAAATTGAGGAATACACTTAAATCTGATATGCTTATGATTGTGATTTTATTAACAATCTTCAATAAATGTTCTCTTAGTTCTTATTAGACAATAGTATGAGGCAGAACTTCAAAACCTACACTGTCCATTCTTGTTCTCTTAATGAATCAACTCAATAAAAACTACAAAAGACACTGAATCCCTGCCCTGTAGAAGAAATAAAAGCTTTGAATTAAAAAAATGCTATAATTTGTGCAATACTAACTGGAACTATCATCCTCGTAAGATTCTTGAATTGAAAGAGATGAAGTTTAGAAACATTATCCATTATCTATAACTAAATCTAAACAGGCATAAAGGAGGAAAAATGAAAACAAAGATGTATGCTAATGATCCAAAGTTAGATATGGAGAGTTAAAAAGTATAGCACATAATGATGCAACACCTCCTGTTGGGGAAGAGAGATTTCTCAAGCTAGAAGATATTGTAAGCATTTTCCTGTCTATGGGGAAGCTAGAAAGGATTATGGTGGCAATCATAGAAAATCAGAGATGTCGCTTGAGGATACCAATGCTAAGAAGCAGCTGATTTCTCATGAGAAAGTGCAGTCCCATGGTGAGTAAATCTTTCCAACAACGATTTACAAACCCGAGGCAAAGATAGAAATTCATCTTATAAAAAAGAGGTAGATGCAAAGAAGCTTGACCATTGGTTGGCACAACATGAGGTATATTTCAGTATGCATCATATTAGCGAAAAACAACAAATTCCCTTTGCTAGAGTGAGATAAGAAAATCATATTACTAGGTTTGAAAGCTGATCTAATTCTCTAGCTTTAAAAAATTAGAATCTATTTGTTCTTGGGATGAAAAATCAAGAAGCAATTTTATCCCCTATGTTACAAAGAATAGAGGTATACAGACTGGCAATACTAAAAGAAAAAACAAGGACCATGTGCAAAAGCACACTAGCTTAATACAATTTGGTCTTTGATGGCTAAGCACACTAGCTTAATACAATTTGGTCTTTGATGGCTAAGCACACTAGCTTAATACAATTTGGTCTTTGATGGCTACCACATTGCTTCCAAAGCCTACAAATATAGAAGAGGCATATTCTTGTGTTCATTATATTGAAATAAACAAGGAAAAGACCTCCATCCCCTTCTTCAATGACACAAGGACAGCAAGTTGACTCAAAGGCCAAAGGTAAAGGCAAAGGGGAAGATAAGCTCGCTGCTTTTACATCTACTAAATCAAATAAACATTGTGGTACTGATGTACAAGGTCATACAAATGAGACATGTTGGAAGTTGCAACCAAAATTGCATCCATGTAAGAATGCAAAATAGAACAAGCAAAATAAGGTAATGACTTCTTTTGAAGGTCAAGAAGTGGATTGTAGTTAGCTTAAAAAACAAGGAGTGATAAAGATTAGCACACTTAGCTTTTTGATTTTCACATTAAATTCAATTTAAGAAATATAGTAAATGCTCATTCACAAGCAAATTTGATTGAAAAGAAGTTGTTAGAGAAACTTGGATTGGAAACATATCAGCCCCCTAAACCATATGATTGGGTTGGGTCAAACATGGAGTGGAAGTGTCTTTCACCAAACAATGCAAGCTGAAATTTAGTGTTAATCAGCAAAAAAACTTCATCATCAATGCTTCATTGCTTATCAAAGAAATCAAAGATCTCCTTGGTAAGTGCACAAAAGTGAAAGCATTTGATTAATGCTGGTGGAAAAATTTCTACACTTCTTTTGAGAGTTAAGATAAGTGTTGAATGTGAAAACTTTCATTGTCCACCTACTAATTAAAATCAGAAGCAAACAGAATTTAAGGATTGTGGCATCGGTTTCAAGGAATATGGGAGGTCGATCTAAAGAGAAAGTGCCTCGTCTAATGTTGTATGCAAGAGACAAGGTGGTGTATTGCTCCTCATCCAATATGTTCCTAGCTTTTGTGAGACCAAAAGCCCTCTGTAGAAAGGTGTGATCTAAAATTAGATGAGTTAAACTAGTGAAATCAACTCAGTCATTTATTGTTCTAATGAAGTTTTTCCTTGTAATTCACACTCTTAGTGACTTGTTCTAGAAAGGAACATGACTACTTAGAGTTGCTGAGGCAGATTGTTAAGTAGTACAAAGACAGAGGTGCACTAAGTTATCTGGACACTCAGGGTGATAATGCCATGCATAAACCAAACATTGGTGTAGCGTCTTGGAATAGGGTTTCTTGCAATATGAATAAAAACTAATGAAACCCTCTTCAACTTACAATTCCAAGAATTAAAACAAATAATTAACCGACAAACAGATGGAAGGTAAACTGAAAACTCATAAAATAAATGCCCAAAATACAAAACAAGGCCAATGAAGATGAGTGACTGATATAGAAACTTCAATAGTAGTCCCAGATGTTTATAAACTGAAAATATTGTACTAGATTGTAGGTCTGTTTAGTAACCTGACATGGCATGGAACCTTGCGTACTGAAACCACATGGCCCATACCAATATCAAGATTGAATACCAAACTCCTTTGCAATTACTAAAATGAACCAAACTGGAAATGGTAAATGCATGGATAACAACTAATTAACCCCCAAATAATTGTTGGATACCTAAATTAGCAGCTCATACTTACTAAATCTGCTCATTGGCACAGCAGAAATGAATATATTGCACCCAGAACATATGTAGCAGAATCATTAACTAAATAAACTCCTTTGTGAATCATCCACAAGTGAAACAGCAACAACCAATGCTTCATGCAGACCTGTTCAAGGTGAACAGAAAGCTATTTTCTAGGTATGGTGCCCCTCAACATGGACTGTGTTTTATGGCAACTAGTATCAACAACAATCCCCACCAAATAATGGACAGAAGACCTTTTAAATATGTCACAACAGTAATTTTAAATGTACAACAGAAAAAAGGTGCAGCAGTTTATATAACTTTGGTCTTCGTGTGTTCATATCATAGTTGGCACACTCGCAGAAAACTTGCGAGTTTTTTAAAAAATGAGTTTTTTTGAGGTTTACTCGACAAACTCAGAAAAACAAGTATTTCAAAAAACTCGCCGAAAAACTCGCAAGTTTTTAGTGCCGAGTACTTGCCAAAAACTCGCGAGTCCGTGCAAAAAACTTGGCTGCGCAGAAATAAAGTCAAAAACCGTCTTTTTTAGATTTATTTCATTTTGAAATTGAATGATACTTTGTGTGAGGAGCTAAAACCCCCCCCCCCCCAAGCAAGGAGATATCATTTCCAACGATTTGCCATTGACAAGAGCAGATTCAAATGTCATTTTGTGTGGATTTTGAAGAGAAATTCGATTCACAAGTAGGGATTTTGTTTTTGCTTAATCATTTTCTTTCATTCTTCTTGCAAAATACTCATTCCAAATTGAAAAAAAGTCATGATAGAGCACAACGAAACAATTTATTTACATTTAGAATCCAATAAACAAGATTCATCACAATCTTTTGTTGATTTTTGCTGATTTTTTTCATTTTTTTCACTGTTTTTCGAAATTTTCAGACCTCATCAAGTTTCAGCCCGCCCACACCATCATCATGGGTTCCAGGCACTTGTCCTCCAGGGGCTAGAGATCCTACATGGAAGTATGGTGTGAGAGGGCACGTACCTGGAATAGTTGTTTATAGTGAGTGCAAGAATACATATCATGGAGGCATAAATCACCTCAAATACCATCTTGCAGGCATTCCTCACTGTGATGCCAAGCCTTGTAAGCAGCCCAAAGAAGAGATTAGAAGAGAGATGCTTGCACTACTTTCAATTGTTGAGGAAAGAAAAATGCAAAGGGAGAAGGCAAAAATAAACCATAGCAGTTGCCATAGCTAGTGGACATGCGCATGCCCATGGTCAAACTCAGGAGCATGAGGCCGAGCACATGGAGATAGAGTCAGATGAGGAGGGAGATATTGGTGTTGTGGGCTCTCTTCGTGGTCCACAGATTCGCATTCATAGCATAGCCACAACTATACTGTCCTCTAGGCCCCCCGTTTCCTCTAGTTCGACTTCGATTAGAGTGCCAATGCCACCACCATCTTCATCTTCACGCAACCCACAGAGTTTTTTTGTGCCTCGAAACACATTAGGAGCACAGGTATCATTGGAGGCTACAGGGTGGAACAAGGAGGTATATCAACATGCCGACTTGGCATGCGTTGACTTTTGGTATTTCAATAACATACCATTTAATGTGGCGAGTAGTCCATATTGGCACAATATGGTCACTGCATTGGTAGTTGCGGGAAAAGGCTACAAGCCACCTTCTCCCAAAGATTTGAGTGGGAGTTAAGTGAAAGTCAACTTAATTTTATGCTAAGTTTATGTTCTTTAAATCAAATTAATTTATTATTTATTATTTATGTTGAATTCAAGCTAGTTTTTGTTTAAAACTTACAATTTTGTACTTATTTAATTATTTTACTTTGTACTTGCAAGTTGCTCACAAATGCAACCCAAAGGGCAATGCAAGTGGTTGAAGAACAAAAAAATAAATGGAAGAGATATGGCTGCTCCATTCTTTCTGATGGGTGGACAGATGGGAGAAACCGCACCATCATTAACTTTTTGGTTTCTTGCAAAGGTGAAGTGTTTTGGAAGTCGATGGATGCTTCCAACAGGATAAAAACTGTAGATACATTGTGTACATTGTTGGAAGAAGTTGTGATGGAGGTGGGGATTGCTACTATGGTGCAAGTTATCACAGATAATGCAGCAGTGTATGTGGCAACAAGAAGAATGCTTGAGATTAGACATCCATCACTCTTTTGGTCACCTTGTGTGGCCCATTGCCTTGACCTTCTTTTGGAGGACATAAGCAAACTTGTTTGGGTGGCAACGACTGTAGAAGATGCAAGGAGCATCACAAAATTTATCTACAATCACCCTTGGGTTCTTAGCTTGATGAGATATCATACGCAAGGGAAGGAGTTGGTGAGACCAAGTGCCACAAGGTTTGCAACGATTTTCATAACGTTGCAAAGCATTTTGGATTCTTTGGGCTCTTTAAAACAAATGTTTGTGAGTCAAGCATGGAATGACTCCTCATATTCAAAGAAGCCCAAAGGAGAGAGAGTTGCTACAATAGTCTTCAACCCCTTGTTTGCACAAAACGCTACAGAGATCGTGAAGGTAACTTCAAAACTTTGATTTAAACTTTAAACTCAAGTTGAATATAAATATATATATTTTTTAATTTAACTTTAAGCCTTTCATTAAAAATTTCTAACTTTGATCTTTTTGTATTTTTAATCTAGGTGTCGGAGCCCTTGGTAAGAGTCCTTCGCTTGGTAGATGGGGATCAAAACCCCATGGGATATATTTATGAAGCCATGGATAGGGCCAAAGAGGCTATCAAAAGTTACTACATGGGGGACAGCCTGAAATTTGATCCCATATGGGAAATTGTTGATAGGAGGTGGAACAATCAACTCCACCAACCCATCCATGCAGCAGGGTACTTCCTCAACCCTTCTTATCTCTTCTCAGAGAGATTCTCCAATCCTAATGGAGAGGTTATGGAGGGGCTCATGACATGCTTTCAGAGGATGGAATCCGAGGTTGCAGCAAGAGACCACATCATCAACGAGTTGGATATGTACAAGGAAGCAACTAGTAATCTCTTTTCTTCGGAGCTGGCTGTTAGAGGAAGAACCACTCTACCACTAGGTATAAAATTGGGAGTCTTTAACTTTTAAGTTTATTTCACATGCATCTTATAATTTGATAAAATGTGTTTTGACTTTTGAGTCTTTGACTTTGTTTTCTAACTCTTCAATATTTATTTTTTTTGCCGAGGTTTGGAGGAAAAATTGGGGTGGAAAAACCCCACATCTTCAAAAAATTGCCCTTCAAATATTATGTCAGCCCTATAGTGCATCTAGTTGTGAGCACAAATGGAGCTTGTTCGAGTCCATTCACACGAAAAAGAGGAACAAGTTAGCACAAAAGCGCCTCAATGATCTTGTCTTTGTGCAATACAACCTTCGGTTGCGCACAAAGAGAGTAAAAGAAAAATCACTGGATCTTATTGATTTAGATGAGATAGATCCTTATAGTGATTGGACAAGGCGAGATGACCAACCTCCATTGTTTAGTGTAGACGAGATCCTTGACTTTGAGAGACAAGCAATGGAGGATGTGGGTGCATCAGGAGATGTAGGGTTGGAGGACATTCCTGAGGATATGGATGAGATTCATCCAGAGCCACAGGCACAACCTTCCATGCCAGCTGAGGAGCCAGCAGCAGTAGCACCGCGAGTGTGATCACCGCCACCACCACCACGCACACGCGGGAGGACTAGAGGACCCACCCCTTCTTCCCTAGCTGCTGCTAGACTAGGGAAGAGGAAAGCCTAGCATGTTGTATTTAGTTAATGTTTAGTATTTGCTTCTAGTTCTAGTTTTATTGTTTTCATGTATCAGACTTTCAGGCTTTTAGCCATTGGGATTGCGCATAAGAATGCGATTTTGTAATCAATTTACATTAAAGTCCATCAAAATTAATAGAAAACACTTTTGTACTCATTTAAGGATTCATTGGATTCATCTTGTCATTGAATTTTGCAAAAAAAATGTGTTTCTAATGAAATTTATGCAATTTCTTAAGTTCCCGAGTTTTAAAAACTCTCCAGTTTTTGGCTTGGCGAGTTTTTGCTTGGGGCGAGTCTTCCAACTATGGTTCATATCACCCAGCAGCTAGCATTACAAATATGATAGCTTCAGAAATTATGAATAAAGTCTTCTAAAGGTTGCAGCAAATCCAGATTTCACACAGCCCTTCTATGACATACAACAAACCCTAAACATGGCTGCACTTCATCCTCCATAGATTGCTACATTCTAAAACTCGGTGCAAGAAGTTTTGGTAAGATTCAAGTACAAATTCATTAGTTCTATATGGGTGGTCCTGCAAAATTCAACGAATAATTCTTGCTGCCCAACAGGAATTTCACATTATCATGTAGAGAAGGGGGATTCGCTACTCATGAGTCTCTTTATTCTCAAAAGAATCCCAAAGGGAAAACTGCCCTAAGCTACCTCAAGGAACAGAGCAAGAGTTCTAGAATCAAAGAGAGCAGATCACAAAGGTTTTTTGGACAAATTGACGGACTCTTGCCCAAAGGACGATAGCGTGGAACAAGGACAACATCGCGGTGCACTAGAGTCCTAGAGGCGCGTTGGCGTCTCGTACGGACCAGAAACCAAGTTTATCATAGAAAACAACTAAAGGACCACTAAAAATCAGATTGCTAAGAACTTACAGAATGTGAGAAAGATAACAAAATGTAACAAAATTGAAATGGAGTGAAGTATAACTGATAAAGTAAGAGAATAAGAGATAGAAACTGCTCATAGTAACCCCAGTAATGAAGCCTCTAGCAACGAAATATCTTCAATACCTGCATATGTAAGATCGAGAGAAAATGTTGGGGTTGTATAGGGGTTTGCCTCAGTCAAACCCTCATTTTGGTGTTCCCACCTCCACGAGCAACCAAATTGATAGAAATAGTTAATGAAGCACTCAAATATGAAGTGATAAAAGAAATCCCTACTCAAGGAGGAGAACTCGTATCACAAGATAGAGATGCAAAAGATAGGGGATGTGATAAATCCTCGGATGCTCACAAGCACAAGGTAAGAGAGATATCAGTTGCAAGGCTTAAGGAAACCAAAGAGAGATAACTACAAGAGCAAAGAGAGTTGCAAGGAGTGTTGTAAGAGCTTGAGAGTGTTGTAGAAAGTTGTAGAGAGCTATGCTGTAATGTCCCCATTTTTAGCACTACACTTTCCAGTGACTGTTAGCCTATTCTCGGATGCTCGTAGGCTAGTCAGAGGCAGAATTAGGGTTTCCAGCTACTTGGAGGTTTCTTTTGAGGATTCAAGGGTTCGCATGTTGGAGTTTCGCAGATTGGTTGTGGGATTCTTTTTGGGTTTTCAGAAAGCTTCGCAGTGGTATGACATGCAACTGAATCAGAGAACTTTTCCGGACTTACTATTTTTAGTAAGTTATGACGGCTGCATGTTGGAGTTTTACAGTTCAGATTCTGGATTCCTTCTAGGTTTTCAGAGAGCTTCGCGACAGCGTGACATGCAACTGAATCAAAGAACCTTTCTGGACTTACTATTTTTAGTAAGTACGACGGCTGCTCGGATTGTGGTTAAAATGAGTTTGGAACAACTTACTATTTTTAGCAGTATGCTATTTTTAGTAAGTTCTAATTTTAGCCGTACTATTTTTAGCAAGGTTTCTGCAGTTCAATTCAGCGGCTATATCTGGCATGTCAATTTGAGCAGTTTGGTCTCCAACACCTTTAGTGCTATTTTTGGCAATGTTTCAGCAACTTGGTATTATGGCTATTTCAGGCAGGGCAGTATATTCAGTTGGTCTCCAGCATTTGAGAGGATTATTTTGGTAGGTTTGATATTTGATGAGAATATTATTATAAGTGAAATATTTAAAAGGCATGTTTGGACGCCTTGGAGAAATAAGTGGCCAATTAGATTTATATTTCACTTTATTGTTTTGATGCCTAGCCTGGAGGAATTAAATCAGTTTAATAAAGTATTTCACTTTATTATTACTTTGGACGCCATAATATACTTTATTGACATTTTAATAAAGTATAATACTTCTTGGAGGAGGACGACTTGGAGAAATGAAATGCAAATGACACAAATGTGCATTGTGAATTTGAGTTTGGTTTTGGCGTCCATTTGGAGGGAGATTGAATTTGAATTTGGAGCAGGAAATGTTATAAATAAGAGCATTGGGCTCTTAGTTCATCATGTTATGTCTACACTACTGTTATGCTGCCGAAATGGTGAGTGAATAGCTTTGAGGAAAGCATACCTCCTAGCCTTGGCTTGACTTCTTGCTTGAAAGATAGCAACTAGTTAAGATTATGGTTGTTCTTGACTCTTGAGAACAGATTGAGCACTTGAGATGGAGTTTTCTGAAGTTTTGGGTCTTTTGTAATTGCTGGTTATGCATAGCCGAAAGTAGTTTTTATTCATAAGTCATAGAATAACTTTTATTTTGTTCTGGGTAGTTTGCATTTGTCATTGTCATCCTTGGGCGCCCCCTTTTGGTGAGTTTCAGATTTTAATATGCAGATTTGGATTTTATTTTGCGGAAGTCGCCCCTCTTGAGGTCATTCTACTTCATCATGCTTGGCAAATGTTTGGATAATTCATTGAGTAGTTGTTGCAGCTATTTCTTGGTCATAAATTGGTCGCCATCTTCCTAGGAGTTCATTGCACTTGGTCCCATGTCATTCAGAGCAGTTATGAGAGAGTTATGAGCATTTTAGTGGGTTGTCTAGTTGCTGGTTGGTGCATTTTTAGTTGTTGGTTTGTCAAAATCAGATTGTAAAAGTTTGTCTTTTGGGTTTGGTTTAATGTGGATCGAGTCTTTTGATGATGGGAGAGATATAATACTTCATTGCAGCATTGAGGCATTTCAAATACAGTAATATTTGTAGGAGAAACCCATATTGTAACGTTGCTACAGTAGTACTGTTCAGCCACTTTTATTCTTGCAATTTCATATTCCCCATGTTTGTGGAAGAGACTGGCATTGCCTTAGTCTTTCATTTCAATATTTACTTTCATGTACCACCCGCTGAAAAGTGGAAGAGGCTGGCATGCCGCCTAGTTACTTTTGTATTGTATTTACATATTGCTGATCGGCTGAGCTGTCAACACACTCCCGCTGAAAAGTGGTCGAGTTGCATATTTACTTTCAGCATTGTACTTTTTATTCTCAGTCCTCCCGCTGAATAAGTGGTTGAGTTGATTGTTACTTCCAGCAACGTAATTTCAATTCTAGTCCTCCCGCTGAATAAGTGGTAGAGTGATTGCAACTTCTTTCTATTACTTTCCAGCAGTTTCAATTATGCTAATGATCCCCTTTCGAGTATGCTCTCAACCTTGCCCATATTGGGATCTGGGTTGATCAGAGGAAAGGGTTCCCTTTCAGTTGGATTGAGGTTTCATTAACGTTAACGGGTGAACTTGGTTGTGAAAAAAAATAAAAAATTGCCCGGTATATTTCATATGCAAGCAAGATAACAAGAAAATGGGAAGAGGAAAAGGCTCGAGCCAAAGCTAGAGAGATCCAAAAGACCAAATAGATTAAAAACATTGCATTCAAAGAGAGAATAGGAGGGAAAAGAAGATTCTCGAGCCGTTACAAGGCATCCTGCCGTTACCACCGACAAAAGTAACTGACAAGTGGCAAACATGCTCGAAAACGGTTGTTTGAACATTGAAATGTCACAGGATGCTAGCACGGCGTGCGAACATCTGTGTGGCACACTAGTGTCCAAACACATCATGCTACAAAACAACGAGAATGGGAAAAGCACAAGGTTCAACGCAAAGCTAACGCATGAAGGTAGCTACTAAAAGGGGGTCCTTGAGCATCTTGAGAGGGGAAAAGGCTAATGTAGGGGCTAAAATGAGCCTACACAAGATGCTAAGGGAGTGGATAGAAGAATGTATGTGAGATTGCAAGGAGTGCAATTTTACGACATTACATATCAATAATGAAATCTTTACTCAAAGACTGGAAACTGAGGTCCTCAATAAATATTCTAAAACTAGAATAAGCTCATAGATGGATATATTGGAAATATACTAAAAACACCCTATACCAAAATGCCCGATATAGCAATGAATCTTTCACAACCAAAAATTATATTGAAACCCTTCACAAAATGGAAAACTCTACCAAACTCGAAAATAAAAGAAAAAGCATTGAAATATTCAATGAACTGTGGCACATCATTTAGCACGGTGTAGATTACTGTAGAACGACATTGTAGCATTGTGTGGATTACTGTAGCAAACTTCATGATCTAAAAATTCTTCAATAATAATCATAAAATTGGAACTCCTTCAAACTTTCAGCTCAACAGTGATCCCTGAAAGGAATCACTCCAATGAATCAAAGGGTTTTCATCTTTCAATCCAAACTAGAAATCCAAGAGGATTTTTGTCCTATGATTTCAATACCAAGGGGGGGTTTTATCCTTTGTCCAAAAGATGAACATCAGGCGCTCAATTTACAAAAAAAGGGGCTTTTTTGGCAACAAACAATGGATCTCTTTCCCCAAAGCCCAACTCCTATAACTTTCTGAGGGAAAATATTTTAATTTATTTTCTTTTTCTCCTATTTTCCCACTCAAACCCTAAAAACAAAAATGTCCCTTCTACATAAACACTTTTGGATCCCAGTTCTAGTGACAACTTTGAAACAACTTAAGTCCTTAGTTTAAAATCACTTAATAATATCACTTTGAGGAACTTTTAATTGAATAATAAAATATAAGTTGCCTATAAATAATAAAGTTATTTTTCGAGCAACTTAAATTAAATTATTAAATTGTTCCTTAAGCTCAAAAAGTGGACATGATAATTGGTGATGGATTTAACCCCAATCAAATGGGTCCAAAGGGTTCAACCCTAATTGAAATCCTCTTGTGTAGAGACAATCACCAATCATCAATTTGGCTGCAACCAAACGCATCCCGAATAGGACAAAAATATAGAGCCTATAGGATTTTCTGGGGCTGAAATGTTTCAAATTCTTTGGTTTCAGTTACAAAAGATCTTTGGCATCCCCTCCAACATTACTTTGCTACTCTTGTTTGTTATATATCTCCAAGAAAGTTCATTGTAAAATATTGAATGATCTTCCTTAGTATTTTCAAAGGAAATTGATTGAGTTGAGCTATGATTGTTCTATCCTATGAGTCTCAAAAGAATGAAATGGTGCTTAGGAAAGTGTGAGAAAAAGTAGGGCATGTGTGGTGTTTGGACATTAGTGGTTGGATGAGTGAAGTCCATGAAGATCTCTAGAAGACAATGAACAATTGTAGCAGCTCACGAGGCAATGGATTGTCAAGATCTCACTCTCCTAAAGATTTCCCCCATTTTGGGTTTCTCCAAGTCATATGTTGTTTTCTTCATTTGTATGTGCTGATGTAAATAGGTGTTTTACCTAACTAGTTCATTAGTGGGTCCTATTTGCATGTTAAGTTTACTTAGGTCCTAGGTGTGTTTTTCTAGAAGTCTTAGTTGTCTAGATAAGATCTTATCATATCTTATCTATTTAGCTTTTATTTAATGATTGTTACCTAGGACATTTAATATTGTTGAGGTAGTTGTCTCATTATGTAAGTTTAAGACACATGTCACAATCTTATATAATCCTATCCCTCACCTCACCTTTATAAGCATGGCCTTTCATGTACATTTGTATCAATCTTGCATCCATAATCATAGCAAACTATTATTGCCATTTTCTCTCTTGTGGAAGATATTTTAGTCTAGCAATTGTTCCTAGGGGTGTTGGGAGTCACCATTAACTCCTACATGGTATCAAAGCTCTAATGTTGCAAATTCCTTCCCATATCTAAGGGATTCATCTTCACTTGAAAATTTTGTTGGGTGCATTTTGGAGTTTCAAGGACCTCACAGTTGAATTCAAAGCCCCAAAGAAAGTCAAGTTTGCCTTTCATTTCGTCAAAATTCGTTATGTTTTGTCTGATCTACAAGGGTTTCAAGTTTGGTTAAAAGTTACCAAATCCAAGAGGTAGCTGAATTTTCAGAGCACTTCGGACCAAATTTGATTTTGCCATTGCGTTCAAAAGGCTCAAAAACCTAAAAATCGATTGTCAAATTGTCAAAAGCGAGTACTTTTGCCCAAGAGCATCAAAGGTATTTTTTGCAAAATGTCACCATTTTTTGTCCATACAGATGTATGTTGTTGTACGGGTCGCAGTCTACGTTGTCAATCGACAAATTCGGGAAGAATATTTCCACGAATATTCCACTGCGTCAAATCAATACCTTGAAATAAACCAAGCCAATTTTTTTTTTTATTTTTGATTACAATAAGCAGAGCAACTCACAGTCGTTAGGGTTAGCTCTAAACCAAAACAATGCTGAAGCAACTCTAATGAGAATGTACACCAGGATCCCAATGTGGGCAAGGTGTGAGCATTGGTCAAAGGATCTGAATGCTGAAACAGAGCTGGAAGGAACTCTAACCAAGAATGGCGCCAAGAGATGGCGAGCATATGGTCAGAGGATCTTAAATGAAATGCCGATACAAGAACTCTAACCAAGAAATGCATCGGTGAACGACGAGCATGTGGTCAGAGGGTCCCTATCATCTAATAATTGAAAGCAAGCTCAACACCAAGCATGTGCTACTCAATCCATTACGGAAATGAGGCGACCATAGGGTGGAGATAAAGGAAATACAAATGCAATTACAGAATGTAAAGATGAGCATTACACATTCATGATAAAGCAAGATTAAGAACTGCTGTCAGTACTACTGCCAGCTTACAATATGTTATAAATCTTGCCAAAGCCTAGTAATCCAAGTTCTTCAATGCTGCAATAATTTGTAAGACTTCCCCAATGCTTGACAAACCTCTCTGGACTCAAACCCCTCACAAATCTGCATTTATCTATGACTGATATAACAGACCAGCAACTGAAATGAAGCAATCAGCAACCCTAGAACTCACCAAAATACTCACAACTCACTCAATACTTGCCAGAATGACATGAGACCTGATGCAATAGAAAGCTATAATGATGGCAATGAGGACTAGACCAAGAAACAGCTAACAAATCGACGTTTTTTTTTTTCTAAACACTTTCTAGGCAGACTAGAATGGTACGGCCAATAGAGAGAGGCGATTTTGCTTTTAAAAAATAAACACACAATATTAAAATCTGAATCTTTGCAAGAAGGGTCGCCCCTATCAAGGAAACTCAATGAATCAATACCCAGAACGACTGTATTTTTATTTTCGGATTTATGAGTGAAACTACATATTCAGCCCTATTATCAGCAACTCCAGAAAATGACATAAAATGCAGTAATCTGAACTACAAACAAACCCTAGCTACAAAGCAAACCTCACTATAAAAAACTCTCAACAATAAGCAAACTTCTCTACTAGGCGCTATCTCTCAAGCACGAAGTCGAGCCAAGGCTAGGAGGCATTCATTCCTTGAAGCAGTCCCAAAGCCATTCCGGCAACATAACAATATCATAAACATAAGATAAACCAAATGAGGACCCAAGACCTCCTTTTATAACTTTGTGAAGACTCTCCAGAAGCTTCTAGAAACCCTAACTTTTCAATTTTGAAATAACTCCTTTCCCTCCAAAGATGGCGTCCCATTTTCCAAGCAATATTTGACTTTAATTTTAAATTAATCCCCTCCTCAAAGAAGGCGTCCAACTCAAGCATGAAATAGACCTTTGAATAATAATAAATTTCCTTCAATGAAGCGCCCACCCTTGAAGAACACCTTTTAAGAACAACTTGAAGTGATGTAGCTAGGCCAAGGGGGAAGTCAACATTAAAATATAACATTGACATAACATTATTTAAATAAAATGAACTTATTTCTCCAAAATGCATCCCAAGGGCCAAAATTGATCAAACCAACTGAGCTGACTGAAGATGAGAGCCATCCGTGCCGAAACCAACAGGACCACTGCCAAAAATAGAATTTACTAAAAATAGTAAATTCCAGAAAGTTGCCCGGATCAAAGTGCATGTGATACCAATGCGAAGCTTTCTGAAAACCCAGAAAGAATCTGCAATCCAAAATCCAAAACTCCAGGATGTAGCCGTCATAACTTACTAAAAATAGTAAGTCCGGAAAGGTTGCCCGACGCAGTTGCAAGTCATACCTCTACGAAGCTCTCTGAAAACTCAAAAGGAATCCAAAATCCAAACAACCAAACTCCAACAAGCAAAACCCTGAATCATCAAGAGAACCCCCCAAGCAGCCGGAAACCCTAATTCTGCCACTGACTAGCCGACAGCACACTGGGAATAGGCTACCAATCACTGAAAAGTGGAGTGCTAAAAACGGGGACATTACATACCTCTCCTATGTCAGATGGTCATGAAAAGGTACAAGTTTGTTGTTTTATTAATTAAATATTATTTAAATTTTGGTTAAAAAAAATCTATGTTTGGCTTATTTAAGCGCCAACTTCTATTGTGTTCAATCGCAATCATAGTACTGCATGCGAGGATAGGAGGGGCTTACACCACACACGACGCGACTCTACCCATCGCCCCTCATCTGGCGTGCCACCAACGGCGTTGCCGCCACTAAGCGGCAATTTTTTTAAACCTTCGCAATCTGCCACAGTCGTACTGTCAACCAAGCGCCAACCCTCGAGGGGCTTACATTTTCTACAAATTGTCATAACTTGCAATCCAAGAGGCCTTTTTTCGAAAACGATATATTGTCGAAAAAGGTGGCTCTATAAATTTTCCAGCAGTGCAAGTTATTTTTCAAAAATTTGTTGTTTGGTAATAGTAATTATTGATGAAGTCGAATCTTTTTTTTGGCTCTCGAGCTCATAACTTTTTCCCACAATCCCTGATTCTTGTGGCATTGGAAGGGTATTGAGGAGCTCTATCCAGCCATCTATGCACTTTTTCCTATTTTTCTCCTAGGTATATTGTTGTTTCAATTCTTGCCCAATGGGTATCATGGAGATTACTTGAATATTTTGGCAATTGGGAGGGTGTTTTGATCATTATACTTCATTTCAGTGATGTTTCATGTATTGATCTTTGATTTTATCATTTGAGAAGTGTATCATTGTTTTAATCATGGGTTATGCAACTCATCCTTCTATAATCGTTCTAGCAAAGGATAATTATGAGTCTTCGCAAAAAGGCATCCGAACACATTGTAGGTGGGTCAATCTTTTGCCTCATCTTTATGGACTCATACCTGAGCCAAAGACAACATGGAAGAAATCAATTTGGGGTAATAAGAATGATCATATCATAGGGTTGATTGGTTCTAGTTTCAATGCAAGCATCTTCAAAAAGACCTACAATCAGATTTCAGGAATCTCATGCCCATGCACAGTTTGGACAAAGATTTGGAAGATTTTTGGAGGTTCACATAATCCTACATCAAATTGTCTCATTCCACTTGATCCTTTTAAATTTTTAATGATGAAACATTAGAGGAGTTTGAATATGATACAAAACTTGAGCGTCTTGATGATGTAGAGACTTCTCCTACAACGCCTACTTCTCCAATTGAGATCACACATTTATCTTTTGTTGGTGATTCATTGATAACTTCCAATGATTCAATGGCAACAGGTATATCATTGTCTTCCTAATTGGGATTCTTATTTATCAGACATTGCATCTTTGTTTGTGGAGTCTCACATTTCAAATTTGGAGGACCAATTTGAGGGTTTATCTCTCCTATTTGATGAGAGTCATGGCAAAACTGTTGTCACTTCATCTTTGTCTTTGGAGTTAGTTCACTATCAGTTTCCATTTGTTCTTGGTTTGTCACCCTTTGTTGTGATTGGGCATGTACCTAATTGGATTGTGGCATCCTCTTAAAATACCAAGAACTTGGCAACACATGAGCAGATTTCAAAGACACACTCTTCATACATATGGATTTTACTTCCTACCAATTCCTATTGGGAATGGAACATTTACTACTTGGTTTATCTTCTTCCCAAGGGGAGAATGTCATGTCCCCCTCCCCCCTGAAATCATAAACACCAAATATTCAATAACAAGATCAAATGAATATTAAAAAAAAAAAAACGAGCAATCACAAATATATCAAAATACAATATGAAAAATTGAAATTTAAATATAATTATAATTATCATAGATAATATTATAATAATAAATAATGTTACAAATATTAAGTTTAATATTATAATCATTATGATATAATAGATATTAAAATATATAAAACATAAATATTAACAAATAAAATAGATATACAATATCTAAAATGTAAATCTGAATATCACTATAAATGATATTATAATATGTTAAAACAATTATAATTATTATCATTAAATAAACATTATAAATAAATGCAAATCTAAAAATATAATAATTCTTATATTTATTTGTACAAATACAGCCTAAAAACATCAATTATGAAATAAAATAAACAATATAAAATAAAATGAATGATATTATAAATAATAAATAAATGGTATGATAAACCAATGAACAATTAAAAAAAGTATTAAAAGCAAAGTGATCGGCCAGAGTAGTATCAAAAGCATTTAACTTATTAAGCGAAGTCAACAAGGGACATGATCTTTCAAAGGAGGCCACAGTTTGGGAAAAGGTGTGATCCTCCATCCAAATCGTGGGTATTTAAAGGAATAGAATGGAATCTTCAGGGGCATTGATGAGGAAGTATTGAACATAGAAGGAAATGTGACTGCATAGCAGTTGATAAAAATTGTAATCTGGAATAGGAATACATCTGGTTGTAAGAGTACACAAATTTCATTGTATTGGCCTGCAGATATAATATATATGTTAGAATCCGTAGGATAGGATCCCTAGTCATAGATTACATACTCTCCAAGTAGTCGAGTAATCTTTGCTTTTACTCTCGGACAGTATGCAGATGGATTTTCTCCCGTCAAAATATCGATTAATCGTCAGTAGCTCGCAAAAAACCCACAAACTTGGCAAGTTTGTGTGTGTATATGCATGCAAACTTGGCATCCTATGTATGTTTATAGATATGTATGTGTGCACAATGCAGTCCTGAGTATACACACACATAAATATCCACATACATTTGCCGAGTATTTCCCGAGTTTTCCCCAAGTCAAAAATTTTGGGCTTGCTGAGTATTATCTGATTCCGAGTATGTAAAATATGTCCCTAGTAATGTTCTTAATGCATATTTACAATTACAATCCTAGAATAGAGTAGTAGATATTTTCAGTATTTAGGAAATACCATGTCATAGGTGTATATGCTGATTGGACTCAATTACATTCAGAGCTCATAAAGTAGAATCATGGGTGCATTTTCATCATGGTTCATTGTCATTTATTAATTTCTAATATTCCCTGTCTATTGTTTACTTATGGTTATAGTATATTCAGAAATTCTATGCATATTATATAGTTAGTTTATATTATGACATCCATGTTCCATCATGGTAGGGAAATGGGATCACAAGAGGGGGAGTCCATGTAATGGAGCCACCTAGATATGCCACCCGGTGGTAGGACAAGATGAGCCTACGAGGGCCAAGGGGGTTTCCGCCTGATTACTCAAGGTACTGCCTTTGGGTCTAGGTTGGTCTCCACTAGATACGCCACCCAAGTGTGGGACATGATGAGCCCACGAGGGCCAAGGGGGTTTCTGCCTGATTAATCAGGGTATTGCCCTTGGGTCTAGTTCAAGCATGAGATCCACCCTTGTAATACTATCTTCCTACCATGGTGCAACATGGGAGGGGGGGGATCAATTATGGAAAATGTTGGGTATAATGCCTAGTGTAGGTTTACTTATGGCTTATTCGCAATATTCAATATGGAGTACTAACATTCTCTTGTAAACTAACCCTGTGGTTGATCCCTAACCTGTATGTAGGAAACAAGTCAAATTAAGGTATTCTCCTAGCTAGTGATAAGGGAGTTGGTAGTTTTAGCATGAATTTAGTATCATCCTTGTCATGTCCCCGAAATTACGACACTAAAAAATCTACCCTTGAAATATAAACAAATAAATTGCATACTAAAAATATTATTATAGCTATATTTATCAAATATAATGTTGTAAATATTAAAATATGAATACTAATAATACTCGAATATAAATATAAATATAAAATAATAATAATAACAACTATATTTTAAGAATCGTATAATATAAAATATAAAAATAAGCATGGAATAAATATATTAGAATAAAATAAACATTGTAGCAATCAACAATTAAAATATTGGAGGGCAGAAATTTACAAAGGCTGCGACTCCCTTCCTAATAAAGGAAACAACGCTTAAACTAAGGACAAAGATTAATAAAGTAAAAATTAGAAAAAGAGATGACTTTTAATAAAGGTGTGGTTAATTGAAGAAGGAAGGGACGTATCCCTTAGCCAAGTGTAGGTATAAAATATTAGAAATTATTAAAGCAAGAGGGCATCGAATAGAAAATAGGAAGGAAAAGGAAGAGAGCAGCCAAATAAGACAAAACTTGTCTTACTCAAGGAGATACTTGTCTTACTTATGAAAAAGGAAGAAAGGCATCAATAAAAGGAAGCTTTGGAGATCGATGGCTGGATAGAGATAAGAAATGGTGGCTAGAAATAAGTAAACATGGCTGGGAATAAAGGAACTACTGCAGATTGTAAATGGAAATCAGTTGGAAATAATAATAATAATAATAATAATATATAATTATATATATAGAATATATAAATTATAAAATCATATGTATATATATATAGAAAGAGAGAGAGATGATATATGTATGGTATAAGGTTGAAGGAGGCAAGTAGGGAATTAGAAAACATGGAGAGATACAACAACTCAGGTGATGCACTCACTTAGCAATAATATTTAGCATATTTTGAATATAAGAAATTGATATTGCTAATTTGATTATTGATATAATGCTTTCTTTAATCTTATCATAATGAGAATTATTCTAGGAAATGATGAATTAAAAGAACCATTGATAAATGAAGATATATTTGATTATAGGCATGAAATAAATCTTGGATGAATGCAAATATAGCTGATCATGTAAAGATTGTCTTCTTTGTGCTTGTAACCCTATCAGGAAGGGTGAACCATGGTTTAAGTAGATTGTCTAAAAACCCCACTTTCAGCCCCTTAGGCCCTAGACAAGGGATTGGACCCTGCAGCCCCTTAGGCCTTTGACTAGGGATTGGACTGTAGAAGGTTGGGGGTCCCACCTAGGCTTGTGCCCCTTAGGCCCTAGACAAGGGATTGGGCCTTGTAGTCCCTTAGGCCCTTGACTAGGGATTGGACGAATAGGAGGTGGTAGACCTTAGGCTACTTAAGGATTCCATGATTCCTCCCCCCCTGATAGGATGAGTGTCTTCGAAGTGTTGCCATGAATGGAGTATGTAGGTACTAAGCCACTAGGCAAGAAGGATTGGGATGGACAACCTCTTGAGATTTATTTGAAGGCTTCAGGGCGGATCCACCCATGGCACTCCTCTTGCTTGTTAAATTGCATTTATGATTATGCTTATATTTTGGATATCTAGATATTAATGCTAGCAAATATATGTGTGTGGGAATGTTGTTAATATGGTGAATGCAGATTTCAAATCAAGATTACTTAATTAAAAAGAACAATCATGTGCATAGAAGGAACCCTAAACCTAATCAACAAATGAATTCTAGGGCAAGCCAGGTAAGGGGCATTACAGTGGTATCAGAGCATCTTTCCTGCCATCCTGTGCGTGCTTGAGCTACTTGAGCTACTTGAGCTGGTTGGTTGCGTACTTGAGCTACTTGCTTGCCTACTTGAGCTAGTTGAGCTGGTTGCTTGCGTACTTGAGCTACTTGCTTGCCTACTCAAGCTAGTTGCCTACTTGCTTAGTTGAGTTGGTTGCTTGCGTACTTGAGCTACTTGCTTGCCTACTCGAGCTAGTTGCCTACTTTCTTGAGCTAGTCGCTTGTGTGCTTAAGCCGACTGCCTACTTGTTCGAGCTACTTGCCTGCATGCTTGAGCTAGTTTCTTGTCTACTTGAGCTAGTTGCCTACTTGCTTGAGTTGGTTGCCTACTTGCTTGCATGCTTGAGCTACCTACTTGCCTACTTGAGCTAGTTGAGTTGGTTGCTTGTGTACTTGAGCTACTTAGTTGTGTGTTTGAGCTACTGCTTGTCTGCTTGAGCTGCCTACTTGCCTATTTGAGCTAGTTGCACTAGCTACTTGCGTACTTGAGCTACTTACCTAGCTGCTTGTCTACTTGAGCTAGTTGCTTAGTTACTTGAGTTAGTTGTTTGCTTGCTTAAGCTACTTACTTGTGTGGTTCAACTACTTGCTCGTGTACTTGAGCTAGTTGCTTGCTTACTTGAGCTACTTGTTTGCCTAATTGGGCTACTTGCCTATGTGCTTGAGCTAGTTGCTTACTTTCTTGAGCTACTTGTTTGCTTACATGAGCTACTTGCTTGTGTGTTGGAGTTAGTTGATTGCTTCCTTGACCTACTTGAGCTACTGGTTAGCTTTATTGAGCTACCTAGTTGTTTGCTTTAATGTCTAATTCAAATAGTTTTTATAGTGATTCACAAACTCCAACTCATGGGTTTTGGGAGTTATGGGGCAAATAATAGAACTTAAAAATATTAGTCAATACAATGTCCTCATAACCAAAATAACCATCACTTGGGTTAGACCCTCCAACCCCTATCAAGCTAATATCAACACCACAAGGAACATCTTAAAAATTACTCATCTTAGATTGTGATTGCTCAAGGGCAAGCAATCTTGGGTAGGGTGGACTGTCATGTCCCCAAAATTACGACACTAAAAACTCTACCTTTCAAATATAAACAAATAAATTGCATATTAAAAACATTATTATAGTTATATTTATCAAATATAATGTTGTAAATATTAAAATATGAATACTAATAATACTAGAATATAAATATAAAATAATCATAATAACAACTATATTTTAAGAATCGTATAATATAAAATATAAAAATAAGCATGGAATAAATATATTAAAATAAAATAAACATTGTAGCAATCAACAATTAAAATATTGGAGGGCAGAAATTTACAAAGGTTGTGATTCCCTTCCTAATAAGGGAAACAACGCTTAAACTAAGGACAAAGATTAATAAAGTAAAAATTAGAAAAAGAAGTGACTTTTAATAAAGGTGCGGTTAATTGAAGAAGGAAGGGACGTGTCTCTTAGCCAAGTGCAGGTATAAAATATTAGAAATTATCAAAGCAAGAGGGCATTGAATAGAAAATAGGAAGGAAAAGGAAGAGAGCAGCCAAATAAGACAAAACTTGTCTTACTCAAGGAGATACTTGTCTTACTTATGTAAAAGGAAGAAAGGCATCACTAAAAAGAAGCTCTGGAGATCGATGGCTGGATAGAGATAAGAAATGGTGGCTAGAAATAAGTAAACATGGCTGGGAATAAAGGAACTACTGCAGATTGTAAATGGAAATCAGTTGGAAATAATAATAATAATAATAATAATATATAATTATACATATAGAATATATAAATTATAAAATCATATGTATATATATATAGAAAGAGAGAGAGATGATATATGTATGGTATAAGGTTGAAGGAGGCAAGTAGGGAATCAGAAAAGATGGAGAGATACAACAACTCGGGTGATGTACTCACTTAGCAATAATATTTAGCATATTTTGAATATAAGAAATTGATATTGTTAATTTGATTATTGATATAATGCTTTCTTTAATCTTATCATAATGAGAATTATTCTAGGAAATGATGAACTTAAAGAACCATTGATAAATGAAGATATATTTGATTATAGGCATGAAATAAATCTTGGATGAATGCAAATATAGCTGATCGTGTAAAGATTGTCTTCTTTGTGCTTGTAACCCTATCAGGAAGGGTGAACCATGGTTTAAGTAGATTGTCTAAAAACCCCACTCTCAGCCCCTTAGGCCCTAGACAAGGGATTGGGCCTTGCAACCCCTCAGGCCCTTGACTAGGGATTGAGTTATAGAAGGTTGGGGGTCCCACCTAGGCTTGTGCCCCTTAGGCCCTAGACAAGGGATTGGGCCTTGCAGCCCCTTAGGCCCTTGACTAGGGATTGGGCGAATAGGAGGTGGTAGACCTTAGGCTACTTAAGGATTCCATGATTCCTCTCCCCCTGATAGGATGAGTGTCTTCGAGGTGTTGCCATGAATGGAGTATGTAGGTACTAAGCCACTAGGCAAGAAGGATTGGGATGGACAACCTCTTGAGATTTATTTGAAGGCTTCAGGGCGGATCCACCCATGGCACTCCTCTTGCTTGTTAAATTGCATTTATGATTATGCTTATATTTTGGATATCTAGATATTAATGCTAACAAATATATGTGTGTGTGGGAATGTTGTTAATATGGTGAATGCAGATTTCAAATCAAGATTACTTAATTAAAAAGAACAATCATGTGCATAGAAAGAACCCTAAACCTAATCAACAAATGAATTCTAGGGCAAACCGGGTAAGGGACATTACAATCCTATTAGGGACATTACAAGTGGTATCAAAGCATGTTCCTGCGGGACATTCCCACTTTAATTAGACTTAACTATTCGACCTTCTTAAGTAAGCCAATAATGCATGTGTATGCCTTCCATGTGTATACTTTGCGACCTACATGTATTTATGCAACTATGTGTATACTTGCATAAGCTTTGTGACTTCAAGTGTATATTATGTGCTCATATATATATCAGAGGAAAGGATAGGACCCACAGTGTAGTGCACAATGCACCGATATTCTTTCTATCTAAGATGCATTATGGACATGTGTGTGTCAACCATTGTGATGTGCTAGTCAACCATTGTGTATATGATGAATGTTAGAGCTAGTCACTATGTATTAGTAATGTGTGGTGGAACTAGTCATTGTGTTTATAACAAAATGACTATGTTATGCTTACAAACTATGAAAATGTTAAAAATGTTGTTTGTCAAGTTGCTTAAGTTGGTTGGTTGTTTGCTTGAGCTACTTGGTTGCACGCTTGAGTTACTTGATTGTTTGCTTGATCTACTTGGTTGTGTGCTTGAGCTACTGGCCTACTAGCTTGAGCTTGTTGCTTGCGTACTTGAGCCGGTTGCCTACTTGCTTGAGCGAGTTGCTCGTATGCTTGAGCTACCTGCTTGTCCACTTGATCTGATTGCCTACTTGATTGAGCTCGTTGCTTGTATGCTTGAGCTACCTACTTGTCTACATGAGTTGGTAGCCTACTTGCCTAAGTTGGTTGCTTGCATGATTGAGCTACCTACTTGTCTACTTGAGCTACCTGCCTGTGTGCTTGAGCTACTTCCTTGTGTGCTTGAGCTACTTACCTATGTGCTTGAGTTGGTTGGTTGCTTGCTTGAGCTACTTGTTTGCTTGCTTGAGCTACTTGCCTGTGTGCTCTCTAATTTCGGCAGATAGAGAAGCATATTCCATATAACTTTGCCTTACTTCATCTACCATAGGAACTTCAACCTCAACTTGAGTCTCCTCCCTTTGAGTGAAGGTAGGAAGAAGTGGTCTAGAGGTTGATCCTCTAGTATTTGCAGCATGTTTCCCAATAGTTCTCCCTCTTGGGTTGGTGTTAGAGTCACTATTTTCACCATCAAAGTGTTGTTGTGTCAGTGTTACTTGCTGGTCCATTTTAGCAAGCAATCAAGTCATCATGTCCAATATCAAGTCGAACTTTCTCTCACTTCTAGCATCTCTATCTTCCTCACGAACTATTCCCTTATTCTCTTTCTGCCATTGTCTCAATTGCAGGCTCACGATTCCTTCGAACCTCTGAAAAAGTGTCCGCTCCAGGAACTGAAGGATTCTGATACTGCTATCTCTTTTGCTCTCTATTGTAGTATTTGATATCTTTGTCACTCATTTGTCAACTGAATCTCTAATTTTTCACAGGTTGGCAGGAAAACCAACTTTGATACCACTGAAATATCCCCTTACAATTTTTTCCACAAAAAGTTTCACCCTTAACGTTAGATAAACAAAATTATCCAGCTGAAAGTAACCTTTAACTTTTTTATCACCCAGATCCTAGTGTGGGCAAGGTGAGAGCATACGGTGGAAAAGAGATCGTTAGCTTATAAAACTGAATATACAAAAAGTACAATGAGAGACGGCTCAGTCGATCAGAATGTATGCAAATGCAACTCGACCACTTATTCAACGGGAGTGTATTGATGGCTCAGTCGATCAGCATGATGTGAAATTACAAAGTACTGAAAAGTGAAGTATGGGCGACTAGCCGACCCCTTCCACTTATCCAACGGACAGTACAGGAAAATAAAATGTTGAATGTAAAAGACAACGAGGCCAGTCTCTTCCACTAAAAGTGGGAATACAAAGTAAAGTGCAGCAAATAGAATGACTGGATTAGTACTACTGATAACAACCTTCCAATATAGAGTAATCTACAAATTACATTCAATATTAGTTGTCCAAAATGCTCTAAAATGAAGGTAGATGGACTCCAAACATAAGCAAGCTATTCTACTAAGTAAAACAAGCCAAAAGTTGAACTTTTACCAATCAAATATGAAATGGCAACATACAGAAATCTCAGACCAGCAAGCTCCAAACCCAATGAAATGCTTGTAACTTTGTCTAGACACCTCCGAATGACATGAAATCAAATGCAATGGATGCCAAAGAGAAGGGCGACCGAGATCATGCCAACAAACAATACCAAAAAATCCCGAATGAGTGAGCACGCTTCCCAATGCACCAAGAGATATAGTACGACCCTCAAGGAGAAGGGCGTCCAACATATAAAATCAGCAACATCATCAAAAAATCTGAAACTTAGCAACGTGAGGCGCCCGAGGTAAACTCATTCAATGGTCCAATACCCAAAATCATCAAAAAATCACTCCATGTAGTGAGCCAAGCCCAAGCTGACTCAAAACTCTTCGATTGTCTGCCCTTGTAATTTCGTCAAACAGTTTGAATGCGAATGTGGTACTTGTTGCCTTTATGTTTTCAGTTTGTTTTGCTTGGTCTCGATGATTATAAATGCTTGTAACTTGTCACAAATGAGTCTAACAATGATATAATATGAAGATGCAATTCTTACTTTGTCTTGAAATGCATAAATGCAGATTTAATATTAAAAACGTGCACCTACAGCTAACTGTAATTATGACAAACATTTGGCATGCATACTACTTGTGCTAGTCAAGATGATCATTACATTAAAACTAAGACTCCCAACTTATAACTCCTTTATTTGAAATGCAAACCCACAATACATGATAAAGTAATCATGCCAAGACTCTTGACTTACAGATTAAATCTTTTACAAGGCCCAAATCTGATTACAAACATCATCTACAGCAGCATACTAAACTTCATGAAGTGACCAATGCAACTACTCTATTAACAATGCCATCAATGCCACAAACTAAATACAATCAGTTTGCAAACTCAGCTCAATAGCAATGATCATACCTGAAAAAGGCAAGAAGGATTTTCATTGAAATTCTGAAGATAATTGCAGCTTGATAGAGGTCTGATAATATAGTTGATCTGCAGCAAACATGAACTTCTCCACCTTATTTGTATGCAGCAATGTCTTGTAATCTTCATCACACACATAACATGTCCCCAACAATCATGGCGACCCTTTTATCAACCAATAATAATAACCCAACACTGTAGCGGATTACTGTAGCTCGGTACTATTCACGTGTATTGTAGCGTGGGTGCTATTCACATGTACAGTAGCACGGGTACTGTAGCGCTACACTATTCATGTTACTGTAGCAGCAAGACAATAATCTCAAAATGTTAGGCACAACAGCAATAATAAACATTCTTCAATGTATCTTCAATGCCTTTTAAATCTGCAAGTAGATATTCTTTGAAACCCTTGAATGTTTATTTAAAAGAATATCTACTTGCAGATTTAAAAGGCATTGAAGATACATTGAAGAATGTTTATTATTGCTATTGTGCCTTCACATTTTGAGATTATTATCTTGCTGTTATAGTAACGTGAATAGTGTCACGCTACCGTACACGTCAATAGTACCGAGCTACAGTAATCCGCTACAGTGTTGGGTTATTATTATTGGTTGATAAAAGGGTCGCCATGATTGTTGGGGACGTGTTATGTGTGTGATGAAGATTACAAGACATTGCTGCATACAAATAAGGTGGAGAAGTTCATGTTTGCTACAGATCAACTATATTATCAGACCTCTATCAAGCTGCAATTATCTTCAAAATTTCAATGAAAATCCTTCTTGCCTTTTTCGGGTATGATCATTGCTATTGAGCTGAGTTTGCAAACTGATTGTATTTAGTTTGTGGCATTGATGGCATTGTTAATGGAGTAGTTGCATTGGTCACTTTATGAAGTTTAGTACGCTGCTGTATATGATGTTTGTAATCAGATTTGGGCCTTGTAAAAGATTTAATCTGTAAGTCAAGAGTCTTGGCATGATTACTTTATCATGTATTGTGGGTTTGCATTTCAAATAAAGGAGTTATAAGTTGGGAGTCTTAGTTTTAATGTAATGATCATCTTGACTAGCACAAGTAGTATGCATGCCAAATGTTTGTCATAATTATAATTGGCTGTAGGTGCACGTTTTTAATATTAAACCTGCATTTATGCATTTCAAGACAAAGTAAGAATTGCATCTTCATATTATATCATTGTTAGACTCATTTGTGACAAGTTACAAGCATTTATAATCATTGAGACCAAGCAAAACAAACTGAAAACATAAAGGCAGCAAGTACCACATTCGCATTCAAACTGTTTGACGAAATTACAAGGGCAGACAATCGAAGAGTTTTGAGTCAGCTTGGGCTTGGCTCACTACAGAATTCAAATAATCATATCATCATAATGAGTTCTATTCTATCTTTGAGAAATAAATACTCTCTCACACAAGTTCGACCCTCCTCAAAAAAGCAATTTAAATGCATTTAATAATATTAAATTCGCCTCTCTTGACTTAGGCACTTTTAATTAATAAATGGCATTCATTTAAATGAGTAATAAATATTCATTTAATAATCATTTCTTCTCATTTATTATAAAGTCAATAAAATACTTTATAATAAGCCATTTAAATAATTAATACTTTAATATTTCACTTAAAGTGACTTTATAATATAAAGTCACAATAATAATCATTTAATTATTATTAAATGCTCCCTTAATCTCCATTTGCTCGATAAACTATCAAACTGGGTCGAAACTAAGATAGCCAACTGAGCCAGGTGCCCTGCCAAAAATAGTAACCCTTGTTGGCCTGACTTACTATAAATAGTAAGTGCCTGAATATCACTCTGTAAGCCTTTGCAAAGGCCCAAACCTAAATCAACTAATGGAATAGAGTCCCAAAACTCTGCATAACTGCAATGAGCGACCGTCTAATCACATCTGTCAGCCTACGAGGGCCAAGAATAGGCTAAACCTTAACAAATTGATGCTCGCGAAAATGGGGACATTACACTCCATGAGATACAAGCCAAAATGTGCTACAAGTAGCACAAAACCAGCAACATAGAAAACTAAGAAACACACCAAAAACTTCAGAAAACATCAAAAGTAGACATCTCCAATAGGCACAATCTGCTCTTCAGTGTAAAGAACAGTCCAAAGCTTAGCTAGATGCTATCTTGCAAGCTTTCCTCAAAGTGAGTCTGTAGAAATTTCGGCAACACTTCGTTATAATTTTCAATGGACACCAAGAATGAAGCCCAACACTCTTATTTATAACCTTTTCTCCACAAATTCAAATTCAATTCCCTCCATTTAGGGCGCCAAATTGAAATTCACATTCACCTCTCATGAAAAATGCATTTGAATTTCATTAACCTCCTCCAAGTCGTCCCACATGAGAGAAATAAAACTTTATTGAAAATGCAAATACAACATGAGATAGGCGTCCAAAATGAATAAGTGAAATACCTTATAAAAAATTACTTTTATAACATTAACTTATCTCTCCAAGCTAGGCGTCCACCATGCCTTAGCCAGATATTTCACTTAAAATATAAACTCAACCAAAGTACTAAATTCACCGAAATGAGCTCCAAAAGTGTGGGAGACCAAACTGACCTGCCTAATATAGCCTCTGAGTGGGACTGTTGAAAACCTACCAAAAATAGCATTGCTAAAAATAGCACTTACTATAAATAGCATATTGCTAAAAATAGTAAGTGACTCCAAATGCATTTTAACCATATTCTAAGCAGCCATCGTTAATTACTAAAAATAGTAAATCCAAAAAAGTTACCAAATGTAGACACATGTCATACCATTGCGAAGCTCTCAAAAAACCCGGAAAGAATAAAGAATCCAAACTGCCAAACTTCAACATGCAAACCCCCAAAACTGCCAAAGCATCCTCCTAGAAAATAGGAAACCCTAATTTCTGCTTCTGACTACCCTATAGGCCTCCGGATGTTTTTGTTTGTTTTTTGAATTTTTTGATGTTTTTGTGGTTTTTGCAGCAAATAAGGATTTGCGATTTTGAGAAATAAATAGAGATAAATTCATAAATAAATAACAAAGCATGAAATGGCTCCCAGAACAATGGCAAATGATTTTATTATCATTATTGAGCAACTACAATGTTATTCCGGTGACAGAAAAAGTAAACAGATGATATTATTTTAAAGAACCTGATTATTACTTGCAACCGCCCGAGAGAATGAGTAGAAAATATGGCCAGCTTGTAGATCCACTTCTCCAACCTTGAAAAGTGTGCAGATGCTTCCAAACCCCTAGGCGCCCAACATGGAGGAACCAGTAGGCAAGAAATACAGGCGTTTTCCACTGGAGAAGGAAATGCGTCTCTGCTGCAGCAAAGTACGGCCTGTCAACAGCATTAAATGCAGCCGTACATTTCTTGGGAAGTGCGACAGATGCTAATAATTGATAATCTCTGAGAAGCGACTCTTCCTGGTGAATGATAGAACCAAAAATACTGAATAAAAACTCCACTGTATGCTTTGTATGACTTCTAGATAAAGCCACGCTGATGGACAAGCTTCAACTGGTATTTCACAGCCTCAATATGCCAGATTTTGAAGAGGGAATGTTCTCCTAAATCAAATGTCTGCAGAAACCCTTGTTTCACAAACCCCAATGCTCTCAGAGAGAAATAAGACAAATTAGAATAATCATGAATGAATTCAATTTGTCTTTGAGGAAATATATATACCTCTTCTCAAAGTTCGACCTTTCTCATAAATCATTTAAATTCATTTAAATGATATAAATTCGCCTCTTTTAGAATTAGGCATTTTATTTAATAAAAGGCGTCCCACTTAAATAAGTAATGAATACTTATTTAATTATAACATTTCACCTTTATTATAAAGTATTAAATACTTTATAATTCGCCCTTTAATAAACATTTTAATATTTCATTAAAGTAACTTTATAATATAAAGTCAATTTAATAATCCTTTTAAATAATTATCAAATCCTCCGATAATCACTGTGCGCTCATCAAATCATCCAACTGGGTCGAAACTGAGATGACCAACTAAAAAAGGTGCCCTACCAGAAATAGTAACCCCTGTCTGCCTGACTTACTAAAAATAGTAAGTATCTGAAAAACACTCTGTGAGAGACTGCAAAGGTCTAAACCTAAATCAATTGATGGAATAAGGTTCCTGAACGTAAGATACTGCCTCAAGTGATCCTCTATACATGTCTGTCAACCTACGAGGATCAGAATGATAGGCTAACCTTTGAACCAGCTGCATTGTCTAGGAAGGGGACATTACAGTCCGCCCTCCCTGAAATTGCTTGTCCTCAAGCAATCTCAACTCTGGATGCTGTAAAATCTCCTCAGACTCCCATGTAGCATCCTCAATTGGCAAATCTCTCCACTTGATCAGATATTCCCTGATCACCCACCTCCGAAGATGTCTCTCTCTAACCTCGAGGATGGCCTCAAGTACTAGTATCAACTTCCCCTCATCATCAAGGGGTGGCAGAACTGGAGAGGGTATCACATGCTGACCCAATGCCTTCTTCAGGCGTGAAACGTGAAACACGTTGTGAACCCTGCTATCCGCTGGTAAGTCCAACTCATATGCAACCTCGCCCACTCGTCTAATGACTCGAAATGGACCATAGTAACGAGGTTTCAATTTCTCTGCACCACTCTTCCGCAGAGTGGACTGTCGGTATGGCTGTAACATGAGATACACCATGTCCCCCACTGCAAAAGAATGCTCAACCCTTTTCTGATCAACATACTGTTTCTGCTGATTCTGTGCCTGCTGAATATTGTCCCTGCGAGACCTCAAAATATCCTGCTAATCCTGTAACATATCCCCTGCACTGGGCACTCTGCTATCGCTCAACACCAAATCCAAAAGGTTGGGTGCCTCGTACCCGTATAATTCCATGAAAGGTGTCATTTGTATAGTCATGTGATGGGTGGAGTTATAACAATACTCACCCAGGTATATCCACCTCACCCAAGCTTTCTGCTGTCCAGCTATATAATTCCGTAAATATCCTTCCACCCACTTATTGACGATCTTCGTTTGTCCATCTGTCTGTGGATGGTAGCTGGTACTAGGTGTCAATTCGGTTCCACAGAGTCTGAACAGCTCCTGCCAAAAGTTGCTCATGAACCGACTATCCCTATCGCTGACTATAGTCCGAGGCAAACCATGTAACCGGAAAACCTCTCTAAAGAAGAGCTCTACAGTCTGCGATGCTGTGAATGTAGTGGTGATCAGAAAGAAATGGGCATATTTTGTCAGCTGATCAACAATCACATAAATACAATCCTTCCCTTGGGCCTTCGACAAGCCCGTGATAAAATCCATTGATAAACATTCCCACTTCCTATCTGGTATTGGAAGTGGCTAAAGCAACCCGGCAGGATATGTGTGTTCCTGTTTGTTCTACTGACAAACAGAACACTCTCGTACATACTGAAGCACATCAGTCTTCAGGGCTTTCCAAGTGAACCGCTCCCGTACTAGCTTATAGGTTTTAAAATAACCAGGATGACCCGTCATAGGAAGATCATGAAAGGCTTTCAGAACTGTATCGTTCACCTCTGAATCAGGAATCAGAAAAATCTGCCCCTTGTAAATGATCAAGTCATTCACAACGATATACCTACTATCCTACTCTGTCCCATCAATTATGCTAGAAGCCCATGGATTCTTAGCATACTCAGCAATAATCTTGTACCTCCAATCCTCAGAAATCTGTGCCATGGCATTCAACTGAGGTCTGCGAGATAAGGTGTCAGCTACAACATTTTGTTTTCCCTTAATGAAGGTAATATCAAAATCATACGATTGCAACTTGCTAACCCATTTCTGCAATCTCTCATTTAGGTCTCGTTGTCCAAGGAAGTGTTTTAGGCTATTATGGTCTGTACGCACACTGAATTTGCTGCCTACCAGGTATTGCCTGAATTTAGCCAATGCGTGCATAATGGCTAACATTTCCTTGTCGTAAATGCTATAAAATCTCTCAGGACCTCTAAGCTTCCTGCTCTTGAAAGCAATCGGGTGTCTCTCCTACATCAACACGGCACCAATACCCTCTCCTGAGGCATCACAGAATAAGTCAAAAGACTTTGTAAAGTCTGGTAGTGCTAACACTAGACATGAAGTCATGATCACCTTAAACCTATCAAAGCACTCCTGAGCCTGTGGTGACCAAGCAAAAGCCCCCTTCTTTGTCAAATCAGCAAGGGGTGTAGTGTGTCGTGAGAACCCACTAACAAATCGTCTGTAAAAAGCACACAACCCAATAAATCCTCTGAGCTGGGTAAGGTTCTTTGGAACTGGCCACTCAACTATAGCACGAACCTTTTCGGGGTCCATACTGACTCCCTTGGCATTGATGATGTGCCCAAGATACAACTCAGCCATGCCTAGCTCACACTTGGACTCCTTGGCATACAAGGACTCCTCCGCCAAGATACCCAGTACTGTATCCAAGTGAGCTAATGCTCCTCCCATAACCTACTGTACACCAAAATGTCATCGAAGAAGACCAATACATATCTCTGCAGCTGAGCACTGAAAACTTTGTTCATCGTAGCCTGAAAAGTGGCAGGGGTGTTGGTTAAACCGAAAGGCATAACCAAGAACTCAAAATGACCGCAATGGCACTTGAACGCGGTTTTCTCTATGTCCTGCTCCCTCATCCGAATCTGATGGTACCCCGATCTCAAATCAATCTTCGTGAAGAAGATAGCACCATGCAACTCATCAATCAACTCATCAATGCGGGGAATAGGATACCTGTTTTTTATAGTCCGCTTATTGAGCTGACTGTAATCAATACACATCCGTAGTGATCAATCCTTTTTCTTCACCAATACAACCGCTGAAGCAAAAGGTGATTTGCTAGGTCTGATGTGCCCCATAGCCAACAACTCACTGATTGTTTTCTCAATCTCATCCTTGAGGCGTTTCGGATGTCTGTAGGGTGTGATCATAATGGGCTTTGCGCCCTCCTCCAACTCTATAATGTGTTCAGTTCCTCTGTCTGGAGGTCTACCTAGTGGAATATCGTTAAACACCTTAGAGTGTTTAATCCTTATCTCCTAAATGTCGGGATGGAACTCATGCTTTTGTTGTTCCTGTGGTGCGGGCATCAACATACATTCAGCAGCCCAATCTACCATATCATGACGAATGAGCCTCTCCATCCGTCTATGAGATACAACTCTCAAGTTGTTATCACTGATAGCTTTAATCACATGCGGCTTCCCATTAACCTTAAACTTCATCTCCATATCCCGAAGATTGAGTGTGAACTCACCCAGCTCGTGAAGCCATGCCATTCCAAGTACCACATTAGTGTCCCCCATATTAACAACGTAGAATTCAGTCTTGAATTCATAGTTGTTTAATTTCATCGAAAGATCTGCTATTTTCCTATCATATTTGAGGGTGTACCCATCCGCTACCTTAACTCAAATACCCTCAAACTCTTCCGTCTGAATGCCACGCTTCTCAACCAAACGTGCATCTATGAAGTTGTGCGTTGCACCTGTGTCTAGCAATGTTATAACTTTATGACCGGCTAGGAGCTCACATAGTCTAAAGGAGCCATCTCTCTGAAGACTAGTCAAGTGTGCCTCCTATAGTTTCCTTCCACCATCATGTTCACTATCATTTTCAGACTTTTCATCATCTGAAGGCTCTGAATCAGCTTGCTGGTCCGATAGATCAGATTGTTCTTCACCCTCATAAAACCACTCCATCTGGTTACTTTTGGCTTTAGGGCGAAGAGGGCATATGTGTTTTTCATCGTAAGGTGCCTTGCACCAAAAACACAACTTTTTCTTGCGTAGGTCATTCAATGTCTCTCTCTCAAATGGTGGTGCATTACTTCTTTTAGGATCAGGTGGATCTCTCTTCCTGTCAAAGAGTCTATCTCTATCAAAAGATCTATTCGGCCTTGAGTTTGGCGTGGAACCCGAAGAGAACCTGCTGCAACGTGCTGCATGCTCCATACTGCGTGCCTTTCTCATTGCCTCCTGAAGGGTGGGAAGATCAAATGCCTTGACCCAACCTCTCATTGGCTCATATAACCCCTCGGTGAAAAGAATGACAAGTCTCCTCTCCGAAATACCTGTCACCATGACTGTCGTTTTCTGAAACTCCCCAATGTAAGCATCCAAACTACCTATCTATCTGAGCTGTGCTAGCTCTCTAAAGTAAAGTTTTGGATCCTTCTTATCAAATCGCTCAATGAGCCTGCTCGTGAAATCATGGTAAGTAGTAACCCGATGATGACCCAATGTGTGCATGTCGTGATGCCACCAATCATGCGCCAATTCATCAAGGTGTAGTGTGGCAAATTTAATGGCCTCGTCCTTCTGCATAGGTCTCAAAGATAGGTAGTTATCTAATTTATGTACCCAAGACCTTGCTGAATTTTTATCCGAGCCATCAAAATAAGGCAAGGTGATCTTGCTCACTGCATGTTGAAGATCCCTGTTCACCTGTGGTGGTTGCTGGTACTGGTGTGTCCTGAGCTCAAATCTACCTCCACCCCTGGGCTTATGCACATCCATGAACTCATGAAATGACAATGACTGCCTAATCTCGGGAGCCAAGGTCGAATACTCTCCAAACAATCTAGTAACATCTGCCACTGAAGTACCATGCTGTGGCTGAAACTCAGTATTGTGACCCTGTTGTTCTGCCTCCGGAGTCGGTGGTGCCTCCCGACTGATAAAGGTGGGTTGTCCAGGCCTACGCTCGTGAACAACCGGTGACAGCCGCAGTCGTGCAGACATCTGTGGCTGATCTATACCTCCCGAACCACTCGACTGTCTTATCTGAATATAATGCTGATGGGGCGGAGTGTACTGTCTCATGGTACCTATCAACTGCGACATCGTGTCCATCATGTTGTCGTGTCTAATCCTGTATTTTGCCTCAGTCATCTCAACAATTTCCTTTTCTTTCCTTGCATCTCTAGGAATCTCTTGATCCGCCATGAGTGTAGTCACACTGTTTTCGCTGCCACTGGAGCTAAACTTGTGAATACCAAGGATCCCTGATACTGTCTCACCTTTTGGAATGGGTGGACCTATCCAATCCTCAACTCTGCTTGTTCCTCTACCCTTACTGTAGAAAATAACGTCTCTACTCATGAAAAAGCATCTAAAAAACAAGCTTCAAACTAAAAAAGCATAGGCTGGCAGGACTTCTGTGCTCTGATACCACTGTAAGAGACTAGGTGTCTCTCAACCCAATCACTGACTGAAACTCCTGTGTTTTTGTTTGTTTTCTGAATTTTTTGATGTTTTTGTGGTTTTTGCAGCAAATAAGGATTTGCGATTTTGAGAAATAAATAGAGATAAATTCATAAATAAATAACAAAGCATGAAATGGCTCCCAGAACAATGGCAAATGATTTTATTATCATTATTGAGCAACTACAATGTTATTCTGGTGACAAAAAAAGTAAACAGATGATATTATTTTAAAGAACCTGATTACTACTTGCAGCCGCCTGGGAGAATGAGTAGAAAGTACGGCCAGCTTGTAGATCCACTTCTCCAACCTTGAAAAGTGTGCAGATGCTTCCAAACCCCTAGGTGCCCAACATGGAGGAACCAGCAGGCAAGAAATATAAGCGTTTTCCACTGGAGAAGGAAATGCGTCCCTGCTGCAGCAAAGTACGACCTGTCAACAGCATTAAATGCAGTCGTACATTTCTTGGGAAGTGCACCAGATGCTAATAATTGATAATCTCTGAGAAGCGACTCTCCCTGGTGAATGATAGAACCAAAAATACTGAATAAAAACTCCATTGTATGCTCTGTATGACTTATGGATAAAGTCACGCTGATGGACAAGCTTCAATTGGTATTTCACAGCCTCAGTATGCCAGATTCTAAAGAGGGAATGTTCTCCAAAATCAAATGTCTGCAGAAACCCTTGTTTCACAAACCCCAATGCTCTCAGAGAGAAATAAGACAAATTAGAATAATCATGAATGAATTCGATGTCTTTGAGGAAATATATATACCTCTTCTCAAAAGTTCAACCTTTCTCATAAATCATTTAAATGATATAAATTCACCTCTTTTAGACTTAGGCATTTTATTTAATAAAAGGCATCCCACTTAAATAAGTAATGAATACTTATTTAATTATAACATTTCACCTTTATTATAAAGTATTAAATACTTTATAATTCGCCCTTTAATAAACATTTTAATATTTCATTAAAGTAACTTTATAATATAAAGTCAATTTAATAATCTTTTTAAATAATTATCAAATCCTCCGATAATCACTGTACGCTCATCAAATCATCCAACTGGGTCGAAATTGAGATGACCAGCTGAAAAAGGTGCCCTACCAGAAATAGTAACCCCTGTCTGCCTGACTTACTAAAAATAGTAAGTATCTAAAAAACACTCTGTGAGAGTCTGCAAAGGTCCAAACCTAAATCAATTGATGGAATAAGGTTTCCAAACGTAGGATACTGCCTCAAGTGATCCTCTATACATGTCTGTCAGCCTACGAGGATCAGAATGATAGGCTAACCTCTGAACCAGCTGCACTGTCTAGGAAGGGGACATTACATTAATGGTGATTTAGGGAAGAGTTTAAACTACCCAAAAACTTCATTCTTACATTGTGAATAGCCAGCCTTTTAACAATCTCCTTGGTGTTCACAAAATCTAGCAAATTTAATACAAACATGGATGAAATATCTAAATTTACCCTATAGCTAATCTCAGCTTCTAAAAAATCTAAATCAATTATCTCTTTGATGGCTCTCTCCATCAAATCCAACTACTGAACAAAGTTATTACCCAAGCATTGATCTCAAACTGGACCTCAAAAAGACACTTCACATTTCTTTGCAAAAATGATGAAATTTTGGATAGATGGCACATAGCAGAAGTAAAAAACCAAAATATGCAAAAATTGTTGTTTTCCAAAGTGAAGTGAGAAGATTTCCCACTTTAATACCTTTCATAAGCTCACACCAAGCATTGGAGATGACATCAAATCTTGGGAATCATTATCACTTAGATATCCAAGCAGGAGGCTCACCAAAACTTTAATGATGTGTAATCATTGTTTGAGAGAGAATTACTTGATCCCTTTAATTTTCTAAACCAACCCAACTTACCATACTGTGATCAATTTTCAGAGCATCAAAAGAGTCAATCCCAAAGTTAGCAAGGATGTTTGTCACCCTATTCACTTCCTTGAAGCAATGTAGACTCAAAAAAGACTCCAACAATCCAAAAAGGGCCAAGCTTCATTTCGAGGATATTTTCCAATTTCCAATTATTCAAAAAAGTTCAAACCATGATTTCAAATGCCATTGAAAATCATGGAATCCCCTTCTATTTTCAACGATGTTATCCTACATTGGAAGCAACTTGAAGGGCCAATACCAAAGCATGCATCTCAGCCTCATTATTTGTTCCATCCTTCAATTTCATGGAGATGGCTCACACCAAAGAGCCAAGGGAGTCTCTAATCACACAACCTGCTCTTGAGGGCCTAGGATTTCCAATAGAGGCCTCATTATAGTTTAACTTGAAAAAGCGAAATGGGTGGGGTGGGTCAGAGGTGAGGGACGAAGGGTACAGAATCCAACAAGCATCCTTCCAAAATTGAAGGGAAGATTGAACTCTGACTGCCCCACTAATGGGAGGTAAATGCACTACTTAGTCTTTCTAAGCATCTTGTATTTTCTTAGGAGCTCAGTAAATACTCTTTAGATTCTACCACCTTGACTCAGTTCAGGCTATATCAAGTATTCACTTTGAAAGCATACGTAGGAGAGACATAGTAGCAAAACAATTTTGAGATGTGTTGATTTAGTGACTATTTCTGCATGAAAATGATCTTTAAAGAAGGGTAATCACAATTTTCCTATACATTTTATCAGACTACCAAAAACTAGTATTGATATACAAATACTTATTTGTTTTGACTAAATTCTAGAATTTTATTGAACCTAGAAACAATCTTATCATAGTTTGGCTTAAAAGAGAACATATGAACATCTCCTTTTACCCTCGCCGTCTTTTCTAAAATCATGCATAATATACTAACTCAATGAAAATAGCAAGGTACTCATCAAAAAAGCAAGCAGAGCTTGCATCTCTTCCTTTTCACAACCTTGCTATAGGTCATCATTTTTAGAGACCTAAATCTAATCATTATTTTGATTAAATGCAAGAACTCTGAAGAAATATCTCTATTAGAAGAGGAAACAATCTAGTTCAACTTGGATAAGCCTTAAAAGAGTGAGTTACAATCTCCCTCGTCAAAGTTTTTCACACAAAATTTGAGATAATAAATCTAAAATAGAAGAATAACTGTACAAAAAATAAGAAATTCAACTAACAGAAGCATCAAGATGATAAAGGTGACCACACAAACCTAGTTGTAAAATTGACTTCTCAATGGATGTATACAGCAAAGCCCTTTTCTCTGTCACCGCTTTGCCATCAAGAATTTCCAGGCATTCTGTAACAGGATATTTTATCAGAGTCGAAAGGAGCACAGCTGCCCTCCATAATTCCTTAATCTTCATCAAGAGAAATCCTGCCAAGAAATGGAAAATTTAAGTATGGAAAAGAAATTGCATATGTTTATTAAATGAAAAAACAATGAGATCTAGCATGGTACCAGAATAAGTGTTTTGATAGCATATGATTTTAAACTTCAATTTGTTCATTGAGAAAGGAAGAAAACTAAGATTCTCTCTACACCCTAACAACTAACAAACTAAAAGCCATACACACATCCAAATAAAGCAACATTCTAGAAGACATGAACAACAAAGTCATCCAATGTTAAGATTATATACTTATAGTCTAAAAATTATTGCTTAAAGATGAACTCATGGCTATTGTTTTTGTTTAATTATTACAAGAGTATATTGATTTCTTCAGCATACGCATATCCCCGGTTAATTAATTGATTATTAACTAAACATACTGAGGACTAATGCTTTGTTAAGGGGCCTAAATTTTTTATGAGCAAAAGGACTCCTTCAAAGAGTCTTATCTTTTCCTGCTTTAGAGGAGAATAAAGTACCCTTCACCATTACTAGGATATACCATGCGTAAGGGAAATGAGTTTTCCTAGATCAAAAACATGAGATTGTTGGATCTTGGAAAAGTGCCCATGAATCTGCAGATTGGAGCATTCACTTTTCAAAGTCAGGCCTTGCTTTCCATATCTTCCAAGGAGAAAGAGGCTGGAAGTGGATTATCTATTCTGAGAAAGCATCCATTTTCATTGTTGGCTGGCATTTGAGGTGTTAGGACTATTTCCTTCACATGATATTGAATGAAGTATGAAGTGAGAAAGCTCTTGTTGAATTTAGCTGATTGGGGAATTAAGGAGGCCATGGCCTTCTCAAAGGAGGAGAAGAGGGAGACTTCACTCCCAAAGTCCTAATCTACTAGTAGAGTGAGGGAATCTTGTTACAGAGCATGAGTGGTTTCCAACATGAGAAAACACTTTATTACTTTTCTTTCTCTACACAATAACAATAACAATTATTTTTCTACTAATTAGTGCCAGATTCATTGGTCATAAGGAAACACAAGGTTCTTGATTGCGGACTGATATATATACACCATAGATGGAAAACTTGCCTGAAAAATGGTGAGTACTCAAGCCATTTACCCACCGTCGAGTTTTTCCCACCACAAGTCTCATAAGGAAACACAAGGTTTTCAATTAATCGCCGATTTTCTCCCACTGCAAGTACTCAAGCCATTTACTCACCATTTTGACTCGCCAATTTTCTGGTGAGTACTTGCTGAAAAAATGGTGAGTACTCACCAAAAAACCAACAAGTCTGTGTCAAAAACTTGTCCATGCAGGTGAAAAAGTGGGTCAGTTTAAACACAGACCCAAACGAATTTCTTTTTTTTCTCCACAAGTAAAACCACCCCTCCAACTCCCTTGCCAATTGATTTCCAGCACATTTGCATCGAGGAGAGAAGATTCAAAGCGATTTTTTTATGAATTTGAAAGGCAAATTTGAAGCATATGCCAGTTTTTTGGATTTTGTTTTCTGTTTTTTTTTTAAACATTTTATTTCATTTTGGTTGCAAATTCCAGCTTCTAGGTTAGAAAAAATTCATCATACGCTAAAACAAGCTTGTATTTTTGCATTTAAATTGCAAAAAAATGGATTCATCACCATTTTTTCATGATTTTTTAATTCTTTTTGCTATTTTCACTGTTTTTGTATACAAAACCTTCTTTTTAAATTTTAACCCTTTTTTTGGAAAAAAAAGTTTAGAGTATTTGCATTATATTAAATTTTTATTGATTTGAATTAATTTATATTTATTTAAACTTATTTGACACTGATTTTTAGTGATTTATGTAAAACTTAGTTTTTTTTGTATTAAAAATTAATATTTTGTGCTTTCACTTTGTTTTACAATCTTCGGTATGAAACAGGGAGATGGAAAAGGCCAAAAGAAGATTAGGAAGAGAGGGTTTGTATCTTTTGTGCAGCAGGGCAGGTGGAAACAGAAAAGCATTTTATCCTAGATTGTAAAGCTTACAGTGACATCAAAGGAAGCTACATAAGTGGGTTAATAGCGGCAAATTTTCAAGATTTATTCAGCATGGAATGGGTGGGCAGAATGGGAGAGCTCATTATCAAACTAAACGGCTAGGGAGAACGGCACTTCACAATGCTAAAATAGCAATGGTCACTGTCCCATAGGCCTTCTTTTGGTCTCGTGGATGTTAAAAGTCTTCTATTCTATTTTATCATATAATGGCAAATAGAGAAGCTTCTGGATCAGGTTCAGCCTCAAGCTCCACCCCGTTGGTCCCACCGTCTAGTACAGGCACTCATCATGTTGGAGCTAGAGACCTTAACGGGAAATATGTTGTAATGTCCACTATTTCCCTAGTTTCAGATCTAGGGTTTTTGTGTAAATATAAGTGATCAGTCGGACAATTAGAGATGTTCATACATAGATCAGAATACTGTCACCAATCCCCATGTGATTAAATGAACAAATCAGATCAAACAAATTCCCTTATATTAGAAATCACAATAAAACTGAATCACCTAGTCTTGACCATATAAATTGTATTTTAGACAATTTAAGGTTGGCAAATATGATATTTGACAAAACAGCTACTCCCAACAACAATAAGCAGTTACAGAGAATATATTTTTAGATCTACCTTGGACATGATAAGTTTGCCTTACTTTAAGGCTAATCACATATAATAGATCAGCAAGGTTGTGCCCCAAAGGATGTCCTGGGGTCCAGTGCTGGTGATTAGTATATAAACCCTTGAATCGCTACTTGGTAAGTCTCCAACTCTCCACAATGGGCGGCACTATTCAGATATGCTTCCAAATTCCTCCTAATAGCATGTATGGGGTCTACAATTGGGCTCCATAGCCTTCATAGGATTGGGTGCTATTAGATTTTGGGGAGTAATCGCATGCTTCATTTGCATTATGGAAAGATATTTATACATGAGCATGACTGCAACCATGTGCTCTATCTGGCACTCACGGGTTTAACAAATCACTAACCGAATAAAAAATAGAATCCTAAATATGCTACCCAACAATAAAAAATCTATAACAAATAATAACAAGAATAAACAAACTATATATGTGGGATAATGATGGAATATCCAACATTCCCCCTTATTACATCATTTCTCTAAAGTACTAATAAGAGAACCTTGAAAACTTTCAAACTTCACACGTGCAAGAGGCTTGGTGAAGATGTCAGCACATTGTTCCTGAGTTGAACAAAATTGGAGCTGGATATTGTTTTGTTGAACGTGTTCTCATATGAAGTGGCAGTCAACTTTGATATGCTTGGTTCGCTCATGAAACACTGGATTATGAACAAGCTTGAGAACACTTTGATTGTCACAATAGAGGGTTGTAGGTTGATTTTGTGGTACCCCCAATCCTTCTAATATGTGATGAAGCCATACTGCTTCACAAACTGTTGCACGATATTCTGTTTTTGTTGACAAACAAGCAACTGTGGCTTGTTTCTTACTTCCCCGAGATATAGGACCTGAACCCAAGAAGAAAACAAATCCAGATGTGGATTTCCTATCATCAATTGAACTTGCATAATTTGCATCTGTATACCCCGTCAAGAAGAATTGATCATTCCTTTTGTATTCCAAACCATGATTCATTGTACCATGTATATACCTTAAGACCCTTTTTGCTGCTAGCCAATTACATTTCTTTGGATCTTGCATGAATCGTGAAAGATAATTAACAGCAAAATTGATATCCGGTCTAGTATAAGTCAAGTAAATCAAACCCCCAATCATTTGTCGATAGAGAGTTGCGTTCACCTGAGGAGGTGAATCAAAAATAGACAACTGCAAACCTAATTCCATAGGTGTAGACATGGGTTTGGAATCCATCATTCTGAACTTCTCAAGCAATGTCTTGGCATATTTTCTTTGAGAAACAAAGATATGGTGATTTTTCTGCCATACTTCTAAACCGAATAGTGAAGTAGCCCAAGATTTGTCATATCAAAGTCTTTCTTGAGACCAATCTTGGTTGTCTCAATCATTGCTTTTGAGCTGCCTGTGATAACTAAGTCATCAACATATACAACGACGATCACAATATCCCCCCCTTGATCCTTGAGGTAGAGATTAGGATCATATGGATGCCTAGTAAAACCATTTTTTAGCAAATGTTCATCAATTTTAATATACCAAGCTCTAGGAGCTTGTTTGAGACCATATAGGGACTTAACAAGTTTGCATACCTTTTCCTCTTTACTAGGTGCAACATATCCCTCTGGTTGGGTCATATAGACCTCTTCCTTAAGGTCCCCATTAAGAAAGGCACTTTTTACACCCATTTGATACAATTTCCATCCAAATTGAGTAGCTAAAGCAAAAATCATTCTAATGGTTTTTATCTTTATAATGGGAGCAAATGTTTCCTCATAGTCTAACTTCTCAGGTAAACACAGAGCAAGAGAGTTAGAAATGAACGAAGTTTGATTCTCTGACACAAATACTTAGATAAACTTTCTTCAAACATACATCTACTGAATTTCAATGCAAGCCGAAAAGGAGATCATATAAGCATAACACAATAAACAAGAATCTGAGACTTTATATCAGGGCAGCGAAGCAAGCACAAGACTTTATTTCCTCAAACTTCAGGCACAAGAGATTACACTTCTGAGACAACAAGTTGTAGCAAAATACATGCAACATGCGATCAAACCAGATCAACACTTAACACAAGATACATGCACTGAACAAGGATTTGCAGCTAAAAGAGACATGCAAACTTGCTCTTGACACAAAGTGAACTGAAACTAAACAATAACAACTTGCAAGCAAAATAGGCTTAGAAAAATGGGCAAGGCTGCCCTTATTTATAACTAAGTAGAGGAGTAGGGAACCCTAAAATCTCCTTGCTTTTACAACTAGGGCTTGCCAACATGCAAGCGCTTTATTTCTAAAACTAAAGAAGATAAACATCTACAACTAAGAAAGCATGGAAAATAGGAAATGCCAACTATTACATTTGATTTATTTTTCTTCTCCAACGAGTGGATAAGAATTAAGACGAGAATAGAAAGAAAGCTTCTAGATGAAAGCTGCTTATGTCTCGATCACATCCGCTAAAAAGCGGGAAACTGAATCTATGTTAGGTGTGTTGATACTATCTATAGCCATATTCTGCTTTTCTAGGATCTTCTCCCCTTTTGCAATCAAACTTAGAAAATCTTTGACATCTTCAGCTTCTTTATGAGCTCTATTCTTGAAAAACATTGCTGCCCCAAAAGATGACTTCACTAATTGATAACTTGGCGGCTCTGCAACTTTATGCTTTTAACACTTCTCTTGATTCTCCCATGGAAGAGTATTTTACAACTCTTTCCAATACTTGTCTTTTTCCTCAGAACACTTCTCAACATTGCCTGAGGCTGCAAACAACCCAAATTGACCAAGACGTTCAACTGCAACATGGCCTGCGTCCTTCAAAGCACTCAAATTGAACCTTGGTTTTATAGGATCATGATAAAACACTGGCTTGGTTTTGAATTCGATGGGATAGTCCTCTATGCCGAAAAACTTGAAGATTGACTGTAAACTTGACTATATTCAGACAAGTTTTTGCAAACTTTATATTTTTAGCTTGCTGATTTTCTTCTTCAAACGGATGAATTTTTTGAAAATTGTTCCGAGATATGGGTTTTGTTCAAAATTTCATTACAAGCAAACCTAGATCGTTTGTTTTCAAAAAAATTGAGTGTAGATTGAAAAAGCAGCAAACCCTAATTTCCTCAAGATAAACATGAAAAAGCTAGCACTTGGGTTTTGTTCAAAACCACATTTTGGATGAACCCATTTGATCAGATTTTGAAAATCTTAAAATCTGATTGAAAAAGCAGCAAACCCTAGATCTTGAAATTTTTTTCTGAAAAAGTTGGGACTTGGGTTTTGTCCAGAAGACTATTCTAAGAGGACCCAGATGATTAAAATTTGAAAATTTTGATATTCTCTGGGACATGCGAAGAAAACACACCTGCTGCAACTTGAAAAATTTCTTGAAAAATTATTCAGAATTATGAACAGAGATGACCCAAATCACTAGAATTTGAAAACCTCGACCTCCTTCAAAGAATTGATGTTTTGGATGAAAAAGCATGAAAAAGTACTCTTTTGTGTGCTAGTCTGAAAAATTCATGAAGAACTTTGAAAAATCAGCAAGCTTGAGCTCTCAAATCTTGAAAGAAAAATTCTTAAGTTGCTGCTCTACTTCTCCTTGGACGCCACCTGCAAGAAATTGTGAAGAATGAAGGATAAAGACGCCTTAAATAAGTTTTGTTTTGAAAAATCTGCTTTCTTAGCTTTAAAACTTTCGAACCCTAGCATGGAACTTATGCATTGAATGTGGACGTTTCTTCTTCATTTGGAATTTTGAAATTTCAAAAAATTGACTAAGGCAAGAGAGCTTGTGCGCCCTTCTTGACTAGAGGCACCTATCTCTTCCAAACTTACCCATTTTTCCACTATTTTCAACTTATTCTTGATTTTCATCCCCAGTTTGATCCTAATTTTCGGCCTCCAGATTGATCTCGCAGATGAGCTGAATGATTCGTCGCGGAGCTTGATCGAATCTGACGAAGTTTGTTTGGAGGCAACTTCTGACGAAATCTTCATTTGACCTTTCAAAATGTCGGGTGCCTATCTCTCCCAGGGGCGCCCATCTTTACCAGTGTTAGCCATTTTTATGAGTTTCAAGTTCTTGCTTGTCTTCTGACCTTCAAATGAATTCATGATTTCAGGAGCTAAATTGATCAAATCGATTGGTTGTCAAATTCACCAGATAGCTTGGCAGAATCTAATGAGATGATCTTGGAGACTGCAACTACTGAAACTGCCATATAAGGCCTCAAAACCCTAGGCACCTATCTTCTCCAGGGGCGCCCATGTTCACCAGAATTAACCTTTTTTTTATCTGTTTTCTCCTTGAAGTTTGAGAACCTTTTGTCATGGCCCCTATTCACCCAGAGTTTGTCGGTGGTTGAATGACCTGATGAGCTGACGAAGATATCTGTTGCGAAGCTGGCAAGAAACTGAAGAGATTGAACACATTTGCAAACCCTAATTGCTAAATTAGGTCCTCTAAAAGGTTGGGTGCCCCTGGCCACCTAGGGCGCTCAGAGTTCCCAGACTTAGAATATTTTTCATTATTTTCATAGTTTTGCCTTTTGTCTTTCGGTTGAAACTCCTTCGTTCAATCTCGAATTTTGGATGACTGAGTGATTTGATGACTGGGCTGTTGGGCTCACTGCGGAGCTGAGAAGAATCTGAACAACAATGCCTGGGAATACAAAACCCTAATTTCATCATCTGATGCCTTAAAAAGTTGGGCACCTTTCTTCTCTAGGAGGGCCTATGGTTGGTAGACTTAGAAAATTTTCTAAGATTGTCAAATTACTCCTTTGTTTAACGTGTTTCCCTTTGTTCCACTACCGAAGACGAAAAATTTCCTAAGGCATGAAGGTTTGGGTGCCCAAACTAAGTAGGGGGGCACCTGGTGTCTCCAGTGTTAGCCAAAATTTCACATTTTTTGACTTGCACAGTTTCCTCTTTTCGTTCTTCATTCTTCGTGCACGTTCATCATTATCAGCTTTTGTTTAGTGCTCGAATATTTGTTTCTGACACCTGGCAGCCAACTGACCTCCATTGATGACCTTGGTGCTCTTGAAAAATCCTTTTTAAAAGCAAAATATACCCACTAGGGTAAAACTGATCTTTTCGTGATTCTAAATGAGGAAGTATTTTGAGCCAATCAAAATCAATCTCAACCCTAGAAGCCAAAATTTATATTTTTAGAAAATTTTGCCACTATCTGTATCAAAAGAAACCCAGAAAAAGTTTTTATTTTAAGAAAATTGCTAAAAATAGAAATTTTCCTAAAATTTAGGGTTGAAAAATTGAAATTTGGGTTTAGTCGATTTGGTCATTCTAAGCCGACCCAGATTGTCATATATTGAAAATTTCAAGTTTTTGACCCCCATGCAAGACATGCAAACCCCCAATTTTGACCTTTTTGATAGATCTTAATAAGACTTTGACTCATTTCTTCAAAATGCCTAAGTGTAGCAAAAATTTTAATTTGGGGTACAACAGATTATTCGCAATTGTATCAAGCCTGAACATTTTTCCAATCTCAGTAGCACTAGCAACAATCTTTTCATTTTTAGACTTATCTTTAATAAGACAAATCTTTGTATCCTGATGGCAATCAAACTCAATCCTAAGGTTGTGGCCAAGAAATTGATGAACAGAAAGGAGATTTTTGGTAAGTCCTGGCATGTACAAGACATTAGTAATCCTGCAACGATTAATGCCAAACTTCAAAGAGATGTCACCAATACCTTTGATTTCATGAGTGGTATCATCTCCAAGAGTGAGTGTACCATGATGGGGTTTCAAAGTGAGAAACCATTCCTTCTGACCAGTCATGTGCTTTGTAGCACTTGAGTCCACATACCATATTGATGTTGATTGTGAACCATCTTCTAGCATGTGAGCTGAAAGCACGTATTCCTCATCTAGAGAATCTTCTACTTCAACAACATTGCTTTGTTGTTTTTGTTTGTTCTTCTACTCCCATTGTGATTTGCCACTTTGAAGTGGCTTCTTTGGATGATGTTTGTTGGATGGTCCTTTGTTGAAGGAGTTGTACCAACAATTTTTCACATCATGTCCAACTCTTTCACATATTGGACACTTCTTTTGAGAATTGGATGAATTACCAGATTTGGGAGGCCCACTAAACTGCTTCATAGGCTTCTTACCTTTATGACGTGTAGTCATGGCATGATCATCTTGATCATGTTCCTGGCTGATAGATTCTTCTCTTTGGAGTAGATTTACTACCTTCTCAAATGTGGGTGTTGTCTCATTGACATTCAAAGTTGTCACAAAGACTTTATATCTGGGAGGTAGTGCCCGTAGGACAATAGGCACCAAAAATGCATCATCAATTGTTTTCACTAATGCTTGTAGGGAAGCTCTCAACTCTACAATCCTTTTGAGGAAGGATTATAACTGTTCTCCATTCTTCATCTTCAAGTTGTGTAGCTGACTCTCCAAATTCAGGATCTGTGTAATGTCCCTTACCCGATTTGCCCTAGAGTTCATCTGTTGATTAGGTTTAAGAATTCTTCTTTTCCAAATGAATGTTCTCTTAATGCAATAACCCTAGATAAGAATCCTATATTCACTATATTAACAACATATTTGTTAGCATTAATATCTAGATATCCAAAATATAAGCATAATCACAAAAGTAATAATGAAACAGAAGAGGAGTGGCATGGATAGATCCTCCCGAAGCTATCCATCTAAGCCCAAGGGCACAAGCACCTCATTAGGACAACCCACCCCTTGTGTAGAAACCCCTATTCTCACTGTTTCTGAAACTGCTTATTTTTGCTTGTTTTTGAGTGTTTTGATTTTTTTTGGTGTTTTTGGCAATAACAGAAGAATTGCGATTTTGAAAGAAAAATGCTTGTAAAAATTAAATAAAATATTATGAAGCTAGAACTGGTAGAAATCACTTGATATTTTATTGCCAGATTGTTTATTGATCTTCTAGGCTTATTACATCTGAGATCGGATAACATGTAAATTAAAAAGCAACAACATTTGTGTGAATAAAACCTGATTATTGCAACCGCCTGTGAAGCTAATGAAATGGTACGGCCACCATTGATTTCCACTTCTCCCTCTGCCAGATGTTAGCAAATGAAGCCAGAGAAATATGCGCCCCTATTGGTGAAGACAGACTGCCAAAAGAAGAGGCGTTTTTCCTTGAAGAAGAAGTACGGCCTTTTTATGATGGTACGGCTATGACAACAGCAATGAATAAAAGTACGGCCCTTGGAAGATGTGTCTCTAGCTTGCAAAGTGGATGCCTAGCATAAAGAACTCTTCCCAGATGAACTTCGGATCAAAACCCTGAATGCTGCAACAACTGTGAATCTCTGTGACAACCTCTGAATGAGGCTATCTCTTTGACTGGCAATAAATCAGCTGATATTTCACAGCCTCTGAACTGCACACACTGAAGATGGCACGTTCTCCAATGCAGGTTGAAAACTGGAACCCTTGGCTCTGTTCTCAAAAGAAAGACTTAGCAAAATTCGATTTCAATAACATAATCCGCTCTTTTTCCAATGAAACCCTTATATCCTCAAGAAAGTCGACTTTTCTCACAAAGGCATCATTTAAATAAAGTTTGAACTTTTCTTTTAATTTTTCAATAGTTTAGAAAGCACTTTAATTATAATTTATAATTGAAAAGTGGCCCCTCTTCCATGTTGGTCGACCCCTTCAAGAAATCACTTAAGTTATAATATTAAATTATATTATAACTTTATAATATAAGCTTCAATTAAATTAATATTTAATTTGACAATTAAAATATTAATATCTCTCTCAAAATATGTCCGATTAACGAACCGTCTGAAGCTAGAGGATAAGTGATTGATTTTGCACATGACCAAACCATACTGCTAAAAATAGCAGGGGTGCTCCGCTAAATGACCTAACTTACTAAAAATAGCAAGTCAAGTAAATGATGTCTGAACGACCCCGAACGAAAGCCAAACTGAACAATCCTGCAACTGGCTAAGCCAAGCCTCGACCAGACCCTCTATCCACCCTATCAGCCTACAAGGGTCGCATAATAGGCTAATCATAAACACTGAGAGATGTCAATTGGAAGGGGACATTACACCTTGGCTCTAAGCGGAATGTCCAAACCAAGACCATTCCATACTCAGAGTGGCATGCTTAGTGGAAACACTGGTCCCTGCTTTCTCTACCCACGTCAGCACCTCGGAAAACACTTGACTTATTGATTGGGGATAGTTGGGGGAACGGATAAGTGGCCCAGGCCTGCCACCTCTCCAGGGTCACAGCGGACTATGAGTGGAACCCCCACCCCTCCATGGCCCACCCAGGCCTTGGGATTGGGCGGACTATGAGTGGAATTTCCACCCCTCCAAGGCCCATCCCTGCCTTGGGTTCCAGGGGCGGACTTAAGTGGGGTTTTTAGGCACCACTTCCCTCGCACCCTTCCTCCCAATAAGCTTACAAACACAAAGAAGACAATCTTTTAGCAATCCAATACATTTGCATTTATTACTGATTTTTTAAGTCAATATCAACATCATTACCATCATGATAATACTAAAGAAAGCATTACACCAATAATCATATTAGCACTATCTGTTTCTTATATTCAAAATATGCTAAATATTATTGCTAAGTGAGTACATCACCTGAACTGTTGTGTCTTCCCATGACTCTTTATTCCTTAATCGCCTTCCTTCAATCTTACATTTGATTGATCATAGGATAAAAACATATATAAATAAATATTAATGTATTCATTTTTATATTAAGATCGTAATTACTTATAATGCTCAATAATTGCTACAAGCATCATTATTACATGATCATATATATTTCTAATTGATTTCATTTTACAATAAATATATATATTCCACATGATATATATTTATATTTATAATAATATTAAACTTACAGCTCGAATACATTCTTCACAATATATTTTATCCAATTGAATACTATACTAATTCCCTCAGTCTTTGGCTCCCGAATCATATTATTCCCTTCTAAAATCTGCTGGTCTATATCCCATATGTTTTGGCTGTTATACCAAACATATAATGCAGAGCTCTTATTTTATTTTTCCCGTCCCATGTTGTTTTACCCCAAACTCAATTAATTCATTTTATATCCCCAAGAGGGGATACATCTATTCATAGGGAGGTAGCTTTTAATCATTATGATGCCCCTTTGTTAATCGCTACCTCTCCCCACTATTAGTTGCTACCTTTTCACAAGTTTGATCGCTGTTGTTTATAATAGTTAATATGCCTCTAGAATCGGTGCCTTTAAGTTTAGGATTATTATTTGTTTATTTAACAAATGCTTAGTCTCATTTAAATAATATTATTTTCTTGTGAATATTCTTATTATTATATTAACTATCTTATTTAATATAATAAATCTATTATAAATATAATATTATATATGATCATTATAATTATAATAATAATATTTAGGTTGCTATTATATTCGCATATTTTGATATTTATTTACTTAGTATATTAATAAATCGCTAAAATGTGTTTTGTGATTATTATTTATTTATTTATTTGCATTTTTCACTATGTTACAATTTTGGGGACATGACAATCTGATTTTGATTCTTGGCCCCATACACCATCTTGAGCTTGTCCCATGCATCTTTGGTTGTGGACGAGTCGCGGATAAAGGGTTGAACATCATCAGACACACTGAACAAAATGATCAATTTCGCCTTTCTATCGGCTTTATCAAATTTCTTCTGTGCATCAACATCTGTTTTGTGGCATGTGGTGGTTCCACTAACCACATCCCAAACTTCCTCAAACTCGAGTTGAGTTTTGAGTTTGGTCTTCTAGGCGGAATAATTATTTTTGCGCAGCAACTGAGAATCTGGAAGAAGGAATTTTGGAGAACTACTTGCCATTTGATTAGCTAGATATAGGTGCTAGTTTGTCTGATTTTTTATCACTAGAATTTCTTAGAAAGAAAAATAACACCCTTTTCAAGAGTTTGAGAGTTACACATTTTGTTCCAAAACATAGGCTTACAATTTTTCCTTTTAAACTTTCCTAAGTTCTAAAAATATATTTGACTATTCAAATGATTATGCCTTGAGACATGCACAAGCAATCCTAAGACATTAGGAAAGCATATAATTGAATTTATCATAGGAGAGGCCATTCATTAGATTACTTATCTCTTATTACGTGTGCAGCTCTAAGTCGGAATGATCTTCAAACAAGCCAGCAACTATACACTATATTCACCCCACACATGAGATCATAGTGTCAAGGCCTCCTATAGATGTTTGGACTCTACTGGATCAATCGCATGAGCTGCCAAGACAAGCAAAGCCGCCTTCCGTGGAGCTCGAACCCACGACTGCAAATCTACTTGGCATTCTCTCCCTGGTGAGATCGCCCAATACTTACGCGAACTTGTAGACCAAAATACTAATGAGACTCAGAATCAATGCAAATTTTGCATTTATCCTACGGTAAGGTCAACAAATGACGATCTGTGATCAGATTTCTGCTCAAATACCAACCCATGGACTCAATAGTAAAGCCACCATATAATAAAATATGGGCTGTCCATCAATTATCTCTGACCATCAGAAGGAATGAATATGGCCTCTGTGCAAAATAAGATGCTCTGCACTATGCACGGGCTGAAAACACCTCAGACTGATCAAGCAAACACAAGATTGGTAAAGCCACCGACAAATGAAACAAAGATTCAAGAATGATCCGTCCTCAGAGTTAGCTGATCAACACGAGCTCATCAAACTTCATAAAATGCCTTGTCAATAATCATGCGCATTTGTCAATGGATAGCCGACCTATATATATAGGATCAAGTGAATACATGAGCAAAGAAATCATGATCAAATCGTAGTCTACAACGAAATCACGGGTCGATGAGTAAATAAGCACATGATCAGTGCAATATCAAACTCCCGCAAAGCCTCCTCTTTAGGCACAGAATCGATTAAAGCTCTGATACCATATCAGATTTTGGGGAGTAATCACATTCATTATGGAAAGATATTTATACATGAGCATGACTGCAACCATGTGCTCTATCTGGCACTCGCGGGTTTAACAAATCACTAACCAAATAATAAATAGAATCCTAAATATGCTACCCAACAATAACAAATCTAAAACAAATAATAACAAGAATAAACAAACTATCTACGTGGGATAATGATGGAATATCCAACAGGTGCCAGGTCTATAAGGTAGCGCCATGACTATTGCAGGCATAAACAGCCTTCCTAGAGTGGCGAATGAGTGGCCTAGCAGCCTGTTAATCCTACAAGGGCCTCTCTGAAACCTCCCAAGTGTGGCATTTCACATAAAAATCGATTCTGCTACAAAGGCAGAGCTCCTGCTGTAGTGATCTAAGCAAATTAGGAATTGCAGGCGTCTTGTGAGTGGCACTAACTCTGGGCTGCGACACTCTAGTCCCTTTAAACTCCACAAAATCTTGGATGCAGTCTTTTCAATGCTCTTTGATATCTATCGCTGTATGTGCAACTTGATTATGAACCAAAACAATGAATATATTCCTTTCTGAATTGATAGGACAGTAAAATATAGACACCAAGAGGGGTTTCGTCCTACCTAGGTGCTCCTATGTTGAGGTTTCCATCTAAAATGCTTAATTTTTTTTAAATAACATTTTACAGTATTGAATTTGATATCAATTTGCTTTATTATATTAATATTTGATAATCATCAACATGTTATAAAAAATTATTTTAAACCATTATCACCTAAAGATGGCAGAACAAGACTAGGTGGGAATTGCCAATATTTTATAATCAGGAGATGACCATATTTTCTATCAATTGAAAACATCAATGCACATACACATCTAAAGCGTTACTATACCTCTTTGGGATTTGATAAGAAAGTTCTCTACTACAAAAAAAAAAAAAAACTTGTAAATTTTTATGTAAAAATTGAAATTACAAATCTATGCATGAATCTATTTGGTTCTTTTAGCTCTTGTTCAACTGCATTTAAAGCAATCCCAATGTAATTTGTATGATATATCTAAGAAATTTTCTATTGGAAGTTTCCCAATTTTGAAGTGATGCTTCTAGGAGACTATTGAAATGCAAAGTAACTTCATCTAGTGTCCCCTAATGTCTGGAGAAGAGTACACATTTCCAGTACAAGAAATGAGTACCAGGATCAAAGTACAAATCTCTGGTAGCTATGCTAAAGCAAGAACAAATCATTCAAGAGATAAAGTTGAGTGAGTGTATCACTCTTAGATGTTCAGCCCTAGCAGAAGCTAGAGGCATTTAGCTATGAGCCAAAAAAAAAAAATTAAGTTAGTTTTCAGTAAAGTCTCTGTGTAAGAAAAACAGGGGAAACTTCAATATTCATTAGCATCTCCTACAGGCACAACTGATATTAGGCACTAACTGAAGCACAAATAACCAGCTTTCAATCCCACACAAAAACAATTTAAAATCAAAATGCTACCTGAATCAAGAAAAAAACACTTGATATTACTTACACAATAGCTGTCTGATATGCAGCACCAGAAAAGGATTAACAAATTTCTGAGTTCTCTTGATGTGGAACCAAAGATGAAATACCTGTCTGTATGCATTTCATTGATGTTAACGAGACACTCAAGTCATCCTCCTCATTTACGCTAGTCGTGAGGTTTACAGCATCTTTGTCTGAGATTAGTAAATCAATAAGGCCAGAGAACTCCTCACCAGCATCATGTAAACTGAGTACCTGGCAAAAAATGATAATTATTGATTAAAACCCAAGCTCTAAGCTGCAACAAGAATAGTCCAACCATCATACAGCCAGTAAAATACTTTTCCAGTGTGCAGCTTTATGAAATTGATGCTTCCCACCAAATGACTGAGAAACCATACAGATAAACACAGTTCAGCTAAGGAATAAATCTTTGAACTGACCATATCTGCATCTTTAACCTTTAGCTTTAGAGAATCTTTAATAATTGCACTCGCCACTGGAATCTGAAAACCAGAATAGAATGATCCTGAGCTGAGAAACACCACATTCTAAGAAAGCAACTTCATACAACAGTTGATGAGGTAGATATCAAATTGTATAATTTTAATCAATCAAAAGCCAAGAAATGCACTCCTCACTCAACTAACAAAGAGTTAAATGTTACTAATATCAAAACTTTATTATCATAAGCAAAATTTGATTGATGGGAAACATAAAACTTTAGAAACCTTTCTAAAAATTGCTGTTCAGAAAGAACAGCTCAGTACCCCTAAAACACCATTTTAATAAAAAGCAAGCAACAACTGAAACTGCATATGCTATGTACTATTCACAACTAACATCTTGATATACACGTGATCAAGCACACATTGTCTTCTTGAAAAGCACCAAAAGCTAATGCAGATCTGTAGTTTAAAAAGTAACAATAATCTGCAAAAAATCAGCACTCATCTATTTCACAATTTTTACTCCTTTTATCAATATAAATTACATGCAGATTTTTTTGCCCAGTTAATGCAGCTAAATCACTAAAAAATTGCAGTTTAATCATTCTTTTGACTGATTTTGATCATCTTTTTGCCTTTTTTTAATTTTTTGGAAACCCTAACCTTAACCTGATTTTAACCCAATTAAACTGAAAAAATCTCTATCTTTTGGTTTCCTGGTTTATTCCCAAGAATGATTTTTGCTTCCATGGTCTAAGCAATCAGTGTGATACAAGCCCTCTAAATTATTGATTCCAACACCAAAGTATTTTACCCAATTTAGGGGATAAAGTTCAGGTGACTTAAATGCATTGAACAACATATAAATTCTGGGTGGTAGCCAAATGCAAAATATTTTTAACTGCTGCTACTTGCTCACCAATTTCCAATCTTTATTTGCAATTGCTCACTTCAAATATTTTGAACTAATCTATAAAGAGATGAAATAAGAATAAAAAGTATTAAACATTATCAAAGAAAGTAAGCATACCATTTTTCCCTTGCGATTTGCATAATTCACATTCCTTAAAGGGAAGAATAATGCGCTATATAAACACAATCTTCTGTGATCATCCTACAGTGACAATGGTTTTGAAATTTAATGCCATTGCTGTGCTTGCTTTTCATAAGTCAAGTTTATATGCAAATTTGAAATTATTTTTCATTATCAAAAGAATTAAAGCAAGCCGAAAAAAATTCCCACAAGGCTTCCATCAAAATGTACAGATCATTATACAAGTGATCACATTCTACTAAAATTAGCTGAATTCTGATTAAACTGGAGGTACATTTGATTCCTACATTATGCTATCCAGATGTATTATACAGCATATAAAGAATTGTTCAATCTATTGTACTCACACTCAATGTTGAACATCCAACTTTCCCCAGGACTTCTGATAAAGCTTCCAAACTTTTCACACATGCTCTGCAAGGGCAATATAATAATCCAAATTTAGAAAGAGAAATCATCAAATTTCATCCTTATTGTTGATTTCCTACATTTAGAATGCCAAACACACAGCAGAAGTCTTCTAGATAAAAAACCTCAGGCAAAATCCTTTCCACAAGCATGTTGCATGGTCAAAATATGTCCTATATTGCCATCTTACTGCACTATAGAACATTTTTTGCACAGAAGTAACTCATCAAACAAAGAACCTCTTGCACAGTTATTTATACCAGCCTAATAATATTTTACATTCACAACAACTCTGAAAACCTCGAGAAAAAAAAAAAAAAAATCACCTTTCAGATTACTATTTTGTTCACTTCATTCTTCAAAATATCAAAATAAAGCTATCAATTTTGCATGGAGCTGCTCTAATCAAAAGCAGAGGAAAACATCTCTGGATTTTCCTTTTCTGTTGTCTATCGCTATTTTTGTTTCCTTTCCCAAGGTTACCATTATTCTCCACACCTTTTGAGGCTCCCTCCTACCCGTTTGATGAGGTAAAGCTGATTGAAAGCTAATTTGTATGATTTGCAGTCTAATATGGCAAATACCCTTATTTTATAACTACTGGCCTTGGTGAAGGGGTCTACAACAGCATAATAGAAAGCAACTATTATGAAACAGTGAAGGTGTCACAGAGCACAATTTGTACAAAGGAAAAAAATTTAGCATGTTATGAAATGTTGCCTTTATAATGCAAAATCCATGGTCTTAGTCACCATTTGGATTATCACTAATCAGCCAATCCAGGCAAAACCAAAATCTTTTGACAGTAAATCTTCAAGATGAAACTAGGATTGTATTTGCATAATCCCTTGGCTCAGAGTGGGGCTATTAGAAGATCATGTCATACAACAAAAGCTCATAAAGTTGATCCATTGATGTTGTTAAAGTTGAATTGTTGCTTAAGATAATAGATAGTTGCTGCTGAAAATGACGGAATATTGTTGTCCAAGATAGCAAATAGTTGCTAACAAAGATAACAAACAGTAGCTGATAAAAATAACAGTAGTTGCTTCTGAATATTTGGGGCATAACTAATAATAGCAGACTTTTTTAGCATTATTTCCAGCCATCTACATCTATATTTAGGAAACTAAAATTAGTTTTTTATTTGTTAATTAGTTGCTGTGTAGTATTTTTAGAACCTGCTTTTAATGCTTTATTCTTTGGTTTTAAACCATAGCATGTTAATAGGTAAGGAGACTTGTTTTAAATTTGTTTTATTTGTTTTTTGTCAGTTACTTTTAAGAGATCAAATTTTATATTAGAAGCATTCTTTCAGATATTTTGTTAAATATTCAGAGAGAGAAATTTAGATTGTAATTCAGACTCAAGGAAAGCATTTTAGAATAAATAAAAGCATTTCTATTTTTTTTTTTAATGTGTTCATTTCTGGGCAGCCATGTCCCATACAAAATTTACTAACAATTGTATTAGATCAAGGTTCTATCAGCACAAGATTTTATCTGTGCAAATGAGAATTACATTAAATAAGTTCAAATCTAAAGCTTCTTCATCAAAGTTCAGAATTCGGGGACTTTAAGAGAAAATCTCAGCTTTGTTTAATAGCTATAATGGCAGCAACCAATGGTGCATTTCCAATTCCATACTTTTAAAGGTGAGAATATCAATTATTGAAAAGATTACTTGAAAAAGGTATTAATATGGAAAGGAGTATGGGACATTGTAGCAAGTAAATATGCTGGACCTCTTGATTGGAGTGTATCAAGTCAAAAAAAAATAAAGAGAAAAATGATGCTCAAGTGTTCTATATTTAGAGTGCAATAGATCCAAACATCTTCCCAAGAATTGTGGGTTGTAAGACAACCAAGGAAGCATGGACAGCATTACAAAGTACATATCAGGTAAGGGTTGCAAAGCTTCAAACCCTAAGAATGAAGGATAGCGAAAAGGTTGAAGACTATAGTGTTGGAGTGACAAATATTGTGAATAAGATGGGAACATATGAGGAGGCAGTGAAAGATGATGTGATTGTGAAAAAGATCTTGAAATCTCTTACACTCAAGTGGATGCATATTGTCATTACTTTAGAAGAGTGCAAAGATCTAGATACTTTAAAAGTTCAAAAATTGATTGGATATCTACTCACCCATAAAGAGAAGGTAAAACGTATGCATGGTCTAGATCAAGCATTGATGTCAAAGACAAAAACCAATAATAATCAAGGAGCAAGTACAAGTTTTCCTCAAGGTAATGAAAGGGAAAACTCATATCAAGGATCTAATTCTAATTTCAGGCGAAGAGGACAAAGCATACGCCATGGTTACTCAAGAGACAGAAGCAAATTTAATGCAAGAAGGCAACCAGTGCAATGTTATTATTGAAAAAAATTTGGTCATATAGAGAGAGACTGCAAACTGAAGAATTCACATAGAACAAAAGCAAACTATTCACAAGAACATAAAAGGGATCCAAATGCAGGTCCAAGACAAGATAAAGATAAAGATCGAGCACACTCCTTCCTTTCATGCAATGAAGTTGAAAACATAAATAACAAGGTACGGTTTTAGATTCAAGTTGTTCTAATCATATGCTCAGTTGTAGATAAGTGTTTTCAAACATTGATGAAAATTTCAAAAGTGAACAAAGGTTGGGTGATAATAAAGTACTGGAAGTTTTTTGAAAAGGAAATATGGATATTGACACTAGATAAAGGAAAGCAAAAATTGCTGATGTACATCACTCGCCATTGCTAAGGCATAATCTAACGAGTGTTTAACAACTAATTGAGAAATAATTTAAACTGGTATTTGATGATAAAGTTTGTACTATCTAAGATAAGAGATGAGGAAAGTTGATTGCTACAATAGAGATGACATAGAATCGAATGCTCCCGTTGAGAATCAAAGCAAGTGAATCAAATGTTTTTCATACTACTATTGAGGATTAAAGTTAGTTATAGCACAAAAGGTATGAAAATCTTAATTTTCAAGGACTGCATATGTTGTATCAAAGAAATATGCTACATGGGTTACCAAGGATTCAAGCAAGAGGAAAGGAAGTGTGCAAGAGTTGTGCACTTGGAAACACCACACAGACAGGTTCCCAGAAGTGCATGGAAAGCAAATAAGTCATTGGAGCTTATTCATTCAAAGCTGTGTGTTCCTATATCCAAGGTAATTATAGATATGAAGCTCTACATGATTACATTCCCTGATGATTTTACTAGATACGTATGGATTTATTTTTTGAAGAAAAAGTGTGGTCCTTTTGAAACCTTTAAACTTTTAAGGTTGTGGTAGAAATAGAAACTGCAAAGTACATAAAGTGTTTAAGAACAAAATAGAGGAGGTAATTTGTTTGGTCCTATGTCCAAGGCAAGTATAGGTATGAAGAACTGTATTGATTACATTTAATAATGAATTTACTAGATACATATGGATTTACTTTTTAAAGAATAAGAGTGGTGTTTCTGAAGCTTTCAAAATGTTTAAGGTTATTGTAGAAAAAGAAAGCAGAAGATACATAAAGTGTTTAAGGATAGATCGAGCAGGTGAATTTTGTTCAGAAGAATTTAATAATTTTTTTGCAAAGAATGGAGTCAAAGGACAATTAACAGCACCTTATACACCACAATGAAATGGTGTGACAAAAAGAAAAAACGAAAACATTACTAGAATCAGTAAGAAGCTAGTTCGAAGCAAAGAATATGGACACCCAAGATGTTTTGGGCTAAGGAAAACACTATTGTTTACATCATGAACAGGAGTCCAACAGTTGCAATAAGAGGTAGGACCCACATGTAGTTTGGTATGGAAGAAAAGCTACAGTGGCACACTTGAAATTATTTGGTTGATTAGCATATGCTCACATACATGATAAGAAAAGGCACAAATTGGATGCAAAGAGTGAAGCATGCGTATTTACAGGTTATAGTGTAAAAGGAAAAGCCTACAAGTTTAATTCCCATCAAGAATTTCAGAAATTTGTCATAGAGATAATTGACTGCACCTTTCACAATCCTGAGGTAACTTAGCATCTAGATTCTGAGGAAGACGGAATACACTCCAGAATAATTGCAATTCTTCAAGATAGCCAATTGCTTTGATGGGCTGGTTACCAGAAACCATGAGATCAATCTACAAAAGACAAAACAGTCAAATTTAATAACAAATTTTAGCTAAACACTGTTCCATTTGATGAGGAATAGACATCGCACATCGGATTTTGTTTCTAACGCCTCACCCTAAGCATGTGAATGATTGTGCTTGTGTCCGTATGCAATGCAGGTAATCATCTCTGGATACAACTATATATGATATTATATTCACTAGACTACAGTAAGCTCAGAAAGTCCAACAGCACAAAAAAGGATTATCAGTTTCCACTCACATGAAATTCCCTAATATGCATCCAGTTTGATTGAGATATACTACCAATACACATTATTTCCTGAAAATAAACCTATATAAAAGAGTTACCTCATGCCCTATGCGTTCCGGGCTGACCTTGGTAGTAAGTGCAGCTTTGACCTCTTTGTCAACAGCTACCTTCTTTATTTCATCATCCAGCTTAAACTCAAATCTTGCACCTAAAAAAGTTCATATTATACTATGGACATGGAAAACATACTATTTCCAGACTTGCATCTTATATAAAAATCTCTTTTGATAAAAGCCAATATTTCATATCTAAATATTTATCAATGCTTCCACAGTCAAGTTCAAAGTCAATACCAAATCTAATTGCCCGTAGAACTCGCAATGGATCATCCATAAATGTGTCCTTTGGTGGTAAAGGTGTAGCTATAATTCCAGCTTTTAGATCTGATATACCTAAATTTAGAATGGCAATTTAATGAGATACCACACAGAAAAAACCAAAATGAATTGATCTAACAAAAGGAATTGCTGTCCATGATATTTCTGAAAAGAGAAAACCTCAAACCTCTTCCAGTTAAGTCCTCCACTGACCAAGTGTTTATATTGTAGAACAAGCTGCAAGGAAAAATCATTCATGAGTTGTCAGAATTCAAGCCTGAGATCATCTCACAAAGTGTACAATTGCAGTTATAAATAGTTTAAGTTTAAAGCAACATATTATTTTCCAAAGACTAAATCAAAAGAAGCCTTTGCAGTTCAAAAGACAGATCACTATTCATTGCCAGCCTTCTGAAATACTTGTTGAATATTTTCAAATACAAAAGATTTATATGCAAGGAAAACTTATTTAATTGCCGCCCTTCAGAAGCTTTTGGCAAATATGCATTTGAATAATTGCAATGTAAATTGAGAAATGCCAAGCTTCCCTAAATTGTATACAACACAACAATACTTTAGCACCCTTCAAAAGTACTTTAAAGCATGCATTTGAATAATTGCTATGTAATTTGAGAAATGCCAAGCTTCCCTGAATTGTATACATTGTACAACACAATAAAATACTTTGTGTGCCTCTTCTATTGTATCATCAGATTTTGGTACAGTTATTACACCATTCAAGGATTTGTAATAAATTCCCCTAGGCAATCTTCTAAGAAAAACTCAATTAACCAAGACAAGTAAATCTATAAAGTTGTGTGTTGCCCCACTATCAAACAAAACCGTCGCTCTCTAACCAAGGCACCTATGACCCAATTCACATGACTACTTACATGAAGAAATAGTTTCCTTCTCCACAACTCATTCTTCGTATCTTCATCCATACTTGTCCTTTTGGCCCATTCTTTCGTAAAGGGTTTCTCATCCTTCTTAGGTGGAAATGACTTAGGCTAGAATTTGTTCTTCGGTGTAGAAAAACTTCATGTTCCGTGCCCTATTAAACGCATCCTATAAAGAAGGTACCCAACCCCTAAATGGTTCAGTCAAGCCCTCAATGAGTAATACAATAAACCTCCTCTCTGAAACATGAGGAGCCATCAACAACAATATTTGGAATTCAAACACATAACTATCGACTAAGCCATACTGTTTTAATTGTGCTAGCTCCCTAAAATACAGCTGTGGATCTTTCCTGTAAAACTTGTCAATTAGCCTTTGGCTGAAATCTGCATAAGAGCCCTAAGTCACCAATCCATGGTGTCACCACTCGTGAGCATCTCCTTCCAAATGCAGTGTGACATTTTATCACTTCCCCTTCCAACATAAATTTAGGGAGAAGTATGTATCCAACTATTGGATCCAAGAATGTATTGTACATTTGTTTGAGCCATCAAATATGGGTATGGATAGCTTTCCCAACCTTTGTTGTAAGGCTTAGCTATGGGTTCCTATCTCTTTCTTGGGCTTATTTCTTAACTTCAATGGATAGAAATCTGTATGAGACATCACTTCATGAAATTCATCCCCAAGATATCTATACTCATGTAGTTAGTCCATATAGCTCTTTCCTACATTTTGTTGTTCCTTATCACCATACAAATCTTTTGCTCTATCCAAAAATTTAGGCATCAAGAGTCTAGCTGCTAATCCTATTATTGTTTTGGTATTATTGTTATTGTTCTTGTTTGCAGAGTTACTTGCTTCGCTATTGTTGTTCTGACCAACTCTAGGTATGTTCATAATTTGCAACATTTGTGTCAATAAATTGGTCAACTGTTGTTTTCCTTGTATAAATTTGCACTTAATTGCTGCTCTGTATTATTGCCCTGATGTGGATTCCTTCTATCTTTGTCTGGCATAATTTCTTCTAGTTCTGAATCTACAAATGGAAACCCTTCTTCTGTATTTTTTGGAAATTGAAAATATGTCCTTCTGAGTTCTCTTTCATAATACCTGTTTGTTTATCACTTGGATGCATATGGAGTATATTTCTGCATCAATCTTTAGATACCCAACATGCTAGCAGAAAAACCAACTCTAATACCATTCAAAATATCCCCAACTTTTTTTTTTTGACAAATGCTTCACAAAATGCTACTAAACTAAATAAATTCAAGAAATTAATTTACATCGACCTAACCACAATTCACACAGCTATAACAATGTAATGTCCCTAGTTCCGCCCTACGCTCTTCATTTGGATTTAGCCTATTTCCGGAAATCCGTAGGCTACTCAGAGGTGCAAATTTAGGGTTTCCACTTTCAGTAAGTCTTGCTTCTAGCTCAATTCAGCTTTATGTTGGTTTTGAGGTGAGCTTAGTATTTCTGGCATTGGCTATTTTTAGTAAGTCTAATTTTGACACTCGCTTCATCAGCAGTTCAGCTCAAGTCATCATGCTATTTTTGGCAATCCATCAATTTCAGTATTGGCATTGGTTTTGGTTATCTCCTTGGACTGAGTTTTGTACTTAGTCAATTTCATGATTTTAAGTTGTACTCCATGCCTAGGCTTGATGACTTCAAGTTGTTTTAAAAAAAGGGGACATTAAGGGATCAAGTTGAGCATTTAATGATTTAATAAATGCTTTACTGTTGCATTTTGAAATGGACGCCAAAAAGGGAAGATGAATAATATTTTATTATTTCAAATAAAGTGAATGGTTGAAGTGGCGTCCCTTTTGGAAGTTTAAGTGATTTGACTTCTTGGAAATCAGAGTGTTTCATTTGCCATTTGAAGCTTATTTATTGAGGCTTTGCTCATTCATTATTCACCTTGGAAAATGTTGTAAAGTTATGCTGCTGAATTAATTTCAAAATCCGGCTAAGGGAGAGCTTAGCAATTCTACTCCATTCTTCGGCCCTGAAACTATGGTCTCCTAGATGGTGGATTGATAGTGTGCTTCATTCAGAAGTGCACATTGAGCTTCACAATTGTAAGTTGGGAGTTTTTATCAGATTTTGAGTTGCTGGTCACACCATGGCTGAAAGTCGATTTCACTCATAGCTCTCAATGTGTTTTTTCTATGCTTATGGGTATTTGCTCAAATGTTTTCTAGACTAATGGCGACTCTTCCCTCAAGTTTTCAGATTTTATTTCGATGTTTCTGATTTTTAAGAAGAAAATCGCCCCTCAAGAAGGTCGTACCTCTCTTTAATTGCATTGGGTTTCATGCCAAAAAATTAAGATGAATTGATGCAATTTCAGCATGTGATCTTGGACGCCATACTCATAGAGAGCCTTTGCAAAAGATTTCAACTATTTCGGAGGTATTTTGGAGAAATTATGAGCATTTATGTGAGTTTACAGTTTGCTGATACAGAATTTCAGTTTTGCAGATTTCATATCAGATTTGTTACAGTTTGGTTTTCCAGTGCTTTCCTTAATAAGTTGGGTAGATAATTAGTGTGTGTTCATCCAGTTCTTGTGTGCTTTGAAGCTATTGTAATTCTCATATAATTTGCAGCTCTTTCTCTTTTTGTAAGACTGTAAACAATAGTACTATTCCAGTCCTTTATTGCTGCAATTATTTCTTATTTCTCACATTAAGCACCCTTGGATGGTTTACCGCCAATGTGGAAATGAATGAATGAATGCTTTTAATTACATCCACGAGACCAGCCAGTCTATGTGACCCAGGAAATAGAACAAAAACCATTTTTTGCAACAAATAGAGCGGCTGCCAACCCCACCAACTACTCCTTGTAGCCCTCTAGCTCTTTGCTGATTTTATTTCTTCTACTGTGTATTTTGATCAAGTAACTTGTTGTTTCAGCAATCTTCTCCTCTTCAAACAAGGCATCTAACGATTTGACTTTAAACAGATCCGAGTAATTGCACCTGATGTCCTCGTAAGCCTTACACTGCATGACGTAGTGCCACTCAGTTTCTACTAAACCCGAAGAGCAGAAACAATAAATCCTATCTGCCCATGCCTCCTTGGGTATTCTCGATCTTCTCGTTTCACACCTCAAACGGTGGGAGCTAGTTCTTAACTGGGCTATCAACATTTTAGCCTTCCACTTTATATCTGCACCGTGATCACAAGTGGGGTTAAAATGCAAAACATAGTGCTCTCTTTTTCGACCAAGTTGTTTTGACCACATGATATGCTTGACCTTCTCTTTTACATACCTTTTAATTTCTACATTTGTGTTTGGACACTCAATTTATTTCTCTCATTTTTGTACCCACTAAGAAGTGGTGAATTCCCACTTACGAGTGGATGCCTGCCACAGCAGATGAATTAGTTTGTTTTGTAATTTCTTCCCCCCACTGAATTAGTGGAAGTGTGGAATCCTTTCATGGCTGGTACACCGCCTAGCTCCATTCAATTGTAACTTCATTTCAGTAATTGCTTAGTTTTCTTCGCCATATGACAACACCTCTCCTTCTTTGGAATTGAGTGTGCATTCTTGGAGTTGAGTTTCTTTCAGTTGTAATCAGTTACAGTTATTGAGTTATTTAGATCCTAGGGATCCTCTGACCATATGCCTACCCCTCCTCCCTCATCGGGTCTTAGGGCGCATTCTTGGTTAGAGTTATTATTCCACATCGTTTTGGTTTTGGAGCTTACCTTAACGGGTGAGTGTTGCATTGTATTTAATATTGAAATCAAGAAAAAAATTGACTGGATATTTTACAAACAAAATAATAAATTTATTCATCTAAAATTTATCTCAACACAACTACACACAAAAACAACCCATATCTATGGTCGGAATTGACACACTAATATTCTCATTTAATAAACTTGGGACTACATACATCCAGTTTTAATCTAAAGAAAATTAAATGCATTTCTAACCCTTTTTTAATGATTCCTAACAAGTTGTGCCCAACATATGATGCCAATGCTCATCAAATAATGGTGTGACTAGGATTTGGAACCCTCCAAACTCGCCCAAAACTAGTCGCCCCTTTCTCAAATTCTCCAAACACCTTCCTTAAACTTGCACGGTTTAATTCCGGATAGATTGCAGCCACTAACAAAATGGTACGGCCTGCTGCTGGATCTTTTTTATCAGCAATTAATCGATAGAAATTTGCTAGCAAATTATTCTTTCATTCAATCTCTACCTTTTTTTTTTGTATTAATAATAATTTGAACACTATATACAGAGATGATTTCAGATTGCAGGCCTTAGCTGAGCATTACAAACAAGGTAACATTGACAGCATTGTGTACAGGATTGAGAGTCAAAAATTAGTAGATACAAACAGCGGCATTACTTCAATAAGAGTTGTCTCCTTTCAAAAGTTTGTAATAGAAAGAATGTCATACTGGGCCCGCCATCGTGACATTGAGTTCACTTCTAAGCTTCAGGAAGGTCTAGCCCAGGCAGAGACCATGATGCAGCAAGACCATTGCAATGAGTCTCTAGGGGTGGCACTCGTGAAAGCCAAAACCAGTCTCAGGAGGGTTCAGGCTCACAGAATAAATGGGCAAAGGACCAGAGCAAAGCTAAACTGGCTCAATGTCGAGGACAGAGGCTCCAAATTCTTTTTCAATCTACTAAAAGAGAAAAGTAGTAGAGAACGGATTGACCAAATATGGGATGGTGAGAAAGTTCTCTCCTCCCAAGAGGAAATTGTGAAACAATTCCACTCCTACTTTAAAGATCTCACCTTTTGCTTCAAGGTGGGACAATATTCACAAATCTAGAAATGATATTTCAATTTGTTCAATACAAATATCCACAAAATTTCTAACATTCAGCACACTAGTGAATTCTAGATGAATCCACTCACAAATTGGCTAGGCAAGTTTTTGTGCTTGAAACCAATCTTTGCAAAAGGTTTTTGTCCTAAGATAGAATGGATGAACAGTTGTTTATTCTTAAGCTGGCGTGTGAAAAAAAATTGCCAAGAATGAATTTCTCTTTCCAACTCTCCTTTTATATCCTTTTTGCATAATTGAAATGTTTTATTTTATTTTCCCCCCTAAAGTTACTTTTTAATATTCTTTTTAATTTAACTTTACTTTTGGACCCCAATTAAGTCACTTTTTTAATAAACTATCCAATACGATAATTAATAAAATATACGTTGCGCAAAAAATGAATGTCTTTAGACAATTTAATCTAATTAATTAATTATTCCCTTGCCACATTCCAATTACCCTACAAGAATTAAATAGGCTAAAGGTCTCTCCCCACTGTTCATGCTTGCAAAAATGACATTATAGGTGAGGAAGAGTGATACTTTTTGGGCTGAAGCAAGATACATTGTTGCCATTATTACTCCGATCTTCAAAGTTAGTAGATATAGAGAGACATATGCACCTACCCTTGGAGAGATGTTTGAGTGCATTGATAGTATGCTTGGCCAAATGAAGGCCATTGTACAAGAAAAAAAAACCCATGTTAGAGATCTACAATCAACACATTCAACAAATAATTCATTGTTGATGGGAGATGCTCAACATACCCTTGCACATAGCTACCTATGTGTTGAATCCGAAGTAGTATGTGCAAAGGTTAGGTGAAATTACTCATATATGATGATGAGGTGAAGGAAAGGTTCATGAAAACCATTCAAAAGATGTATGGGTCTACATAGGCCAACATTATTCTTATTGAGAGGACAAAATTTACCTCTCAAGGAATATTAAAAAGAGGGCACAATGGATATGGACACAATGGCAAAAGAGGATCCGATTCTATGGTGAACTATGCATGGGCCTAATTCTTTGGCTACCACACTAGCCATTTGTCTACCGTCTTAGTGTAATGTCCCCTTCTAGGATAACCATAATTCTTGCCCTGATTTTCTGAAGATATCCTTTATGATGGTCTAGTGTTCATATTATATTCCTTTTCTCCTTTTTCCTAATCAATCATAAGATAAAGACATTCATAAATCTATTCATTTTTCTATCAAATAATCACAATTACATGTAAGGCTCAATAATTGCTGCAAGCCTCATTATTGCATGATCATATATATTTATATATCCTATATAAACATATACATATTACTATTTCTAGTTGGTTCCCATTTACAATGATTACTTTTGCATATATACCTACACACACATATATATATATGGATATCCAATAACATATTAGCAATAATATTATTATTGCCTCATTATTCAAATCCCCATTTATTCATTCAATATCTACTTTACTAATGCATCCAACTTATTGTTATTTAATTCATAAAATATTTGTTAAGTATCCTGTCTAAATCCTAAATGTGTTTATCAAACTAGTTGAATAAATTCATGAGATACTTATCTCTGATTTCTGATTGGTCTGCAGACCTTTCCTTTTTCCCAGCCTCGATGCTCTCCTTATTTTACTCCCCCTCCCTTAATTTACATCTGCCAATATATATCTTTATATTCCAATGAAAAAATGCTTCCTTATGAAGAGATGCGATCCTTTGAATAGAGACAACCATTTGATTAATCTTTGTTAACAAATGATCTATACCTTTTAAATTAATCGCTACCTATTCTTGTGTTATATCGCTGCCCTTAATACTCAAATACTTTATTTGCCATCTTTTTACATAGGATTGCTGCTTTTGTATTCTTTGTTTTGGGTGATTTCTTTTATGGATATTAATCTCTTTATATCACACAGATGCTGCTTAGAATTTACAAGATATATTTTATATTAATTGTTTCTTATTGAAATATATATAATGTATTTATTATTATTATTTATATTATCTTTTAGCATTATTATAATGATTATAATGATATTTAAAGTTGGCAATGTTTATTTTGTAATGTCAATATTTACATTTATAATTATAATATTATCTTACTAATATTAAATAGCTAATATTTTTATTATTTAAATATTAATCGCATGCATTCCAAAGTTTAGGGTTTTTAGCATCAAATTTTGGGGACATGACACTTAGGTTTCTAGTTCTTCTATTAAGAGGAACTAGTCTACTTCTACTTCCATCCACTCTATTAAGAGGAACTGATTTACCTTAAGGAGTACGAGGAAATTTGTAGCTATACATAGCTGTCGCAAGCCTTCTTTCATTTCATTTATCAAGTAATTTGATTATAAATATGAGAGGATATTGTTTTAGCTTTTCGTTTTTCATTTTTCTTTTGCAAAGAAAAAAGCTGGTGTAGATTGCTATAGTAAGGTTGTTGGAATAGTGCCTTGTGTCTCATTGACTACAACACACTTATGTTGTAATGTCCCCTTCCGAGGAGTAGACAGAGGTGCCCATTTAGCCTATTTTATTTCCATAGGCTAATGTTGAAATTTAAGGGAATAAATTAAATTAAATTAATTATTCAAAGTTGTCCTATAAAGTAACATTTTACGGATAGCTTTATTTTAATTAATTTAATAAAGTGACATTAAGTAAAAATTAAAAGAAATATTAAAAGTCACTTTATTTGAGCTTTAATGAAATATTTTAAGCGAGAATTTAAAAAGGTTTGTCCCAAAAAATATAAAAGAAAATTTGAGAGCTCATTTGCTCATGCTTGTTTTATTTTCTCTCTATTACGGATTTGGAGCTCTTATTGGAGCAAAACCCTAAGACGAAAACCCTATGGGAAATCAGTTTCGATGTTGAGATATCTTCCCTAGCTGATTGGAGGTGGAATCACACAGGTTTCACGTAGGTGCAGAACAATTGTCAATTGAATAATTTATTGTCGGTTTGCAGGCAAATGATAAATTATTAATTTCTCCAATTTCCAAATGGAAAGTAATTTTTATTGGTTTCATTCTTGATATCTATTATTGGACACATTAGGCAATTAAATTTGGATAGAGGGGTTTTTGTTGTGGGTGCATGTGAAGCAAGTAAAATAAATATTCAATATTGTGGCTAAGATTTATACCCAAGATTGCAGTGAATTGGAAAAATGGTGATGGCTTGTGAGTAGGTGACCTACGCGCTTGGGTGCAGGCTAGCTAAGGCCTAAGTCGCCCTTGTTTTTTGCATGGTGGTGTGTAGTGTGGTGGGAGTTGTGTTGTTCAAGCAACCTCCTATGACTACTATTTGGGCTTTTTCCCATTGTTTTTGTTTTTTTAATCGGTTCTTTGGTGCTTTTTGTGGAGATCTAACCAATGGAGGGCTGCATGGCATCCTCTGGGGGTTTGCGGGACCCCCTTTAATTCTCGTTTAAGGATGCAATTGTCGGTGGGGATTCCTCATTGTTTGGGAACGTGGATGTGGTTAATTTCCTCTTGCATGCATTAGAGGAATCCAAGAATAATCATTTTCAAAGGGATGGATTCAAAACCCAATAGGTGTTTGGAAAGAAGCAAGGATCACCAGGTGGTGGTGATTAATCTGGATGTTGTGGCTAATGATGTTATGTATTTGTCAAAGCATGCACTAATTTGTAAATTCATGGGAGTTTACATCTCTCTACCTTTTTTGGAGGCTTGGGCCCATAATAACTAGAATCCATAAGGGGATACGGAAATTATCCTGGGAGCAAATGGTTTTTTCTTTGCATTTTTTTCTCGGTTGGCAGATCAAAATATGGTCTTCGAAGGTGGCAGGTATTTTCATAATCAGGCAAGGATTTTTATCAAACCATGGCATCTACGGTTTGATTCTAAGGAAGAGCTTTTGCTGAACATTCCTATTTGGATTCAGTAGCCTCAACTTCCAATGGAGTTATGGCATAAGGACATCTTTCATTCCATTGTTGTATTGGGAAATCCCAAGGACTTGTCCCGACAAACCCTTTATCGCAAGCTAACCACTTTTACTCATCTTTGTGTAGAAATTAATTTAAATAACCCCTTGTTAGAGTCTCTTGAAATCAAATTAGGGAGCATGTGTTGGATCCTACAAGCAGACTAAGTAGCCCTACCATTTCGTTGTCATTCTTGTCATGAGTATGGACACTTGCAAAGGAATTGTCTTAAGTTGGGAGCTAAAATCCAACAACCTCCATCTAGGATACATACAACCAACTCTAACGCAAAGAGTAAAGCCCCAACACATAATGAAGGACCTGATTGAAATATACTCTCTCAAAAAAAATTGATTTTCAATAACAAATACGATGTAACCAAGCACCCGTTAGCGTTAGCTTAACCCAAAACGTTGCATGAAATAACTCTAACCAAGAATGCGCCCTAAAACCACTTAAGGAGGAGGGGCGGGCATATGGTCAAAGGATCCCTAGGATCTACTGAATCAAAGTTACAAAGATTACAACTGAAAGAGAGTTTAAACTTAACACCAAGAATGTGCACTCAAGATCCTTTAACAGGCAAGGTGCTAGCATATGGTGGAGTGCTAATTGTTGAATTGAAAGAACATAGGCAGATAACCAGCCATGAGAGAATTTCCTCACTACCACCAAACAGTGGGGGGAGAAGATTACAATTTAAACACTTCGTCTGCTGCGGCAAGCATCCACTCAAGAGTGGGAATTCTCCACTTTACAGTGGGTAAGATGAGAGATTCAAGTTTATTATCCACGCTGGTGGTAAACCATCCAGGGGTACTTAATGTTAGCTTTAGAAATTACAAGTAAATGCAGCAATAACATATGGTTGGATTAGTACTACTAATTCACAACCTTACAATCCAATAATCTGCAATTTACGAGTATTACAATGATAGACAAAGCCACAATGTGAAGAATGATTAACTCAATCTAGAAAGCTCTTAAACATTGAAAAGGAAGCTAAAATATGATCTCTTTGAAGTCTGATAATTAAAATCAACAAACTAAAACTGTAAATCAGCAACCTATGAATCAATGAAATGCTTATATCTTAATCAATTTACCTCCGAATTGCGTGAAACCAAGTGCAATGAACCTTTGGAGGATAGGCACCCATGCCATGATGAAGAAACAGCTCCAAAAACCCAACATTTATTTATTGGAACGATTCCCAATGCAAACAAGAAGGTACAACCCTAACAAGGGCGATTTTGCTAGTAAAAATCATACAGTTTGAAATAAAATCTGGAATTTGCTAAGAAGGGTCGCCATGACCTTAGTAATGATATTATTGAATGCCCATAACGAGAATAAAATGATACAAGAAGCTCTTAACAAATTCAACTTTCAGCTACGTAAATATCAGCAACTTGAAATCTGGAAAACACACCACAATTCTCCACTTTGAAGCTCAATATGTACTTCTGAATGAAGCACACTCTCAATCCATCGTCTAGGGAACCATAGTTTCAAGTCCGAAAAGTCGAATAGAATTTGCTAAGCTTTCCCTTAGCCGGATTCTGGATTTCAAACCAGCAGCATAACTTTGTTTTCCAAAACATAACATTATCAGCCCTCCACAATGCAACAATATATAAGTTTCAATGGGCAAATGAAACACTTTGAATTCCAAGAAGTTGAATCACTTCAACTTCCCAAGGGACACCACCTTCAACCATTCACTTTATTGTGAAATAATAAAACATTAATTCCCTTCCCTTTAGGCGTCCATTTTACTTTGCAACAATAAAGCATTTTATAAATCATTAAATGCTCAACATGACCCCTTATTGTCCCCTCTTTAAAACAACATGAAGTTATCACTCCTAGGCATGGGGGTACAACTTAAAAACATGAAATTAACTAAGTATAATACTTAGCCCAAGGAGATAACCAAAACCAAAGCCAATATTGAAACTGATGGATTACCACAAATAGCATGATGACCTGAGCTAAATTGCAGATGATGATACTGCCAAGATTAGACTTACTAAAAATAGCCACTGCCAAAAATAGTAAGTTCACTTCAACTTAACAGAAAGCCAAATTGATCGGCCACACTGAACTGCAAAAGATTGAGTTGCTGCTAGAGTGATACTGCTATAAATATACTTACCAAAAATAGCATATTGCTATAAATAGTAAGTTTGTCAAAACCACATCTATATGCCAACTGAGCAGTATCATGACTTACTATAAATAGTAAGTGTTCCCATTCTTCTTAACCTACAAGTTTCTAGAAATAGGCTAAATCCAATTGTAGAGCGTAGGGCTAAATCGGGAACATTACAGTCCGCCCTTCCCAAAATTGGTTGTCCTCAAGCAATGTCACCACACTCCAAGAAAACTATTTGATCCATACTATGTCAAGTAGGATCCCGGGGTCCCAAATCCATCTTTGAGAGGACCCACCATGTTGATGTTATACCACTCTGACCATACAAATGAAGCCATTGTACCAGAACTGCACTAACCTTCCTTGAAACCTCAAAAAGTTACCATATCTGAGACCCAAACTGATAGACCTAGAAGAACTGATGTAAAAAAAAACTTGCAGCATCTCATGTCCAACAAACTCTGAGGAGTTAATATCATCAATGCCAATGACTATCAACATTTTGGACATAAGGAAAAATGATCTAAGTATCTCAACAATATTCTTATCAACGAAACTCCTCAAAGCATCAAACGGAGTAACAACTCCTTCAAGGCTTCTTGCAAAGAAGAAAACAACTATTTGCAAAAGCTCAACAGTCTCATCCTCAGAACTCTTCAAGGATGAACAATGCCTCCTCCAAATAATTTTGATATATCCAAGAAGGCTTCTGAAAACTTTCACCAATCTCCCTACAAGAGTCTCAAAAAGTCGAACCAAATCAAGCATTGGTTTGTTGTCCCAAGCATATGTACAAGTAAATGTACCAAGATAGGCACTGAGATGAACCTGAATACTTTCTAGATGCAGGTTTGAATCACTCCAAATCTTCATTTCTCCCACTTGAGACCAAAAATCATGGCTAACATAAGATTGGAAAGTCTGAAAATGAATGCATCAGCTACTGAACAAGACTGAAATGGTCAACTTGAGATCAGTTTTAAGGAAAATTAGCATCCAAGGAGAAAAACAGCTGCTGCAAAACTGAAAATCAGCATCCAAAATATTACATCTGCACATATCCACAGCTGAAAACAACCTTTCAGAAGATTTCATCACAGAAAAGAACCGATCATTGCTCAAAATCTCTCTCCAATCCATTTGTTGATGGATCCATCAAGTGGCTGGTAAAGAAGGGAACATCACCATTAATTCTGTAATTTTGATCCTTATCCCTCCAAGGAACCTTCCTACCATAACCCAAAAGATTTTTTATTCCACATCGAGGGTGCCAAACAAAGATACATGACCAAAAATGATCCACCACACCCCTGAAGAAATTCACAAAACATTCCCGAGTGCCAATCAACTCCAAATGCACACTCAGAAAATTATTGATTTCTTTAGTGAACCACTGAAGTTTATCCAAGAAAACTTCAAAAACAAGGGAGCCTGAAACAAACATTGTCTTCAAATCCATCTCCCAAGACAGGTTAGTGTGAGCATTACTCAATCCAAAGAATAAACTGTCAGGCATGTAAACAACATGTTTTATCAAAACATGTTTTGACAACACCTTGGTGTCAAAAGTGAGGAAGTCCTCATGAATCAACACTTCCCATATGGAGACTGAATTCTCTAAACCTCTTATGCATTCACTTACAAGCAAGCTTGGAGGATTATCAATCACAGAGTAGAACTCGTCCTCACATTCTCTAAGATGTTTGAAATCAGCTAGCTGGTCTCCAACCTCCATTACACCCAACTGAGCATTCTCTATCATGCACTTTGTTGATTCAAGCTCAAGGGTAAGCTTATCAACCTTTCTTTCACTTCTTTGAAAAACACCAATGATCTTCTTTGTGAATTCGTAGGCGTAATCCCGATCTCTAATCCAGCATAGATACTCTGATTTCATAATCACTAAAGAGTCTTTAATTAATTGTAGATTAGGGAGAGTGACTCTATCCCAAACTCCTTCCTGTCTATCTTCAATCGAACTATATGAGCAGTCAAATCTGAATAAGGCATGCACCTCATCCTCAATGGAAAACATGAATTGGCCTTTCCACTCACAAAAGTGCAAGGTTGGTGAACTGTTGATCAGCTGTATTTCAAAATCAGAACTTTGTTTCTTGTCTTTGCTACCCCCATAGCTGCTCCAAGATTCTTGTCTTTCATCACCCACTAACTGAAAATGCTCAAGGTCATGAAGAGAATCAAATCCTACCAATTCTTCAGGCCTTTGTTTATAATCAACTTCATGATGTGGTAAATCTGATTTGAATTTGATAACCTGTTTAAAAACTTCATCATCAAGGGCCCTGTCGTCTTCAAGCTCCATTTCCCCTTCACTGTCTCCTTGATTATATACTGAAGAAGCCCCCAACTTGATCAATGAGTCATTATTGATTGCAATCCTGAAAGTTTTAGCAGCAACAAATTCTTCCTTAGTGATTGCAACCATCTTACAGGATTCATTATGGGGCTTACCCATGCAAGCTTCTTTGTCAAAGACATTTTCTCCTCCAAGGGCCATATCAAAGCTTGCAATGAAATCAAAATTTTGTTTTTTATTGGGATCAAAAGGAAATTTATCCCATACAAATTCATTAACAAAATTAGGTGCTTTCACACCCGGATCCCAAATGCCGAAAGGCTGATTATTTTTGTCAAAAGGAAACTGCCCTTCGAACTTCACTTGAAATGGTGACTCTTTGAATGAGACACCACCCAACTCAACAAAGCTGAAATCTTCATGAAAATCTTTCTTCAAGATCTTAGTTTGATGACCAAACTCAAAACCACATGAATCTTCATTATTATAATGAAGTAAGGAATCATCACTATTAGCTGGTTTGAAAATTATATCCTCCTTACCTTCAATAAGAACTTCATGTGAAAGTATAATAGTGATCTCTTCATTTGTAATCACAAACATACCAAGGAGGTCTCCTTGGTTCCTTGACATTAACTCTTCATGGGAAATCAAAACTGTTGTTGCCTCTTTGCATTCATCCTCAGCTTGTGTGGATAGTTGCATATCAATAGGTACTTCTTGGGATACAACCTTAGAATCATTGAGAAACAATATTTTATTTCCATCTTCTGCATTAATAACTTCCTCTTTTTTCTGCTCTGTCTTCTTCAAGAGTGGCTGCAATTTTCTCACACTGAATGAATAAATCTCTTATCAACATACCAATAGTAGAGGAATTCTTTCCTTCTTGTTCATGAATGTTTAGCAGAATGTGGTGTTCCGACACTCTGCTGATCTGTTTCTCACTGAGTTTCGTAGATCTGATTTTGTTTTTGTTTAATTTCTTTATTTGTGCTCCTGAGTTTGTTTACTAATAACACTAAAATGGTACTAAGGAGCATATGCATACAATGAAAGCTTCAAATAATCTAAGCTACTGAAACAACTTGAGTACATTGCTCAATTTAGAGGCCAAATATAATTTCTTCATTACAAAATAAGATGCTTACAACATATAGTTTTCATCAGATTCGAAACTAAGTATTTCATAAACCATACTTTAACTTCCAGCCAAACATCACTATGAATAGTGACTTGCTACAGTACCCACCCCAAAGAAGTGCACACAACTTTTGGAAGACGAACTTCTCCCACCAAAATCCGGATTGGCAAGCCTTCTAGGATAAGGGCGCCCCCTTTAGGAAAGATAGCAGCCTCTTAGAAGAGGCGTTTCTTTTAATATGTGTTGATTAAAACCCTCAAAAAATGCAGCTAACTGTAGCTCTCGAAAAACAGTCCCAAAATGCCCCACAAGCAAACAGCTCTCGTGCAAATGTGAATGGAGTCTATGGCAGTCCAAACCCCTTTGAAAATGGCTCAAATTAAACTGTGAACAGCAACTTGTGTCTCCAAAAGAAACCACCAAAAACTGATCAGCAACTTTAAGGTGGTGTTTCACACCCTCAAGCAGCTCCAATCGAAGAACCAAGCCCCACCAGGCTCACCCACTGCAAAAAATCAGGAAACCCTAGTCTCCCTCTTCCTCCAAAGCAACACTTCCAAGTTTTCAACAAGCAAAATCATCTATGCATGAAGAGGGTTGAAATTTTCCTTCTATTTATAAGTTTTTGCATTAAAAAACACTATTCATAAAAATGAGCACTATTCACTTAAATTATTTCTTTTTTCACTTTATGAATGAATAGTAACTGAAAAATATAAAGTGACCCCTTCCTTTTAAAGACACATGGTCCCTAGGCCGAGGATCGTGAAATAGAAGGTGAGTATCATAAATTTAAGCACAAGTATCCTGCCAAACGCAACAATTCACCCTGTCACCATACTTCGAAGACCCATACTGCAAACTGACGACCAAGTGCCCCTCCAAGAAACCCTCTATCCAGAACTATTAGCCTACGAGGGTCAGGAAAATAGGCTAATCCCCCAACTCTAATGCTCATGAAAAAGGGGACATTACACAGAAAGGATAGGATGTTTTTAGGAATGTCATCCAACTCATTGATAATTAATATCAAAATGTTTTTCATTGCTGCAACTACATCCTCCTCTTGTTCACTCCAAGTTGAAATGAAGAGGTAATGAATCAAATAATATATTTGATCTTGCATACCCAAATCTATCAGCAACACACTTATTTTGAATTCCGAAAAGATCTTCAGTATAGCAACTCTTCTGGAGTACTGATTGCTATCAGTTTCATCAAGATCTTGAAAACTATCCACGAACATATGAAGAACTCTCTTCATAATTTTATCATCATAGGGCACCAAAGGTGCCAAAATTCTCATCACTTCACCAAGGCATGAAGTAACCAGCAAATTTACTTCTTCATCAGAATGCCTCAGCCAATGGGGCTGATTCAAAAAAGTCACAGCAGGAGCTAATGCCAACTGCATTTCCTCTGAGGGTAATTGTTTCACATGCCTCAAACACTGTTCTAACAAATGAAGAATGTTTTCTTCATTCTCCCTTGACTGAAATTCTTTCTCAAGACTCTTTCCAACCATATAAAGTGTCTCTGCCAAATTCATCTCTTCTTCATTAGCCATACCTTAATCTGACAAGACAAGGTTTCTCAAATCACTAAAAAGGTGTCAACTTCAAAACTTTTGAAGCTGAAACTAAACTCTTCTGCTTTTTGATGTAGTAACGGTCTTCTCTGACTCTCATCTGTTCAATGAAGCACTGAAACTCACAGGAAGGCAGGAAAACAGGCTCTAATACCACTAAAATATACTCTCTCAAAAAAATTTGATTTTCAATAACAAATACAATGTAACCAAGCACCCGTTAACATTAGCTTAACCCAAAACGTTGCATGAAACAACTCTAACCAAGAATGCGCCCTAAAACCACTTAAGGAGGAGGGGCGGGCATATGGTCAGAGGATCCCTAGGATCTACTGAATCAGAGTTAAAAAGATTACAATTGAAAGAGAGAGTCTAAACTCAACACCAAGAATGTGCACTCAAGATCCTTTAACAGGTGAGGTGCTAGCATATGGTGGAGTGTTAATTGCTGAATTGAACGAACGTAGGCGGATAACCAGCCATGAGAGAATTTTCTCACTACCACCAAACAGTGGGGGGCAAAGATTACAATTTAAACACTTCGTCTGTTGCGGCAGGCATCCACTCAAGAGTGGGAATTCTCCACTTTACAGTGGGTAAGATGAGAGATTCAAGTTTATTCTCCGCACTGGCGGTAAACCATCCAGGGGTACTTAATGTTAGCTTTAGAAATTACAAGTAAATGCAGCAATAACATATGGTTGGATTAGTACTACTAATTCACAACCTTACAATCCAATAATCTGCAATTTACGAGTATTACAATGATAGACAAAGCCACAATGTGAAGAATGATTATCTCAATCTAGAAAGCTCTTAAACATTGAAAAGGAAGCTAAAATATGATCTCTTTGAAGTCTGATAATTAAAATTAACAAACTAAAACTGTAAATCAGCGACCTGTGAATCAATGAAATGCTTATATCTTAATCAATTTATCTCCAAATTGCATGAAACCAAGTGCAATGAACCTTTGGAGGATAGGCACCCATGCCATGATGAAGAAAGAGCTCCAAAAACCCAACATTTATTTATTGGAATGATTCCCAATGCAAACAAGAAGGTACGGCCCTAGCAAGGGCAATTTTGCTAGTAAAAATCATACAGTTTGAAATAAAATCTGGAATTTGCTAAGAAGGGTCGCCATGACCTTAGTAATGATATTATTGAATTCCCATAACGAGAATAAAATGATACAAGAAGCTGTTAACAAATTCAACTTTCAGCTGTGTAAATATCAAGAACTTGAAATCTGGAAAACACACCACAATTCTCCACTTTGAAGCTCAATATGTACTTCTGAATGAAGCACACTCTCAATCCATCATCTAGGGAACCATAGTTTCAGGTCCGAAGAATAGAATAGAATTTGCTAAGCTTTCCCTTAGCCGGATTCTGGATTTCAAACCAGCAACATAACTTTGCTTTCCAAAACATAACATCATCAGCTCTCCACAATGCAGCAATATATAAGTTTCAATGGGCAAATGAAACACTTTGAATTCTAAGAAGTTGAATCACTTCAACTTCCCAAGGGACACCACCTTCAACCATTCACTTTATTGTGAAATAATAAAACATTAATTCCCTTCCCTTTAGGCGTCCATTTTACTTTGCAACAATAAAGCATTTAATAAATCATTAAATGCTCAACATGACCCCTTAATGTCCCCTCTTTAAAACACCATGAAATTATCACTCCTAGGCATGGGGGTACAACTTAAAAACATGAAATTAACTAAGTATAATACTTAGTCCAAGGAGATAACCAAAACCAAAGCCAATACTGAAACTGATGGATTACCACAAATAGCATGATGACCTGAGCTAAACTGCAGATGATGATACTGCCAAGATTAGACTTACTAAAAATAGCCACTGCCAAAAATAGTAAGTTCACTTCAACTTAACAGAAAGCCAAACTGATCGGCCACACTGAAATGCAAAAGATTGAGTTGTTGCTAGAGTGATACTGCCATAAATATACTTACCAAAAATAGCATATTGCTATAAATAGTAAGTTTGCCAACACCACATCTATATGCCAACTGAGCAGTATCATGACTTACTATAAATAGTAAGTGTTCTCATTCTTCTTAGCCTTCAAGTTTCTGGAAATAGGCTAAATCCAATTGTAGAGTGTAGGGCTAAATCGTAGACATTACACTGATTCAAATGGGTTACACCCATGAAAGCTCAGTCAAAGACAAGGGTGCCAACCCATCAAAACAAAGTCATGCCTAAAGGGGATTTTGGTAACAAGTATGATGTTCTTGAAAATTTTGAAGAGTTAGACATAATGGAGCATGATCATACTATTGGGACTTAGGATATACAAGGCATAAACTCAGCTAGTCATATCCCTCAAGTTCCTATTCCAAGGATGGATAGCCTTGAGGCTTCAAAGGAAGGATTTTCTCCTTCATCAGTTCATGTTGAGACCTAGGCTAATGGTCAAGGGGTTGTAGGGGATCGAAAGGTAGATATGGTTTCTAACACTTTGTGTGATCTTCCTCAAAAGCACAGAAATACTAAGGTGATGATTGATATGGTGCCCGATTTTGGGACTAAGGAAGATGGTAAGAAGAAAGGCCCACCCCTCTTAGGAATCCACCAGAAGAGCTTAAAGAAAGGAATTGTTACTTAAATGGCTGAGGTGGGGAGTAAAAAATGATCTAGAAAAGATGAAGATGATGGATGTCTTTAGTGGAATAAGGTGTTGTTAGGACATTGGATAATCACTTTGCCTCTTCTCATAAATGATTGTGATCTCCTCGAATGTTAGTGGTTTGAGTAGCATCCCTAGACACAAAGCTACTTGGGATTTGATTCACAATCATAAACTTGATATTTTATTCATTTTGGAAACTAAACTTTCACCAGAAGGTATGATGAGTACATCGTCCAAAATTTGGAGGGGTTTATGCCAATGTGTAGGTTCCCAAGGATCAGCTGGAGGTGTTGCTTGTCTCTGAGACCCTTGTAGGATCACACCTCTTTGGTGGATGGCTAGTAGGAACTCAGTTTCTTTGTTGGTGTCTTGCTTCAATTCAAGAGTGGTTATTCTTCTTACCAATGTTTGTGTGCCTAATGATTTTTTGGGTAAGACTATGTTTTGGTCTTATATTAGATTTATTCATTGTCTTGCTCCTTGCCCTTCGATTTTGGCAAGAAATTTTAATTCTATTTGCAATTTGGGGGAAAATCTGGGGGAGTTAGTTGTTTGGGGCCTTCTTCCTTGATGTGTGATAATATCTCATTTTTTAAACTGATGGATGTGAAACCAAATAATGGAACCTTTACTTGGCATAATAGGTGCAAGGAGGGTTCTATTTTTGACAAACTTGATAGGTTTCTTGTTTCCAATTTTTGGCTTGGCAATAGTTGGACTTCTTCCTCCGAAATCCTGGGATGGATAGATTCAGATCATTGGTCAATCAAGTTCTCTTCCTCGTTCTCTTTGTCTAAACAACCTCCTTTTAAATTTAAGCTTATGTGGCTTCGTAATTCTAATTTGCACTAATTGGCAGAGGAGTGGTGATCTAAAGGGAAGCCTGCATTTGGTACTACTATGTTCTCCTCTTTCAAGAGGCTCCAATTCGTTAAGTACAAGCTTAAGAAATGGAAAAGAACTGCGTTTGGTAATCTCTTTCTTATGAAGAAGCAGGTGTAGTATCATCTTGATAGTATCACGTTCAAAACTAACAAAGAGGGAATGACAATGGAATTTTCTTCAAGAAGAGACTAGATGCTCCAAGGAACTAGCTGAATGGGAGTTGTGGGAGAAGATTTTTTGGAAACAAAAATCTCATATTGATTGGCTTCAAGAAGGGGGAAAAAATACCATCTTTTTTCATAACTCAATAAATCACCGTAGAAGAGGTAATATTATAGCCTCTCTTATAATGGCCCAAGGAGAATAGTAAAATTCGTTTCAAGCCATTTCTGAGGAGGTGGCCAGGTTTTAATCTTCTCTTTCCGTAGAGAATGGTCCGCATGCTCTAGCAAAGGAGAATCTTGTCTTGGATTGCATTCCTTTTGTGGTCTCAAATGAGATGAATAACTCCCTTTTAGCACCTATCTCTTTGTACGAGCTTAAGAATATTGTGTTTCAAATGAAGAAAGGAAAGGCTCTTGGACCTTATCGGTTTCCCTATAGAGTTTTTTCAAGAGTTTTGGGATACCCTTAAATCAAACTTCTTGGAAGTAGTTCATGAATCTCAAACCAATAAATAGATGCTCAAGGCCATAAATTCCACCTTTCTTGCTTTAATTCCTAAAAAAGAGGGTGCAAATTCCTTAGATTCTTTTCAGCCTATTGCTTTGTGTAATGTGACCTTCAAGATTATTACTAAGCTTACTACAAAAAGGCTGAAAAATTGTTTGGCTCCCTTGAGTTACTTGGAACAAGGAGGTTTTGTCCTCTTCCAAGGAGAAGGCGATGTTCATTAATTGGATATGTCTATTGCCTATGACAAGATCAAGTGGTCCTTCCTCTAGCATATGTTATTGGCTTTTGGCTTCCATCTAGAGTGGGTCTCTTGGGTCATGAGTTGTGTGACCTCTTCCTCTTTTTCTGTTTTGGCTAATGATTCCCCCTCACCTACCTTTCAGCTTCTCGAGAAATTAGGCAAGGTGACCCCCTTATCCCCTCACCTGTTTAGCTTAATGGCTAAGGGTCTTGGTAGGTTGTTGAAGTAGCATAAGGAAGTGAGCCTTATTCATGGTTGGAGTTGGGCTTGGGGTTTGGATTCTTAGTCTCACCTCCAATTTGTTGATGAGATTGCTCTTATGTGTCTTGCTAGAATTGATGAGCTTGTTAACTTCAAGAAAGCTCTTGATACATACCTGATCTAGTCTGGTCAACACATTAACGAGGGCAAGTCTAATATATTTTTCTTCAATACTCTTGTTATAATCCAAAACAAAACTGCTAACATTCTTCACTTCCAGATTGGCAAACTTCCCATAGATTATTTGGGTATCCCCCCATGTGTTGGAACCCTGAAGAAGAGTCATTGGTAGAAGACCCTGAACAAATTTTGATCAAAGGTTAACCATTGGACCTTCAGATGGCTATCATTTACAGGCAGGTTGACTCTTTTATCCTCTATCTTACAAGCTCTTCCTCTATACAGGTTCCTGATGTTATCTACCCTTAAGAGCTTCCCTAAGGAGTTTGATACCTTTGCCAAAAAAAATTGTGGGTAGGAAATCTTGAAAATAAAAAATGGAGTCTGGTGAGCTAGGACCAAGTGTGCAAACCAAAGGAGAATGGTGGCGTTGATCTTAGGCAGTCTGAGGTCAACAATCAAGCTCTAGCTGCAAAATTATGGTGCAAATTTCCGAAGCAAACTTGGGCACACATTCTTAACTATAAATATTTAGGAGTTGTAAATGAGGACATTTTGCGAATGGAATCGACTAATGAGGGATCTATGATTTCGAGCACTATTAAAAGAGGATTTTCTCTCATTAAGGATAGTCTCTTTTGGATTATACATAAATGCGAGCATACTCTCTTTTGGACCGACTTTTGGGATGGCCACCCACCTATTCTTTCTTCTTTTCCCCAACTTTGATCCTTGAGTAAAAAAGAATTAGCTGCTAGGTGGTCCAGTGTGTATAGGTTTAAAAGTTCTACTTCTTTGGGGAGCTTTTCAGCTTATCAGTGGTGAAATTCAAAAAGTTGGCCTAGAGGCGGTTCTCAAGAGGAGTAAAATACCTTAGGCTCTATTCTTGCTAAACGGCCATCTTGTTCCTCAAAGGATAGGAATTCGCTTGCTTGTGGCCATGATTCTAAAGGTTTTTATTCAGTGGCTCAAGGGTATGTCATTTTTGAGTCCCAACAAGGTAACCTAAGAGTGTACCCTTGATGGAAATGAATTTAGAATAAAATTGGTTGGCCTAAGTGTAATGTGTTCCTATGGCTGTTGAATCAAAACAAATGCCTCACCTGGGAAAATATTAGGAAAAGAGGTTTTTGTGGCCCATCTCTCTACTTCCCATGTGGTTGTTGAAGAATGTACAAATCACCTTTTTCTTCCGTGTTCTTTCTCTATGAAAATTTGGACGCTTTGGAGGAGACCTTTTATACATGCTTCATCTTTGCATGACTTCTAGGAGAAATTGGGCCTTCTTCCTACTTTTGCTTCCTTTCTCCTAGCAGCTTGGGAGTTGGGGCCTTCCCTTATCATTTGGCAGATCTAGTTGGAGAGAAATCGACATATCTTCTAGGAGTATCATCATGTGGTTCTTTAGGTTTGGCACAAGGTAAAGAATATGCTTAAAGAAACTATTGATTCTAAGTTTGACCTAGTGGAGTCTTTGTCTTCATCAAACACGTATACCACTTCTCCCCTTGAGCTTTCTCTACCCATCGCCTCTCAAGCTCATCTAGGAAGCAAGCAAAAACCTCTCAAGAGGGTGAATCAATCATATAATTGGAGTCCTCCTAATGGTTTCATCAAAACTAAGACTGATGGCTCTGGTCAAGGCAACCTAGGTGCTACTAGGATTGGAGGAGTTGGACATGATAGTAGGGGATCTATTTAGTTTTTCTTCTTCATTTACATGGAGGTGCACTCTGATAATCAAATGGAGGCTTGGGCTATTCTTAAGGCTTTGGAGAAAGCTTGTGAGCTAGGCTGGAGTAAGGTGATTTGTGAAACGGATTCCACAATTTTCGTCTCTTTACTTAATAAGAGAGATTTTCAAGATTCCTTATGGAGATAGGTTTTGATAGCTAAATAAGACATCATCTTGCTTCAAACTTTGATACTTTCTCTTTTGTTCATATTCCTAGGGAATGGAACAAAGTTGCTGATTGTCTGGCTAAATGGGCCTCCAAAGGAATGGGGGCATGGAATGTGTTGGATAGGGGTCAATTAGATCAGGATAATAGACAAATTCTGCTTCGGTCTCTCCACAAGGATCAGAATGTTTAGTTTTGAGTGTTTGGGCTAGATGGTTTTCCTTCATGGTTGTCGTGTTTGTAAGCTTGTTTGTATCCTAGGTCATCTCTGCATGTATTCCCATTGGGACCCAGCTCCTGTGTATATCTTGATGACTATGGTCGTTTGGTACTATTGCTGTATTTGTTAGCTTTTCCTTGAATAAATTATTTTCAGCCCTTTTTCTCAAAATTTAAAAAAAATAAATAAATAAAAAATTATACCCAGCCAAATCCCATTCTCAGCTCATAGTGGAACCCTACCATTTCCCATTTATTTTGAAGCTGTCATACACTTGTTTGGACAAAGAAAGAAAGGCGATGCAAGTAGTTTTTGAAACTCTTAAGTTCCAACGTGGAAGCTAGGAGGGCCCACCAAGGCTGACCACCACCTTCATGAGGAGTATCGCAGCTCACATTATCTGCTGTCTAAGCATTCAAAGTGAACATGTCATATAGTCATTTGGGGAAGCTGTACCTATGAGGAAGAGTGTGATATTAATGATTGGATCTGTTCAAGTTGTTGCTGATTGGTGGTTTGGGAATTATTGTTGTTGATTATACCTTCAGGTCAGCATGATTATACCTTCAGGTCAGCACATTTTATTTGTAATATTGGGATGTAAGTGCAGTTTGTAATTTCTGAAATATTTATTTTTATCACTACAATTCAATAGTTTGAAAGGAAATTTTCTGTGTAAATATTGTGTAACTACTAATGGTAAAATGAGGTGTTGCAATATATAATATCTGGGAATTTCATGTCATCAAACTTATGCACAACATCTTTTCAAAACAAGTGAAACTATAACAAAGCAGCAGACATACAAACTGTATGACAAAATGCCTATGTAGTAAAACTGTGGAAAAGTGGAAAAACCTTGTTTAAAAATATTGGTCCAACATATTACATATATACAAGGAGAGCCTAGCAGCCTGATGGGATGTACAGACAAAGAAGCCAACATAGGTTGATGAAGATGTAGCACAAACAAGGTTGGTTGGTATTTCTTTAGAGGATCTTGGGCTTAAGCAGTCTAGTAGTTTGAGTGGTGAGGAGTTCGACATGGACTTTAGGGATGAATGATGATTTAAGGCATTGAGCCATTGACCAATTGTATTATTCAACGTAATCATTTTGAATTTAATATGTATAAATATATGGATATTTGGAATTTCATTGTTCATCCAATGCAATATCAAATATGTTTGAATTTCATATGTTATTCCTAGTATATTTTTTATAATGATTTTTTTAAGTACTATATTTGTTTGCACCCCAATCCCAAAATCTAGGCCCTTCGTCTCCGTATCCTTGAGACTTGTCCATGCTATCCCCCCATCCCAAGGCATCATGGAACATAGGTTTGAATAAATAACAAACTACACTAACCATAAGAGAATTCTAGGCGAGCCAAAGATTACAAGGTGTATGCCCCCAATGACCTCAATAGTCAATGCTAATACCCAACTTTAACATTGGATGACCCACAACATCCCTATTGTTAAGTAGGTCCCTGAGAGAAGACTTTAATATGGTCAAATGGGATAATAAAACTATTGGAGACCACAAAACATTCTTTTGTTGGAAGAAATATGAGTATCAAATGATTGCAAGAAAATTCTAGGTCTAGCAAACAATGTTTGCATTCAATCACATTGTCTTTTTCAAGTGGTCCAAGATATAGGTTGTAAGTAATTAAATACAAGCAATACTTGACAAAATCTATTCAAACTAAATGTTTTCCTCTAGCAAGAGAAAGTCGCATGCAAAAACTAACACTTCAAGGTCACATCATTATCCAATTTTATTGATCTAGGAAACATGTCTCCAAGCAACGTCCCCGATGTCTCAAACATCCCAAGGACTTGGGGTTTTGGGGATTTCGAGGGGATATTTCCTCTTATCGGGTTGGACACATGAACCATTTGGCACATAAAAACAATAAAGAGTTGACTTTTGAAGGAAAAAATTGCAGAAAACCCCTAAAAAGCTAGAACAATGAGGATTGTCATTGCAAAATTCAGCACCTTGTATTTATTTTTAAAAATTTATGTTTCTTTTAGAATGTTTAATTTACTTGAATAGGCATCCATTTGACATCCCTAAAGCTACATCCCGACATCCCAAAAACTTGAAGAAATATTGTACAATTTTCACTCATATCCAACTGCTATAGGAAATTGGAATAGAATGTGTACTCCAATGGGGGACAAAGAGAGGACCCTTTGTTGGAAGGAAGCTATTCCATACACAAGTGAGGTTTAAAAGGATAGAGTCAAATGATTGCTGAAGTAACAAAAGGAAATGATGAATCAATTGCTTCAAACTCCAACAACCCAAACAAGTTGTGGAAAGAGATCCTTTCAATCAAGTAAAAGAGACAATAGCAAGTGAGTTAGAAACTCAAAACAAAAAGTGGGAGCTAGCAGAAAAAAAAAACTAGCTTAGGCATTGGATTGCCAACAGTGATCTACCTTTAAAAAGATCTATCTAGTCCATAAACTAAAAACACCAAACAAACCAAACTTTAGCCATTTGAACTGCCAAAGGAAAGCATACTAAAAATTAGCTTCAAAGTGCCCTCATAAAGCACATCCATTATCTTTATCAAACAAGTTGCTTAACAAAAGGTTGACCACTATGAACTAACCAATTTCTCGAGGGATATAGAATTGGAGGAGCTAGAGGTAGCTATCAAGGACTTTCAAAACAAGAGTCTCCAAATGATATTCTAGTGGACTTCTATAAGAATGTGCTAGGTAGTTGGCCAACTGAAATATATACCCCTAAAAAAAAATTGAAAAAAGAACTTCCAGCTGAAAGTAAGATGCAATGCAACGTCCTTTCCACTTTTTGATCACCCAGTTCCCAAGATGGGCAAGGTGAGAGCATATGGTGTTCAAGACTATATAATTAATTGAAACGCTTGCAACTAAAAAGGAAATGCACTAAGTGGAAGCCGGCCAATCTCACTTATTCAGTAGTTCTTATGCAGCTAAAAAGAAAGATACTTCACACTTATTCAGTAAAGTGTTCAGTACAATGGAAAAAGCAAGCACTTCATGCTTATTCAGCGAAGTGCAAATTACAAGCATCCACCTATTCAGTGGATAACAATCCATTTCTCTCCACTTATTCAATGTGATAAGTACATCTACTATTCTCCCATTTTTCAGTGGTGAGGACATAAATCAATGAACATAAATCAAATCCACTGGTGGTACTACCATCCATTGTTTACAATATGAAGTGCATAGAAATATCAACTCTTTGGCGATATTGTTGATGTTACAGCTTCGGGCCTCTTACTTCCAGCGGCTATAATAAATTAAATAATAGCCTTTTGACTATTTAATTTATTATAGATCGAATTTAAGTGAAGGGGCACTTCACTTCATTAAAGAAATAATATTTATTATTATTCTTGGCCAACTTATTTAATTATTGCTATTTCTTATTGAGGCCGACCTCATGAAGAGTCACTTTGTTTTGTATAAATACAAGGTGATGATCTCTCATTTGATCATCAAGTTCATTCATTCATATTCGCATTCCTAGAAGAAGTTCGCACTTGAGCAGCAGATCATCATCTTGAGCAGTAGATCATCATATTGTTACAGCATATATATTTCAAGGAGAAATATATTCATTTTGTATCTTCGCATCTAGGAGAGGTGCTATTATTCATTGTATCAAATTCGGCATTGTGTTGTGCCTAAATTGTAAGCAGATTTCTGCTCTTATTCCTTGAATATATAAGCGATATATTTGTTGGGTTTTTCTCCCTCGAGTAAGAGGGTTTTCCCAAGGTATCTTGTTGTGTTTATTGTCTTATGTGTTGCAATTTCTGCTTATTGAATTTCTGATCCTAAAATTAACATGGTATCAAAGCAGGTTTAAGAAAGATCGTGATCAGATTTCTATAAGCAGCATTATCTTTCACTCTTGTTCTCATTTTCTTGTGTCTATCTTATCTTCAAAATGGTGAAAGGGCTCAAGATTGAAGATAGACTTGAAGGTGCTTCCAACTTCACCTCTTGGAAGTTTAGATTATTGCTTGCATTGGAAGAAAATGAGATTCATGAGTTCGTGGAGAGCGAAGTTTCAAAACCTTCCGATGAAAATGAAAATGAGAAGTCTCAATGGAAGAAGAATGGCACTAAGGCGAAGAATATTTTGGTTGATTTTGTGAAGGACCACCTTGTGTCGATTATCTCCAAGTTGAAGACAGCAAGAGAAATGTTCAAGACCTTGGAGGAAATGTATGAGATCAATAATACAAGCAGAGCTCTTGCATTGAGGCAACAGCTTCATCATGTCAAGATGGCAAAAGGAGAATCTGTCATCTCCTTCTTCTTGAAGATCACCGAGTTGAGAGATCAGCTCTCTACCATTGGGCATATGGTTGACGATAAGGATTTGATTATGTTAGCACTTAATGGCCTTCCTCAATCTTGGGAGCCATTTATCTAAGGTATCAGTGGGAGATCAAAACTACCTAAGTTTGATCGTTTGAGGGCAGATTGCATTCAAAAGGAATCAAGATTAGCAACAAGAGGCAATGGGCAAAGTTCTACAAATGAAGAGATTCATGTACTTGCCGCTCAATCTTCTAAGAAGAAAGGAAGAGAAGGGAAGAAAGGCAACTTCAAGAGGAATAAAGATAGAAGATCAGATGGTGCTCCTGCATCTAAGAAGAAGAAGGATCTCTCCCATATACAATGTTTCAGAGGTGACAAGTTTGGTCACTATGCAAAAGACTGCCCAACTATACCGAAACATCATGCTTCTATTGCAGATGTGGGTGAGATCTCTCCTCAAAAGGATTCAAATGAATTTCTATTTTATTCTGCACCTTCCAGCAATGTTCCAACGGAGAGCAACACTTGGTTGATTGATAGTGGTGCCTCTCGTCACATTACTGGATTTAGAGAACATCTTTCAAATTTGGTGGAGAGAGATACAAGTGTTCAAGTCATAATTGGAGATGATGCATGTTATTTCGTGAAAGGCATTGGAACCTCCTCTCTTCACTTAGATTTCGGCATCTCTCTTCAGTTGAGTGATGTGTTATTTGTACCAGGTATCAATAGGAACCTTGTTTCAATTTCAGCCTTGGAAGATAAGGGATATCAAATTGCATTCTCCGAAGGAAAAGTCCTTGCATGGCCGAAGAACGCTAGCATCAAGTCAACCCAAGTGATTGGTGTTTGGCAAGAATGTCTCTACAGACTTTCCACTCATCCACTACAAGCTTTGTTGCATGATTCATCAAGTTCGTGTGAGCTTTGGCACAGAAGACTTGCTCACCTTCACTTCAGAGCACTTCCAATCATGGAGAAGATGGTCACTGGCATTCCTAAACTCAGCCAGGAGCATGAAGGTACTTGCCAAGGATGTGCATTGGATAAGAATACTAAAGGACCTTTTCATAGTAGTGAAAGTAGATCTAAATGCATTCTAGATCTTGTTCATTCTGATTTGTGAGGTCCAATGTTTGTTGCTTCTTTGAGTGGTTTCTTGTATTATGTAATTTTCATTCATGACTACTCTAGAAAGACTTGGATTTATTTCTTTAAGACTAAACAATCTGAGGAAGTACTTGAGAAATTCAAGGAATTTAAAGCTCAAGTAGAGAACTTGTCCAGAAAGAGGATCAAAATTCTGAGATCTAACAACAGAGGAGAATACATCTCTAGAAGCTTTCGTAATTTTTGTGTTGAGGCAGGAATTAAGAGGGAGTTTTGTGTCCCTTACAATCCACAACAAAACGGTGTTGCAGAAAGGAAGAACAGATCCATTGTAGAAGCAGCTAAAGCCATGATCCATGATCAAGATCTGCAAATCTTCCTTTGGGCCGAAGCTTCTAGGACAGTTTTATATGTTCAGAATCGAACCCCTCATCGTATCTTGGAGAACATGACTCCTGAAGAAGCTTTCACAAGTGTGAAGCTTGAAGTTAGCCATTTGAGAATCTTTGGTTGTCTTATGCATAGTTGGGAAACTCGGCATTTTCAAGTCACTCGGCAAGCCCGAAAAACTCGGCTCGGCAAAAACTCGGAAAAACTCGGCAAAAAACTCGCGGGAACTTAAAAAATTGCTTAAACTTCACTAAAAACGCATTTTTTTTGTAAAATTCAAAGATAAGATGCATCCAATGAGTCAATAAATGAGTACATATAAGAAACAAGCTATATTTGATTGATTTGAAAGAAATTGGATACAAAATGGCATCCTCATGTGGAATGCTCAATGTGCTGATATGATAATAGTCTGAAACAAAATGAAATAGCAAATTGTTTTTGTAAAACTGAAAGTAAATACTACATATGTCATAAACATTAATATATTTCAGTTTTTACAAATTCACATGAATCACATCTTCCTCTTCCCATGTCTAGATCTCAGTATGGGACCGGAAGAGGGTGTCCGTGTAATCATAGGACTCCGCTCCTGCTGTGCCTGTGGCTCCTCAACCTCCATCCTAGATGTAGATCCTCCTGCAGCTGCTGGTGGTGGCACTGGCAATGACTCCTCCTCAGGATCATCCTCAAGGTCATCCAATGAGAATGTAAATCCACCCTCCTCCATTGCCTGTCGCTCTAAATCATAAATCTCATCCTCGGTAAACAATGGAGGTTGCTCCCCTCGCCCTGTCCAATCACTGTATGGATCTATCTCCTCCAAATCAATTGGATCATCATATGATATCTCCTCTACCTTTTTTATGCGCAATCGAAGATTATATTGCACATAGACAAGGTCATTGAGGCGTTTTTGAGCGAGTTTGTTCCTCTTCTTTGTGTGGATGGCCTCAAACAAACTCCAATTGCGCTCACAATTGGATGAACTACAAGGCTGGCTCAAAACACGGAGGGCAAAGTTTTGAAGATGTGGGGTTTTTCCACCCCAATGTGTCCACCAAACATCTACAAAAAAAAGAAGAAAGAGTTAGAAAATTGTAACTTGTAACTTGTAACTATCAAATTTTCATTTTTGTAACTTGTAAATTTCAAATTTTATACTTGGTGGCAGCCTAGATACTGCTCTCTTTGCCAAGTCTGAAGAGAAGAGTACACCCCTTTTTTCCCTGTAACTTTGCAATTCATTAACAATGCAGTCTGCCTCATCAGGCGTGGATGTCATCCGCTGAATGCAAGTAGTGAGGCCCTCCATAACCTCTCCAGTAGGATCTGTATAGGTGCCTGAATGGATGAAACGGGGGTTCAAGAAGTACCCTGTTGCATGGATAGGTTGGTGGAGTTGATTGTTCCACCTCCTGTCAATAATCTCCCAAATGGGATCAAACTTGAGGCTGTCCCCCTTATAATAATTTCTAATAGCCTCCTTGGCCCTATCCATGGCCTCATAAAGATAACCCATTGGGGTTTGATCCCCATCCACCAAACGGAGCACTCTAACCAAGGGCTCTGACACCTACAATATAAATTTAAAAATGCAAAAAACTATTAGAGTTACAATTTAGTAATTTACAAATTTACAATGAAAGACATTAACTTTAAGAAAATGTTCAATTTGAATTTAGATTCAAACTCAAAGTTTTGAAGTTACCTTCACAATCTCTGTTGCTCTTTGTGCAAAGAGGGGCTCGAAGACAATGCTTGCAACTCTTTCTCCTTCCGGCTTCTTTGAATAAGGTGAGTCTATCCATGCTTGACTCACAAACATTTGTTTCAAAGCCGTCAATGCGCCAAGAATGCTTTGCAACGTTAAGAAAACCGTTGCAAACCTTGTCACACCAGGTCTCACCAAGTCTCTCCCGTTGGTGTGCTCCCTCATCAAGCTAAGAACCCAAGGGTGATTGTAGATGTATTTAGTGATCCTTCTTCCATCCTCTACAATCGGTGTGACCCAATGTAATTTTCCTATGTCCTCCAAAAGAAGGTCAAGGACATGGGCAGCACATGGTGTCCAAAAAATTGTGTGGTGTCTATCTTGGAGGATTCTTCCTGCTGCCACATATGCCGCTGCATTGTTAGTTATGATTTGCACGACATTTTCAAGCCCAACCTCCATGCACACTTGCTCCAACATTCTAGCCAAATTTTCTGCATTTTTTACTATGCTGGAGGCATCTACGGATTTCAAGAACACCACCTCATTTTTGCAAGAAACCAAAAAATTTATGATGGTACGGTTTTTTCCATCCGTCCACCCATCAGAAAGAATAGTGCAGCCATATTGTTGCCATTCTTCTTTTTGTTCTTGTATCACTGCCTTTGCTCTTTCAGTAGCATTAGAAAGCAACCTACAAGTACAAAGTGAAATTAAGTACACAATTTTAATTTGTAAACAAAAAAATAACTTAAATTAATCATAAATTAAACTTAAGAAACATAAAATTAAATTAAAGAACATAAACTAATTTCTAACCTTCCACTCAATTCTTTGCGCGAAGGCGCCTTGTAGCCTTTCCCTACAACTGTCAATGCGGTCACCAAATTGTCCAATAAGGTGAGCTTGCCACATTGAAAGGGATGTTGTTGAAGAACCAAAAATCGGCACAAGCAACATCTGCATGCTCACGCACCTCCTTATTCCACCCAGTTGCCTCTAAAGAAGGTTGTGCACCAGGTGTGTTTCTAGGCACAAAAAAATCACCAATGTGTGAACCTGTGGCTCTAGGTGTCTGTGTTGATCCTGCCACTAGTACTCTAGTAGAGGAAGATGAAGGCATGGTGGTGGTGGTGGGTTGCCTTCGCACACGTGGACCACGAAGAGAGCCCACTATGTCGGCTACTACATCATCATCATCTGACAGTGAGTGAAGGTTGTCTGCACTTGCAACACCTTGAGAAGAAGCTATGGCAGCTTGCATTGCTGCTTTTGCCTTCGCTTTTTGCATCTTTTTTTCTTCTGCAGCGGAAAGTATTGCATTCATTTGTCTTTTGATTTCCTCATTGGTGTTTATGCAAGCCTTAGCATCACGTCTAGGGATGCCTGCAAGGTGGTATTTGAGGCGATTGATGCCTCCATGGTAAATTTCTTTACATCTAATGCAATACATTGATCCAGGTTCTGGTCCTTCATATGCATATCTCCAAGTGGGATCTCTAGCTCCTTTTGGACGAGTGCCTACATATTCCCCACTCCCAAGCACGGATGGGGCTGAGGTAGGGGTAGAAGCGGATTCAGAAGCCATGATCAATTAACTTGTTACCTACACAGTACACACACAAAGTGAAATCACAACTTGTTAGTTTTTTGATAGAAATTTTAAAAACAAGCTAAATTAGATTAAATCAAAATTGAAAATTTCAAAATAGATTCTAAACTAATCTAAGATTCTAAATAGTAAACTAATTTAAGATTCTAAAGTCTAAACTCTAAACATTTTCAATTTTTCATTAAAAAAAATGGATTAAAAAAAGAAAATAATAAACTAGGGTTACAAAAAAATGTGAAAAAAATGTAAAAATCAGAAAACTACTTTAAATTAGTAACAAATTAAGCTAATATATAAATTTAAACATATTTTCAACAAACAAGAAGAATCAAAATTACAAAAAATAACTAGAGTTTGAAGAAAATTTGAAAAAAATGAAAAAATCAGCAAAATATATAAAAAAATCATAAAAAAGTGTCAAAAATTCTTGTTTTGTTGAATCTAAATCTTCTTTTAAACATATAAATGTATTTGAATTTGTTTTATAGTTCATTCATGATGTTTTTTAATCATACAATCAACAAAAAAGAAGAAAAAATGAAAAAAAAAGAAAGAACAAGAAAAATTAGAAAACCTACCTAGAAATCCAATTTGCCTTCGAAATCTGATGAAAATCCCCTTCAAATCTCGTCTCCTTGATGCAAAATCACAGATAAATAGTGCAAAATGCTTTGGACAAGGTTTTTTCTCTGCTAAGAGTGAAAACAAGTGACAAAATGAAATGACAATGACGTTTTGGCCGGCCGCGGACATAAGACACAGGCCACGTGGGTTTTTTTTAAAAACTCGCGAGTTTTTCCGGCAAGTTTTTCCAAAAAGTAC